>SJYE01003490.1:20723-39739 GCA_006408755.1 Eudorcas thomsonii
CCACCCTCCCGGGCTCTGCAGTCACCTCTCAAGCCGCCCCTTGCCCCACCCCGTTCCGGGTTAGGGTCGCGAGATTTAGCAAATGAAGGTCCAGGCAGCACCGTTAAATGTGAATTTCAGATAAGCAGCGAGGCGTTTTTAAGTCTAAATATGTATCATACCTGAAATGCAAATTTAATGAGACACATTTAGACTAAAAACGCTTCGCTGTTCAACTGAAACTCACATTTTACTGGGCTTCCTGTGTTATATCTGGCGACCCTACCTGGGGCTTCGGAGGGTCTGCAATCCTGACTGTTTTTTTTTTAATCTGAGACTTTTGACTCTTAGAAAACTTGCAAAGCTTACTGCACAAGCCCCGCGGATGTGTCACAGAGCCAAACTCAAGAACCTTCACGACTGATTGCCCTGCAAACCTAGGAAAGAAAGCTGCCTATGATGTGTTTGCTTCATTTAACGTGAGACCTGTTTTTTCTATTGCTATTCCTGATTGTTTTGTGCATATCAGATTTTCTCTGAACTGTGTGACCGAAAACAGAAAAGAAAGGAAATGGACCACAGAACGGACATGAGTCAGCATCCGTCCTCTGTGGGCCTGGAAGTTCAGATTCCCATGTTCCAGGCCACCTCGCTATCACAGGGGATCAACAGTTAAATACGTAAATGATACGATTTGAACACAGAGTACTTGACAGCCATGCAGACATCCCTCTGTTCTTTGCACTGTGGGATGCTGTGTAAGACTTTGTCTGAAAAGGGTTTTGTTGTTTAGGTTTCAAAGGTTAGAAAACCCTGGTTAAGGGGATCCAAACTAGAGCCCCCTGGTGCAGGCACTTGTGCCCCCTCCCCATTCATTCTTCACCAACACTTGCTGGGCTTCTGCTATACGCCAAGCCCCGGACACAAAGCCAAACCCAAGTGTCACTGGGCCAGGAGAAAGACCCAAAGCAAACAAGCCTGTGAGGTGGAGATAAGCGCTATAAAAAGCAGGGTGGGGCTACTGAATACAGGGAGTCAGGAAATTCTCCCAGAGAGGGAGACTGTGGGTGAAAGAGGTAAGAAGGGAGGTAAGCAGCCCAGGCAGAGGACTACACGTGCGAAGGCCCTGAGGCAGAAGGGGTGCGTGTGCTGCAAGGACAGCAAGTGGAGAGGGGCGTGGAGCTGGAGAAGCAGCTGAGAGCAGGACCCCACAAGGCCTCCCTGGAGGAGGGCCCTGGCCCCAAATGTGAAGGTGGTCAAGGGAGGATTTTGAGCAGGGTTATGTGGTTCTGCCCTTCTGACTGCCAGCTAGAAGGGGCAGGAGGGGGAGCCCCCGAGAGGCTGTCGCAGCCCTCCAAGAGATGGCGAGGCTCCATTGAGAGGCTGGCTGCAGTGCTGGTGAGAAGGGCGGGACTTTGCATATGCGTAAAGGTGGGACAGACTGACAGAGGCCACATCTGCTGCAGGGCTCGTGCAGCTGCCCTTGGCTGTGATGAGAGGCTGCAGGGTAGGCGCTGGGAGGGCAATGCAGGGCTGGGAATGGAGGCCAAGGTGCGCCTGGACCTGCTGAGTTCCACAGACCTTGGCACCATCTGCAGCTGGCACCGGGCCACTGGTTGGCTGTGTGATATGGGGCTTAGATGGTAAATGAGGACTGGAGGAGGCTGGCCACACACTGAGCCCTGGGCCTCCAGATGCAGGGCTGAGGTGAGGAGGGGGCGGGAAGGAGCAGCAGAGAGGTGGGAGGGCAGTGGGAGAAGGAAAGACACGCAGAGATCAAGACCGAGAATCCAGGACGGGAAGGACGCGGTGAGTGAGCCTGGTTTGAGTGGGGGGTGGTTGGCTACCTGGCGGCCCAGGCTTCTTTCTCCCTGTCCTCCCTTCCAAACCACTGACCACAGGCATGACCACAAGTCACATGGTGATTATCAGGCAGAGAGACCAGCATCTGGTCACACAGTTGGCAAAGGCGGTCAAGGCTGGGCTGTCGGGAGGGACTCTAAGCTCACCTGCACACCTGCTTCCCTCTGCAGGAGAGGCTTAGCTTCTGAACACCCTGTCCGTCTGCTCAGGCTACTGTAAGAGAACACCGCAGGCCAGGCGGCTTAAACCACAGACGGGCATCTATTAATATCTCTCACAGGCTGGACGTCCAAGATCAGGGGTGGGCATGGTCAGTTTCTGGTGAAGACAATTCCTGGCTTGCAGACGGCCAGTCGCTTCTTGCCGGTGCTCACCTGGCCCTTCCTCTGTGCTGCACGTGGAGAGGGAGGGGTCTCCACGGTCTCGTCTCGTAAGGTCACTGACCCCATCAAACCCTGATCGCCTCCTGAAGGTACCTCGTAACACCATCCTGTCGGGATTAGGACTTTGTGGGGTGGTGGGGTGGACACAGTCCAGGCCTTGCTGTCGTGCAGTCGCTAAGTCTTGTCTGACTCTGCGACCTCATGGACCACAGCACTCTAGGCTTCCCTGTCCTTCATGATCTCCTGGAGTTTGCTCAAACTCATGTTGATTACGTCAACGATGCCATCCAATGCAGGCCTTAGCAGACACTCAAAGTCCCCTGGAAGGACTGTGCCCCTTCCCAGCCCCAGACGTAAGTCCCACTGTCACTCACAGCTCTTCCTCTAGGGCTCTTGTGTCCCCCGTCCAGGTGCTGAGGAGGGTGAGGGCGGGTCTCTGGGGCCCCGGCTCTCTGGGGCAGCCAGTGGGCATATGTGCTGGCTTAGCCCAGCACTGGGAGGCTGACCTTGAAAACAGCACCGCAGTGTCTCCAATCCTCAGCACACGATTGGTTTAATGAAAAGTTCTCTGGAAAAGCATGCCTCGGTTGCAAAATGCAGCCACATGCAGAAGCACTCAGACGAGGTGGTGGGTGTGTCTTATCCAGCTTCCACGGATTAGCCAGCCCCCACTTGAAGCTGGGTGGCCCCACCCCACCCCCTCCTCAATCTGCCCCTCCTCCCAGCGGGAGAGGTGCCTGCTCCTGGGACACTGAGACCCACCTGGCATATTGTCTGTGCTGCCAGGCGGTCGGCAGGTACCAGAGGCAATTCTCAGGTTTGTGAGATGCACACTGATTTCAAAGGGAGTACTGCAGTCTAGGGAGTCGCAAAGAGTCACACACGACTGAAGTGACTTAGCACGCATGCACATTCTTGTTCACAGAGGGGAAATCTGGGCCTCAGAGGCCCAGAGCAGTGGTTGAGGACCCATGGAGCGTATGTGGCAGAGGGACCCTCCAACCCGGGTGCCTCCAACACCTGGGAGGGGCTCTTCTGATGCCCCTGACCAGGACAAAAGTAGAACTCTCGTTCCCCTGCCCTGAGCTCCCCCAAGGTAGTCGTCCTGGCCATGCTGGCTGGGGTCCAGCTGGGTGGCTGTGAGCCCTGGAGGTCAGGGCTGACTGTCCCTTTTCCGAGCCCCCCCTCATGGGGCAGGCTCTGCACAAGGTTGGGGGACAAAGGAACAGGTGAACTCCACCTGCAGCCCGGCCCCGGAGTGGGTGCCGCCTCCACACCCCTTAGCTGGCATCTGGTTTCAGAGGTGCCTGACACCAGCCATTCTCGAGCAAATTTACAGGAGGATTATTCCTGAGTGCTTGCCACGTGCCGGGGACAGAGCCTGGCAGGGACAGGCCTCTGTGTCCTCACAATGACGCCGTGAAGAGGGCAGGGACTAGTCATGGAGGCACGGGGGTGGGCATCCCCGCCACAGGCCCAGGGACAGATGGAGCTGGCCCCAGCATTGTTAAATGCCCACATCACCACCTGAATGGACATGGCCGAGGGGAAGGAAGCCCCTTAATCTGTCAGGTGAGCGGCAGGACAGGTTGGGGGCCCCCCGAGGGAGGCTGGGGTGCCGGGTGCATGTATGATTCTGCCCTGCCCCTGAGCCTGCAGTCACGTGTTGCAAACACCTACTCCTCGCTGTGCTTGGCGGGCGTTAAGAGATGGAGCTAGGGGAAAGGGGGCCGCTGGGTGGGGCCCAAGGCAGAGGAGCAGGCTGGCAGTTGCCCGCTGGAGTGGGGTGGGCAGCTAGGACATGGGACGGGGGATAGACGTGGGACTTGCAGACCCTCTGGGACCTCCTGCTGCAGGGGAGCCAGTGTTAAAACGCAGCTGGTTGAGCAGTCACAGGACAGCCTGTCCCTCAGCTGCAGGCAAACCTGACCCGGTGGCCCCAGCTCCCTTGGAAGGCCAGGATGCTCACCTCCCGCCCTGTGGGCCGGGCTCCCCTGCATGGGGGTGGGGAGGGCACCATCTAACGGGACCCGAGTGCTCCTGCAGGCATGTGGCCTCCCCCAGTTGGCTGCCGTGGCCTTCGTCTGTATTTTATGATGTGGCTGTTAGGGCTGCACAGGGCCAGGCATCAGAAGGACTCGTAAAGCTCGTCTGGTGATTGGAATTTAAGGCGGTAGGGGTGAGGTCCTGGGAGTTTGATGCAGGAGGGGACAGCTGAGCGGGGAGGCTGATGGAGACAGATCATGGGAAAATTCCGTGTGGGGTTTAACTGAGAAATAATCATTTTCTATGAAAGATAATGACTTCTCTGGAGGCTGGTATCAAGATTTATTGGCCCAAGAGGCTACAGGGATTGGAGCCAAGGCGAGCACGGTGAGACCTTGGAGGGAGCAATCTTGAAATTGAAGTCTTGCTTCGGGTCAATATATCTGAATGCCGCAGCCCCCAGCTCCACACACATAATGTCAGCGGAGATTAAGCATGTTCGACACCTTTGGTGGACAGTCTTCCTCCTCTGGCTGGTCACTGGATAACCCCAAGGTCCCTGGATCCAGCTGTCATGGGAAGGAGAAGGCCAGGGTCTTCATACAAGTCCTCCTTGACCAGACTTCCTTCAAGGGTGAGGGGCCACGGGGCCACAAAGAGACCCCAGGGACACACGCGCCTGCTGGGCACCCAGGAGGCCCCGAGTCCAGCTGCGGGCACGGCCATACCTGGTGCTCAGCTGTCAGCCCCCGCCCAGACCCAAAACTATCGAATCTGAGGCAAATCTGCCAGGTTTCGATGTGGGAGATTTATGACCGAACGTGGTGTGTGTAAAATACATAATTCCTCTCACACGGCCTCGTAAATCCAAAAGGGTCAGCGATAAATAGAAAAAAAAAAAAAATCACAGACTAATTTGTTCAGAAAACTAGGGGGAAATCAATAAGAAAGCTGTAGCTCAAAATTTGTTCTGAAATTGCGTACACGGAGAATGCACACACTTTTCCCCCAGTGGACCCAAACCTCTTCTGTGCGTTCAAGCGGGCTTGGGGACATTGGGCATCAAGTCAACATGGATTGTCGTGACTGCTGCTCCCTGGGACCATGATCCCGTCCTGTGTGAGCTGGGGTGTGATGCAGGCTGGGCTGGTGAGCCGGTCTCTTGGAGTGGCTGCCCCAGAGGCTGGAGCCTGGGACAATGGCAGGCGGTTCCTGCCTTGGCCTGCAGGGTTCCACGGGGTCTGAGAGGCAGCACCTGGGGGCTTTGCCAGGCCAGCTTTGGAGACACCCAGCACTTTAAACAAGTGCCGGAAAGTCTGAGTCTCTTCCCCCGGGTCCTGTAAATGCTAAGTGAATGAGTTCCTCTCACCGCAGTGAGGGCTGCAGGAGAGGGGCTCCTGTCATTCTGACTTGACAGCCGACTTCCCAGGATCTCACAGGGGTCAGGGGTCATATCCTGGACCAGCACCAGGACAGCGATGTCCCTTAGGCCAGCACGCCGCCAACTGCTCGATTCTGGATCCTCGGCAAGCAGGTATTTTCCAGTTTGAGAACTGGAAATGGCTGGACGGGTGCTATAGCTGATGCAGGTAGACGATAGATGCTATAAACAACAGATGAGGGATAAACAATGAAGAGATGACGGGTAGATAAGCGATGTGCGCGCGCTCAGTCACGTCTGACTGTGACCCCATAGACTGGAGCTTGGCAGGCCCCTCTGACCATGGGATTTCTCAGGCAGGAATGCTGGAGTGAGTTGCTATGCCCTCCTCCAGGGGATCTTCTGGGGATTGAACCCGGGTCTCCCGCGTCTCCTGCAGTGGCCGGCAGATTCTTTACCACCTGGGAAGCCCATACGGATAACTGATGGGCGGTTTAGTTGACAGACCGGAGAGAGACTGCTGTAGGACATGGAGAGTAACTTCTGAGAGATCAAGCACAGCGTCAGTGAGCCTTATCTCAAGAAAGCCTAACCACGTCAGAAGTTTAGAAGCCAATCTGGAAGCTGGTTCCTTTTGTTTAATTTTCGACCACGCTGTGTGACATGTGGGATCTTGGTCCCCTGATCAGGGACTGAACCCACACCCCCCGCCCACCCCCTGTAGTGGGTGTGCAGAGCCCTAACCACTGGACCACCAGGGAAGTCCCTGCTTCCTTTTATGAGAGAGCTGATTGTTGGGCTCATTGAAAAGCTCTTCTCCTCCAAGTGCACAGATGACAATTCAGGAGAAAAAGAATAACAACATTAAAGTGAGACAGCCCCATGGGAACAGGGACGGAGCAGGGCGTTGAGAAGACACTGTTGGCTTCCAGTGAATTCCCTGGAGCACAAACTCAGAGGTGCTCTCGCATCAGAACCCACACACACACACACACACACACACACACACACACACACACACACACACACACACGATGCAGCCTTCTGCTCTTTCTGAGGAAGGCGGGGTGCGGGCCCTCACTGTGGCTGCAGAATATATGCAGAATACAGTCAGAGACTGGCAACAGGACGCGGGAGCAGCTGAACCGCCTTGTGCCCTGGCAACGGCGCTTCCGAACAGCTCTGGGGGAGGAGGGGGCCGCTGGGACCCCTCAGAGCCCATCAGCGGCTCATGGGGCGGCTGCTGTGGGGAGAGGTCAGTGCTGCAGTGGCCTGACCTTCAGCCCCTGAAGGGCTCTCCCTGCCCAGTCTACTGAGACCGGCAGTCTCACCCCATCCTCCCGTCTCAACCTCTCCCCACTTCCTGCCCACGGGAACCCCTCTTCATGCTTGACTCAGCGTCAACTTCCTGGACGCCCGCCTGAGTCTGGTGCTGAGGCGGGACAGGCACTCTCGTAAGGGGATGCCTGTGAGGCCGTCTCTGCAGGCGCCCACATGCTGCCGCCTCTGGAACCCACTGGGGCCTTGCCATGTCCAGGAGGGCCCGTTCGACGGCCAGCCTGGCAAGGGGCTCTCATTTCTTCTGGGAGGCGGCCTGCGCACCCTCGGGGAGGTGGGGGTCCACTCCAGCTCAGAGGCCAGGTGGAGGGTCACCTGGCCGCGGGCGAAATCACCTTGTCCCCGAGCTGCCTCCTCCTGTAATCTGCACAAGGGTGTGTGCACCGACCTCCCAGCCTGGAGTCGCCAGCTGGATGTCATGGAGGCACCAGGTTTACCGTTCAGAAATCAGAGGCGGGCAAACATTCCTGCCGAAGGTTTCCCAACGAGGCAGATCCGAGAGGGCATATTGGTGCAGATGTAACCCCCAGCCTCAGCATCTGGCCTCCCAGGGCCCCCAAAGCCGTGCTCTCCTCTCAGCCTCTTCTGAGGCCCCTGGCACGCCCACACACACATGCTAACACACAGTCACGTGGCGACATGTCCGGGGCCTTGCCGTGTCCAGGAGGCCTCGTTCGACGGCCAGCCAGGCAGGGGGCTCTCACAGGCAGCATCCGTGTCTGCACAGCCCCGCGCCACCGCCCCATCTTCTCAGAACTCTAGGCTTCCCCACGACTGTGCAGTGGCTGCCGTGTGAGCCCGCGTGAACGGGCTGGCCCCCACGGGCCCCTCTGTTGCCAGGCTGCCTGCTGGTGCTGCCTCCGAGAGCATGGCCAGGGTGTCCCTCAGGATCCTGCTGCTAAGCTGGGCAGACAGCAGGTCCACCACCTCGGCTCTCTCCATGCCTGGGAGGGCAGCGTGCGGTCTGGCGCCCAGAGCCAGAGCAGGGTCCCTCCACCTGGAGCCAGGCAGCCCAGGGTCCCCAGCTGCCAGACTCCCCACAGATGCACAGGCCACTCTGGACGGGGACGAGGGTGTCAGCACTGGGAGCCACCCCGGGGCATCCCCTGCTCCCCCACACCAGGGAGACCCCAAGCTGACCGGTTCAGACAAGCAGCTATCTGTGGCCTGGTCCCTCCCAACAGGACCTGATTCACCCAATTCTCCACTAAGGCTTCTGCCCTGTCCCGCCACCCCGAGGCAGAGCCCGGCCTCCTCCTGGGGCCCCAGGGACGGTGACTCAGATAGACCCTCCCCAGCCAGGGAGGACCACTCTCCCATAATGAGGGAGGCAGCTTCCCCTGGGGTGTCCAGCGAGCTCTCAGGACACACGGCATCATCTTCGGGCGGGGTGGGGAAGTCTTCTGAGTGGGGGCTGGCAGGGTCGGTCTCCCCGTCCGCTGGGAGGATGGGAGGCAGAGGAGGGAGGCGAGAGTCCCTCTGGGTGGAGGACGGGAGGTCAAAGCTGCCGCAGGACTTCGCCTCGTCCACCGGGGACAGGATCTCAGGCCAGACACCGCCAGCCAGAGGACAGGCTTCCACCAGGACAGGGGAGGCTCTGCTCCCCCCGCGCCCAGGGGCCTTGCTCTCAGCTGTCTGGGCTGCCTGCCCACCCAGGTTCTCAGGAGGAGCCCCTGGCATCAAGAGGACCTCAGGCTCAGAGGAGGTCCGTAGAGGTTTCCCATCAGTGGAAGGACTCGGGTGAGTGCCCCAGGGCCCCTCTGGGAAGCCACCTGAGGCCTGCAGAGGCCCCCTCTCTTCTCTTTTGCCAAACTCGGAGGCTGAGGTCCCAGAGGGGAAGGAAAGGGTCAAGTGGAAATCACTGGAGGAAGAGATTTGGGATGGGAGCCTCGCTCCTGCTGCCTCCCAGGACCTCTGCTGGGCTTTTCCTGTGTCTGATCCACTGGTCGGGCTCCCACTGGTTCCAGAATCTTCCCACCCCTCCCCTGGGCCCAGGAAGGGAGGCAGGGCAAGGGGCACCCCAGCCTGTTCCAAGTGGGATGCATGTCCTGCGGGCGAGCAGCGCCCCGGGGCTGGCCTGGCACCTGCGCCAGGGTCCCGCAGGCCCTCCCGGCCCCAGACCTCGCTGGACAACTCAGACTGCTCCGACCTCAACCACAGAGACTGGGCGACGGGGAGACCTCCCGCTGGAGCGAGGCCGGCCGCCCCAGTGCCAGAGCTGCGCCTGGAAAGGGCCTCGGTACCCTCCCACCCCTCCCAGGTCTCCGGCCCTCCGTCCTGGTGGAACCCCCAGGAGTCTGGAGCAGGGACCCCCCCTGCCCAGCTGAGGTCTGTGTCTGGAGTGTCCCCGGCTTCCCCATCCGAGAGGGAAGTGGGGCTCTCGGAAAGCTGAACCAGGATGGCGGATGCTTTCTGAAACTCCTGGAGAGAAGGGCAGGATGGGAGGCTCCCCGAGGAGGCGGCAGTGGATCGTGGAGAAGATGCCCCTGAGCAGGGGCTGGGGGTGGACTCGGGCTCAGAGCCCAGGTCCCAAAGGGGCATGCGCCGGGCCAGGGGGCCGCCCTCGTGCGGGGCTGGGGGTGCCGCCACCTCAGCTGCTGCAGAGAAAGGAGAGTTTAGGGATGATTCACCACCTTTACGCTGACAGCGTCCCCTGGGAAGGACACAGCCCACATCCCACGGCCCCCAAGCCGATGGATCAAAAGCAGAAGACCCCAGGCGGAGACAGAGTGCCCAGGTGGTGGGGAGGGCAGGGGCTGTGGCAGGGGCTGGCTCTGACGGGAAAGCTGGCCCATTACCTGGGGACGGGGCCTCACTCAAGGGGGGCGCCCTTGAAGGAGTGGGGGTGCCACCTGGAGATACGGTCGGCGGGGCAGCTTCTGGGCAGGAGAAAAGGGCTTGGGGGTTCTCCTGCTGACAGGTCTCTACCCTGCAAACACAGTGTGAAGTCTTGGGGTGCCCCCAGAGGAAGCCCCATCTTCCAGCCTCCCCCCTCGGGCCCAGAGTCTCCACAGGGGGCCTTCAGCCAATGCAGATGCTTAAAACACCTTCCTGCCAGCTGTCTGACCCCAGGGGAAGTGACCGTCAGAGGCCAGCGCTCCCCCAGCAAGGTCTGTCTTCAGGGGCTTCTGGCCTCAGTGCCGCCTGGATCAGGCACCTGGGAGTCACCACTGGAGAGATCCAGAGGCAGCGCTCCCTTGAGGGGCCCTACAGCTGCCCCGCCCCGTATCCTGGGCCGACACACCATGAGGCGTCTTGGTTTCCTAAGGTGGGAGGTCAGACGCAAGAGGGCACGTGGGTGGGCTGGGGTACATGGAGGCCCCAGCCCAGCATGAAGGGCACCAGAAGCAGGTGAGTGTCTCCCAGCAAGAGGGCAGGATGCTCTGGCCAAACTGTCTCCAGGCCCCAGGGGCCCCCACTCCAGCCCGAGCCGCCCTCCAGGGCCCCCACACCTCTGCTCCCCTGAGCAGCTCTGAGCAGCCTCCATGGCGGCAGGCCCCTCCACAGAGCTGCCGGCAAAGTCCAGCCCCGGTTCCGACCCTGGTGGACTCCTGCCGCCTTCAGCCACCTGCTGGAAACACTTTAGAGAAACACCACAGTCAGGGTGGGGCCGCCTCTGCTGGACCTCAGGCTGTGTCTCTTAGCTGTGGACAGAGCCCCTGAGTTCTTGTGACCACAGTAAGGAACAAAGGCCGGCCCCCAAAGAGGGCCATGAAGACCCACCCATCAGACATCCCTCCTCCTAGTGGGCTCCGAAGACCTGTCAGCAGACAAGATTTCCCCGAGAAGGCTCAGAGGTCCCATCCATCAACAGCCTGCATCTGATGGACAAGGGGACCCCCGCACCAAAGCCACACAGGAGGGGCCCTGCCTGGCCCTCAGACAGCACCGGGCCAGGCCCAGACTCACTCGGGCTTCCTGGGGGCTGTGGGGACGCCCTGCACTCAGGGAGGGTCGACTCTGGCCTTGGAAGCTTGATGCTGGGCTTCCGGTCAGAGCTCGGGCCTTTTCCTCCACCGGCTGTGGGATGGAGCTGATCTGGGGGTCTCCTAGGGGGCACAGAGACCATCAGCCCTGACGGGCACAGAAGGCAGAGGACATTGCTGGCACAGGGTCCCAGAATGCCGAAGCCCCGTGCAAACAGCCATCACACCTGCTTGTGTTTGGTTAGAATGAGGACAGAATAATGCACGGTTAGCTACTCCTAAAATCACCCTCTTGTTGGACAGTTACAGATGTGAAAACTCAGAAAACAGCATTTACAATGTAGAGTTTAAAGCCCTCTTTATGGTGGTTTTTGGGTGGAGCTTGCAGACGGTCTGCACAGCTGCTCTTTTCCTCTGAGTCCACTCTTCAGCGGCTGGGCCAGGGGGCTGGACCGGGGGAGGGAGAGAGGAGGTGTGAGATGTCAAGGTCACCACTGCATGGCTAGAAGGTCGGCAAAGTGGGGACGGGGGGCTGCAGTGGCCTCTCTGCCAAGAAGTCCCAGGTAATTACTATCTCCCTACACGTTCACTCCACGCTGGGACCCGGCAGAGACAGCAAGGCCCGGAGATCCATGCTGGTCCCAAAGCCACAGGCCTGAGGGGACCAGAGCTCTTTGGCTAAAGCTTAGATTTGTGGAACCTCCACCAATGGGAACGCCTCCCTTTTGTCCGTGGCCCATGGTGAAGGCCAGTCTCCTCTGTCCGTGGGATTTCCCAGGCAAGAACACTGGAGTGGGTTGCCATTTCCTTCTCCAGGGGATCTTCCCGACCCAGGGATTGAACTTGTGTCTCCTGCTTGGCAGGTGGATTCTTCACCACTGAGCCATCTGGGAAGCCTCAAGGGCAAGGTGCTGTGGGTCGAGCCGAAGGACTGTGACGGGGCGTCACCCAGGGAGCCCGGGCAGGCTCAGTGCCAGGTCAGACAGAGTCAGCACCAGCCCTGGATGCCCTTCTGGGTTTAAGGTCACGCCCACGGGGAGCCTCGCTCTAGAACATTCCCACACTCTCAGGTGCAGCAGGGCGTTCCTGAGGGCGTTCGTGGCTCAGTGCCAGGTCAGACAGAGTCAGCGCCAGCCCTGGACGCCCGCTACGAGTTCACCAGGCGGTCCAATGCCCCAGAGCGGTTCCAGCTCCCTCCCATCCGCCCTGATCTGTCCTGAGGACGCTCTCCCAGGCCAGACCGCAGGGAGCCCCCAGGTACACACACTGGCTGGTCTTAACAACCTCTCTGCTGCTCCCGAGGGTGGCTATTGAGAGGGGCTTCTGAGCCTGAGGCATGGACTCAGGCCTGAAAGGAGAGCTCTGAGGTGGCACCCAGGCATTGAGACAAGGTGGGGCCCCAGGGCACCCCCCCCTTGGCTGTCCAGCCTGCTGTCCCCAACACACCATTGGGGCTCCCCAGAGCTGTGCATGAGTCTGCTCCACCCTGGAAATCGGTGCGTGCAAAAAGCTCTCTTTAGCTAAGAAGACACTTCCAGCATGCCGGTTCCCACATCACTAAAGGTCTGTACCAGATAAACCAAGTTGGGACCACAACGTGCAGAGCAGGCTAGGGTTTTCCCTTTTCAGCGGCCGTGCCGCCCCAAGAGGAGGCACAGAGCGGGGGCGTCTCCCACCTGTGCCAGGCTCTGAGTGGCCTCCCCCAGGCCTCCCTGTCCTTGTCTGGGGGCTGGCGCTGCCTTGGGTGGGGCCACACCAGCTGCTCTAGGGGCTCCCCAGGGTGTCTGGGGGCGGGNCTGCGGGCGGGGGGGGGGGGTACAGTGCGGGAGACAGGGAAAGTCTGGGGGCAAGTCCAGCTCCCTGTCTGCACAAGTCCCCTGCCTGGAGGCCTGAGTGACCCAAGAGCCTGCCCAGCCCTGAGCCCACGGCCAGCCTGGCAGGCTCCTCCTTGCACCCTTGGTGGAGGCAGCATCACGAACATCTGGACTCAGTCGGGCAGCGTGTCCTGGGGTGTTCTCGGGCAGGTCTGAGGTTCTGGGGACCACCCTGGCAACCGTCCGCAGCCTGGCCGGCTGCTCTGAGTCGTCGTGTCGCCAGGAGGAGGAGTGGCCGGTCTGGGTGGCCTCTCCCACCCCGGCCAGCCCCCACCATCTTGAAGGGTGGCCTTCCTGAGCACCCAGACTCAGGGACAGGGAGGCCAGTCGCCCCTAGCACACAGCTGCGGCCAGGCCCAGCGGGACGCAGGTGTGTCTGACCCTGAGCCGACCACAAGCCCGAAGCGGGCATGAGTTGCCAGGGCCCCCGAGGGGGTGGCGTCTATCTTCAGCTGCTACCGCTGCCGCCCCACCTGGTTACCTTGGCCCGTCTGCCCGTGGTTCTCCGGGGGTTGGCCTCCAGCATCAGGTCGGCCAGCCGCTGCGGGTGCATCCTCGTCCCACACCAGCGTCGGAGGCCACGAGTGACCATCCACAGCCGAAGCTGCCGGAGGGGGTGTCCTGTCCTGCGGCTCTCTGAGCAGGCTGCAAGGCAGTGCAGGGTGGGCTGACTGCTCACCCGGCTGCCCCCTGCTCCCAGGGGCCAGCCCTGACCAGAACATTCCACCAGTGGAACACCACCTCACATCCAGGGGACAGCTGTGTGCAGTGGCGAAGCGGTCAGCAACGGGTGAAGGAAGACAGGCCCTGGCCCCTCCCTGCCCGGCAGCTTCTTGAGCAGGACCTGCACCCCTAAGTGGGGCCACTGCTGGGGGTGGCGGGGGATGTGCGGGGAGGGAGACACTGCCTGTGCCCCTGTTCCCTCAGGACATCTCCGTGGAGCCCGACCCCCCAGCCCGAGGGCAGCACTCAACATGCCTGGGTCCCACCTGAGCTCCGGCACACGGACAGTGGGAACAGCACCCCATCGCAGCACCGAGGCGAGGGGCTGGGGACAGGACTGCCAGGCTTCCTGGTCCCTTCTGGGTTTAAGGTCACACCCACGGGGAGCCTCGCTCTAGAACATTCCCCCGCTCTCAGGTGCAGCAGGGTGTTCCTTCTGTTCCCGTTCTTCCCAGGCACCCGCTGCAACTGGGCACAGCTTGCTGCTCCCCCAGGGCGGCCCTGGGCACCCCCTCCCCTGGACTGACACCCATGGCAGGGTGTGGACTGGGGAGCAGGGTCAGAGAGCTGTCTTAGCCAGAAACTGGTCTCGGGCTTTCAAAGGAGACGTCTCAAAGGGCTAGAGTTCTGACCTGCGGGGCAGGAAGTAGCAGGCACCTGTCCCCACCAGTGTGTCCAGATGCAGGGCCCGGCCGCCCTGGAGCAAGAATGCAAAGGACGAAGGGGCTGTGCCCGGCCCAGAACCTGGCCGAACTGAATCAAAATGGAAGGCCCCGCCCCCTACCTCCTTAAAGACGTCCTGTCCCTCCCAGTCCTCCCCAGTACACAGTGGTCTCAGCCTGGAGCCCCCAGCCAGGGCAGCGAGGAGCCCCACAGGCCCTGGATCAGGGGTGCGCCCCAGCCCTGAGCAGCCCAGTGCTCTGCTGAGCTTCTCTTGAGGGAACGAAAGTGCGAAGCGGTCCCTCCACGTGGCAGGCCCTCCCAGGGAGGTTCCAGGCCTCTGAAGCCTCTCTCGCAGACACACAGCTCTTCTCTGGCTTCTGACTTGCATCACTGGTGTGATGAGGAGCCTCGTGCCCCCAAGGACCTTGATTCCAGGACACACCCCCACCCTCGGGGCGAGCAGCCAGCCCCAGTGCCATAGACTCCCGGTGCCAAGAGGGTCCGGTCAGCCGGGAAGCCTGTCCGAGATTCCTGGGCTGGGCGATCAATAGTCACGTGAACTATAGATCAGCATGTGAAAAGCGCTCTCAGAGGGCCCAGAGTGGAGCTCAGGCCCAGGGCCGAGTGTGCGATGACCCCCTTCCTGTGAGAGGCATGAAAATGTGGCCCCCGGCTGGAAGGGGCTGCTGGACGGCGGTGGTGCCCCCAAGGGCAGGCAGGGGTCCTGAGAAGACCACTCTTGAAGGACCAGCTGCTTCCCAGGGTTGGAGGTCACCTCTGCGGCCTCACCCCCAGGATGTGGCTTTGGGTAGGAGGCGCTTAGGTTAGAGCCTCAAGGGCGGCCAGTCCTCGGGGGAGGAGCTGGGAGCTGGCTAGGAGGAAAGGCCTGGCAGCCAGGAGGAAAGGCCTGGCAGCTAGGGGTCCCACGCACACACCACCCACACAGGTGGGTCCACCTGCTCTGTGTCACTCTGCCCACAGCAGCCCTGGGGATGGTGGCACCCCTTCCCCATTCAGCAGACAAACGGGGAGGACACCCCCCCGCCAGCAGCCCAGCTGGGAATGAGCCAGAATCCCTGCGCTTCTCCCAGCGGGTCGGGGAGGTTCTGGCCTCATCTGCCAGCCCCGTGGGCCAGCCGGTGGGGCAGGACTCCCCTCCCAGTCCTCCAGCATCCCCGCCCCTCCTCCCTGTGGCCAGGTGCGCAGGGCCCAGCGGCTGTGACGTCACGGCCACCCAGCAGGCAAGGCTTTTAATGGCAAGCGCCAGGGCCAGGGCTGCCCGTGACGACTCACTGCAGGACTGGCGGGCTCTCGCTCCTCTGCGGGTGCTGGCCGAGGGGGCTGCCAGGCGTGTGCCAGGTGTGTGAGGAGCCCTGGGCCCGCTCCTCCAGCTGCTGGGGGCTTGTCTCGGGGCCCTCCTCCCGCCTGGCCTTGACTTCGGGGCTGGAACTCTAAGAGAAACAGCGCAGAAGAAAAGCCCTCCCCTTAGGAAAAGCAGGAGGTGGCTTCACGCAGCAGCTCGGCAGGCAGCCTGCTCCCATGAGGAGGCAGCGGGCTGGCTGAAACAGGGGTCCTCAGCTCGAGGGAGCCCTACGTCCGTTGCTAACAATCCCCGACAGGTGCAGACAAGAGGCCCAGAGCTGGGGGAGCACTTGCCTGAGGCTGCCCGGGTCGCACGCAGGGCTGGAACCCACAGAGGTGGGGGCTGTGGAATCCGGCAGCCCTGGGCCCCTCTCCTGTAGGCTGGCCTGGGATGACTGGGATGACTGCTAAACTACCCCAGCCGCTCCTGCAGAACCCAGTCCACCACCCTCTGCCGCCCGCCGGTGAGACAGTCACCATCCCCAACCTGTGGGAAAGACGCTCAGGCGTGGGGACAGGCGCCCGAGCTTGTCCTCACCGCCACCTCCCTGTGATGGTGAGGACAGGCTGCACGAGTCAAGGACACACCGCCACTCAGCTCCCGAGGGGCTGGCCTCTCAAGGGGCCCGGGCCTCTCACTACTTCCTGCCTCACCCCCACCGGCCCGCCAGCCCCCTCCACACTGCCCCAACCCTGCTCACTAAGCGCCCCACCTCTGGGCCAGAGCACTTCCTAACCGCGGGGAGTCTGGCTGCTCCTCCGGGCCCAGCCAAGCAGCCCAGGCCAGGAAAACCCAGTTGGTTCCCGCAGCAGCTGCCGCCCCTCCTGCCCGACCCTCCCAAATCCCTTCCCACCCCGGGTCACAGGTGTTTCCCAGAGGACTTGCACGTGCCCAGGAAGGAGCCAGCTAGCGGCGTTTCCGGCCACGAGCCAAGCCCCCAGGCTGGGTGAGAACACCCACCTGGGGCAGCCACGTCCGGCCCTGAAGCTCTTGCTGCAGGAGCGCTGCGGACCTCTGCACGGAGACGACGGCCTTCTGCTGCTGCAGGAGCAGCTTCCTCTCTTGGTGAGAGGACAGGTGAAGGGTCCGCAGGTACCGGATGCCCCTCTGAACCAGAGGAGCACACGTCGGCGCCCGGGGATGGGAGGGGCGGCTCCGGCACTGGGGGGCCTGGCCCCTGCAGGTGTCTGTGCCCTTCTCATCCTGCTCAGTCAGGAGGTCCCCCCAGCCCCACACTTTGGCCTCCCCCGCTGCTTGGGTTTGGCCATCAGCGGGCTCTGGTGGGAGGCAGGAGGGAAGGTGGGGTGCTCATTCCTTGGGCACCTCCAAGCAAGGCTGGCACAAGCCGGCTGTGCCCCTGCCAGCCCCCACCACCCTCCCTCCCGCCAGGTCCCGGGCTCTATCCCTGACTGTCCCCTGGCTCCTGCTGCATCTCTGATGGTCACCCTTTGGCAGAACCACCTTGCTGGGACCGCGCCCTCCCAGGGGAGGCGACAGCCTGTCCAGGTCAGAGGAGGAAACTAAGGTTCGGCAGGACTGGGTCCCTTACCCCAGTGGGCAGGGCCCTGACCCAGAGTCCACCAATGTCTCCACCCACAACAAGGGACCCTAGGGTCCCCGCCTCATTTGATAACTGGAACCCTTCCATCCCTTCCTCACGGTCTCCTGGGCTCCTCCCGCTGCCCCCTCCGCCTGGGAAGCCCCACACCCGCCACCCCACCTCCCTGGTCCACGCAGGTCCTCTAGGATGGAGGTCAAGTCCACCACCACCCCTCCCTTCGCAGCTGAGGGACCCTGGGAAAGACCAGCACCAGCCCCCAGCCTCAGTTTCTTCATCCAGATGAAGAGAGGGACCACCAGCTCCCACCCCACACAGGGGTGTCTGGAGACCAAAATGAAAGGATGCCAGCGCAGTGGCCCCTGACCCCAGATGAGGAAACTGCGCTCCAAGGAGCTGCAAGTCCCCTCTGAGGTCAGAGGTCAGTGCTAGCTGGGCCAAGCCCTCCAGCAATCCCACCGAAACATGCACGGCTGCGGTTCTCCCCTGACGAGGCTCGGAGAGGCCAGGCCACTGCATGGAGGCTGCAGGGGTCAGAGCACCGCACTGCCCCCACCAGCTCTGAGTGCTCCCCACGCAGCCCTGAGCAGCCCTGGAGGGTGCCAAGCACCCAGGAGTTCTGTGGTGGGGGTGCTTGCGTTCCCAGCCCCCAGAGACCTGCAGGAGCCCCTCCAGGAGCCTGCCCTTACCCGCTCCCGCTCCAGGTGGCTGATGGCCTGGTGCTGCTTCTCTGCCAAGGCCACCAGCGCTGTGTAGCTGCCGATGCTGTTCAGATACCTGGCAGAGGAGATGCGCTGATTGGACTGACTGCTGACCTTGGGGCCTGCCCGTGGGTGTGGAAAACTGCAGCCCTGGCCAGCCCGAGCCATCCAGGTGGACCTGGCATGCCCGGTTCTCACGGCAGGGCCATTGGGAGGAGATGGCCGTGCGTGGGCAGGCGGGGGAGCCCCGGGGGGTCCAGCGGCCCCAATCTAGACTGTCAGTCTTCCCATCCCCTCGTGACCACCTTGGGCCTGGAGAGAGGACGGGAGGACAGAGTATTTCCCATGCTGGCACCCCAGCCCAGCCAGAGGGCCCTTTTGGGGAGGTGGAATAGAAGACCCCCAGCTGGGCATGACTGTAAACCGCCCCTGTCTTAACTGGATTGAGCTATTCAGAGACCAATATGGGAATAACAAGTAGCTGTAAAAAATGCGTCCTCGTTGACATGAATTCCACTTCCACAAATTTACCTGAAGGAATTCATCTCTGGGGTGTTCACGACTCAGGACACAGAGTTGGAGACACCCCAGAGGTCCAGTTAGAGGGGCTGGCTGAGGAGGCTGTTGTCTCTGTGCTGGGTGTTGCAGTGCTCATGCAGGGACAGGAAGAGGGTTTCTTGACTTTTAAATGAAAACTCAAGTTACAACGGCATGTCAGTTCAGTTCCGTTCAGTCACTCAGTCGTGTCTGACTCTTTGCGACCCCACGGACTGCAGCATGCCAGGCCTCCCTGTCCATCACCAACTCCCGGAGTTCGCTCAAACTCATGTTCATGGAGTCGGTGACGCCATCCAACCATCTCATCCTCTGTTGTCCCCTTCTCTTCCCGCCTTCAATCATTCCCAGCATTAGGGTCTTTTCCAGTGATTTGGTTCTTCGCATCAGGTGGCCAAAGCATTGGAGTTTCAGCTTCAGCATCAGTCCTCCCAGTGAATATTCGGGACTGATTTCCTTTAGGGTGGACTGGTCTATTCCAAACGCTGTTTAAATAGCTGTCTATCTCCCTTAACAAGACCTGCCAAGACAGCCTGGAAAATGGGCAGAGATGATCTCGCAGATGGGGGGCTAGGGGAGGTTTCAAAGCCACTGTATTCACCTTTTGGTACTTTTGGTTGCGTCAAGCTTTCTCCAGACGCCCATTACCCGAGGCAGCAGCACTTTAACCCTGGGGGTACTGAGTGGGGGCGGGGTGGGGCGGGGCCGGCGCGGCGCATGCGC
>SJYE01003490.1:39945-52709 GCA_006408755.1 Eudorcas thomsonii
GCCTCGTCCGGCTCCCCTGCAGTGGGCGGGCCGACCGGGGCATGTCGCCACCACTGAGTGTCTCCGAGTGGGAGCAGCACCGAATTCCCCGGGGAGGCCGCCGCCTCCAGAGAGCCTTCCTGGACTGGCCGCCCCATTGTTCTCCATGTCGTGTCTTCCCCGGGACATGTTACTATCCTTCTCCTAACTGGTGGCTCCCGAAGAAGGCGGGGTGGGGTCCTTTTCGTGTTGGCCCTGCACTCAAGCCGGCCACCTGTTTGTGCTCTGGCTGGGTTAGGAAAGACTGGGCCCCCCTCCCTGACATGTGCAGCCAGCCCTGCCCCAAACCGATGTCACCTGCCACCCCAGCCGTGAGGAAGGGGCTTGAGGGGATGTAAGCTGGAAGGGTGGTACCCATGGCAGGGAGAGCCTCCCTTCGCACAGGACCTGCCGCGGATTCCCCCCTGTGCAGGCTGTAGGAGGGGTGGGTCTCAACACCTGATGTCCCCAGGGACAGAACTGGGTCCCCTGTCTCCTGCCAGTGCCTCCCCTGGGGCCCAGCTGTGAGCCCCTTCCCCAGGGTTCTGTACCTGGAACCTGGGTTCCTCCCACAGCTTGGCAGGGGGCAGCTGGGAGGGGGGCTGGTCTGGTCTCCCTTCCTGCACAGGCTCTGAAGACAAAAGACAGGCATGGCTGGTCATATAAGGTTCCAGGGGCCTTTTTTACAGGAAGTCTTCCCCGAGCAAGGGTGTCTGGACAACTTAATCTACCACCACCACCGCCGCCGCAGCGCAGCCCTCCCCCAGACACACGGCCCCAGCCAAATCTTCCCGAGGCCGTGAAATGGAGCAGGACCGTATGGTTCTCCCCCCCTACCCCAATCCCAGTCGTGTCCCTGACCTGCCTTTATCTAAAAAAGACTTTAATCAAAGAAAAAATGTAATCAGAGAAGAAAATACAGAAATTAGTCCTGATTTTTCATTGGAAGGACTGATACTGAAGCTGAAACTCCAATCCTTTGGCCACCTGATGTGAAAAACCAACTCACTGGAAAAAACCCTGATGCTGGGAAAGATTGAAGGCGGGAGAAGGGGACGACAGAGGATGAGATGGTTGGATGGCATCACCGACTCAATGGACATGAGTTTCACCAAGCTCCAGGAGTTGGTGATGGACAGGGAAGCCTGGCATGGTGCAGTCCATGGGGTCACAAAGAGTTGGACACGACTGAGCGAGTGAACTGAACTGATGTATACATACACACATATATACACGTATGGGTAGACATACATGTGGATGTATGTGTAGATGCATAAATATATAAATTTTAAGTTTCTTGAATGTTTAAAAAAATGTATTGTGGAGTTTTAAAGTAAAATGCATGACTACCGTAGCCTAAAGTCCAGAAAAAAAGAAATGGAGGGCTGTAAGGGCCTCCTCTTCTGGGTGAGCCAGTGGAATGTCTCGTGAAGGTACACCACAGGTACCGTTGTAAATCCTAGATCAACCACTGAAGCCAATTACAGCTCAGCAGCCAACAACAGAGAGAAAATCAAATGATTAAAAAAATACTTGTTTGACCCAAAGAACGCAGGAAAAGAAAGGAAAAAAGGCCAGTTGAGACAAAATAGCAGGATGATAATAGATTCAAAACCTAACAACACTGGGACTTCCCTGGCAGTCCAGCGGTTAAGATTTTGCTTTCCAAAAAAAAAAAAAAAAAGAGAGAGAGAAACAAAACAACAAAAAAAGACTTTTCCTTCCAGTGCAGGGGAAGCAGTTTCAATCCCTGGTTGGGGATCCCACAGGCCTTTGTGACCAAAACTCCAAAAACAAAGGAGAAACAATATTGCAACAAATTCAATAAAGACTTAAAAAAAAAAAGACATTAAAAAAATCTTTACAAACTCTAACAATAATGATAATTCTGTTCAATGGAAATAGCTAAGCACTCCAGGTGAAAGGCAGAGATTGCTGGACTGTACAATAAGACAAAAGAGCAAGATCCACCTACGGGCTGCCTCCAAGAAACACACTTGAAATACGAAAACACACATTCATTACAAGTGGGAGGATGGAGAGGACAGACCAGCTGGACTGTCTGATGCTAGCTGTGGGGAAGCAGGAGTGGCTGGACCAGACACCGCGTGCTGCTGAGCAGCGCGGGTCGCTGGGGACAGAGGGCTGTCCCGTGAAGGCAGAGTTTTAAAGGGGTGGGTCCACCAAGGGCACATGGTAACCCTAAACAGTGATGTTCTCAACACCAGGGTTTCTTTTTAAGAGCTCACAGAACATCCGCCAAGATAGACCCACGTCTCTACATATTTGGGCTCAGGTCCATCTAGTCAAAGCTATGGGTTTTCCTGTGCTCATGTACAGATGTGTGAGTTGGACTATAACGAAAGCTGAGCGCTGAAGAATTGATGCTTTTGAACTGTGGTGTTGGAGAAGACTCTTCAGAGTCCCTTGAACTGCAAGGAGATCCAACCAGTCCATCCGAAAGGAAATCAGTCCTGGGTGTTCATTGGAAGGACTGATGCTGAAACGGAAGCTCCAATCCTTTGGCCACCTGATGCTAAGAGCTGACTCATTTGAAAAGACCCTGATGCTAGGAAAGATTGAAGGTGGGAGGAGAAGGGGACGACAGAGGATGAGGTGGTTGGATGGCATCACTGACTCGATGGATGTGAGTTTGAGTAAACTCCAGAGGTTGGTGATGGACAGGGAGGCCTGGCGTGCTGCGATTCATGGGGTTGCAAAGAGTCAGACACGACTGAGTGACTGAACTGAACTGAACTGAGGAAATTAAACCACAAGTCCATCACAGGAGCAAACAAGTCCATCACATGCCACCAAGAGCGCACTCAGTCAGCCACCACCAGCCCAGCCACGGCTCAAACTCCCGGAGGCTGTGCTGGGCTGTCTCTGCAGCCTGCACACAGGGAACTCTGTTTGCCAACACAGGATCCAGTATCCAGCTGGATATGCACGGGGCCAGCACCTGAGAGGCCTCAAGGAATGACCAGAGGGACGGAGGTGGGCATGTTGGCAGATCTGGGAAGAGTGTGCGCTTCCCTGTTCCCCGAGGGACAGAGATGGGCTGTATTCAGGATTTCAGTGGGAGGGTGGCGCTCACCCTGAAGGTCTGCCCAGAGCCGGACAGAGGGGGCTGGACGACCCGCCCACCACGCCTCCTCACTTGGCCATGCCCCATGCCGTCGGCTTGTTTCCCTAGGCATCTAAGCGAAAGCTTTCTTGTTGTGGTCCGGGCTCACTGCCCCCCAGTTTGGGTGGGTGGGGGTTGTGTGTCTGCTAACTGGCTCACTGGCTCCCTGTGAGCCCTAACAAGCAGGAGGCAGTGATGCCTGATGGTGCCTTGTGGCCTCAGTCAGTTCAGCTGAGTCCTCAGTCGTGTCCGACCCTTTATGACCCCATGGACTGCAGCACACCAGGCCTCCCTGTCCATCACCAACTCCCAGAGTTCACTCAAACTCATGTCCATCGAGTTGGCGATGGCATCCAACCATCTCATCCTCTGTCATCCCCTTCTCCTCCCACCTTCAATCTTTCCCAGCATCAGGGTCTTTTCCAATGAGTCGGTTCTTCGCATCAGTTGGCCAAAGGATTGGAGCTTCATCATCAGTCCTTCCAGTGAATATTCAGGACTGCTTTCCTTTCAGATGGACTGGTTGGATCTCTTTGCAGTCCAAGGGACTCTCAAGTCTTCTCCAACATCACAGTTCCAAAGCATCAATTCTTCGGTGCTCAGCTATCTTTTAGAATCTAACTCTCACATCCATGCCTGACTACTGGAACACTTTCAAACCCCAGTTCCACCTGCCCCGTGAGGCCATGGGTGGGTACCCCCCTCTCCGGCCCCTCTGTTGGGCACCTGACCCAGCTGCCCCCTCGGGGCCCACTCGGGGCACAAGCTGTGCTGTCCAGGTGGCTGGGGGGTCGGTTCTGAGACCACTCACCCGCGTGAGCTGATGCATCTGTCCAACTCTTCTTTCCGTCCTGGGGACTTGGGGAGGGCGCGGCCACGTCTCGGCCCGGGAGTGGGTGTGAGCTGCCAGGTGAGAGAGCGCTGCAGACTGTGACCTACAGGGCCCGAGACCCCCACCCGGCCCTCTCGTATGCTGGGAGGGGAGCCACACCTGGGTCTGGCTGCCGCGGCACTCTGAGAAGTCCTCGGCTCCAGATCCACACACACTTGTGGCTGCTCCAGCTCCAAGGCTGCCCCTGGCCTGGCCTGGGTTGAGTGCTCCTCCCTCAGCCGCTTCGAGGAAAGGAAGGAGGTGGGTATTGTGGAGGGTGGACCAGGCGGGGTCCCAGGGAGGAGCCAAGGCCTACTCTGAGGGCAGCTGCACTCAGAGACCCTCGGCCTGGACGGGACCCACGGCCCTCCCTCCTCGGGCTGACCTGACCCATGCTTCCCACCAGCCTTTCTCAGGCTGGGCCGGGCCACAGAGGGCGGGCCGTCCGGCTGACCTCCAGCCTGGGTCCTGACAGCAGTTCTCCCAGGGCCTTCTGCGTCTCCCAGACCTCCAGCTCCCCCTGCTGCTGAAGGAGGGCCAGCGCCTGCCCCTGCTCCTGCCAGTCCAGCTGCAGGGAGGAGAGGAGCAGCTTCGGGACTCCCCGGGGCCCCTGCCTGCTGCCCCCGCTCCCTGGCAAGGCCCCCGCCTCAGAGGGCAGGCGGTGTCACCTCAAAGGACTGGATCCTTACAGAGCGTCCCCCTGGGAGGACTGCTCCGTCCAGCCCACCACCCTGCTCCCCAGCCCGCAGCCTCCCTGCCTCGGCCTGGCCGGGGCCCTGGGCTTCCTTCCTTCTCCAGGCTCCCCTCCCTCCCTCTCAACTCTGGGGCCCCTGCCACTCAGCCTCGGGGTGAAAGCTGCTCCCGGTGAGCCCCCCAACAGAAGCGACCTAAAGGGGACACACCCTCAGGGACGCCAGGAAGCTCCGCAACTTCTGCCGGACGTCGGACAGCGGGCCTGCAGAAACCATGAGAAGCGGTGGCTGGGTGGCCTCTCCTCGCCTGGCCTGGGCCTGCAGGACACGCGCTGGGAGAGGACCCCTTCCCTGCACATCCAGGGAGGGTGGGCAGGGCCCCCAGCCTGCAGGGCAAGGAGACAGGTTGCTGTCTTACTGTACCCTGCCCCCCCTCAGGGGGGCTCTCCCTGCCTGACCCTTGGCCACCCTCCCCTGGGAGCAGGGACCCCAGGCTGCAAACACATGGCTGGGGCCAAGAACACAGGCTTTGCTGCGAGACAGGCCTTGGCTCATCGCTCACCCGCCAGGTGCCCTGGAAAAAGCGCTAGTCCATGAGCGCCTCCGCGGGGACACACCGTGGTGAGATGCTCTGATACCTAGTGGCTGCCCTAATGAGGGTCGCAGCCCTGTGGGTGTGCGGTGACCCAGGCCGAGAGGCACAGCCCTGCGGCCTCCCTGGGACTGTCCAGAGTGCAGGATCGGAAACCTCAGGCTCCCGAGGCGGCAAAGGGCTTCTGGTTCCCGGTGGGGGGCCCCAGCGACCTAGCCTGGCCCTTCGGAGGCTGCCTGGAGTGGCAGAGGGGTGACTGTTGTCAGAGGCGGGGGCGGCGAGCGTCGCTTCCTCCAGCCCCACCCTCCATCTTTTCGGTGGGACCCCCGTGAGAGCTGGCAGAGAGGCCTCGGGTCTGTGGATGGCAAGCCCTCCGGTGGCTCTTGGACGAGCTCCTGGGTCACCCCTGGTGACTGTGCAGAGAGGAGGATGGTGCCCTGCTTCCCAGAGCAGCTCAGTGTCCCACGTTAGAGAGGCCAAAGAGCTGTGAACGGCAGCCAGCCAGCTCCCAGGAGCTTCCACGGCCGCTGAGGACACCGCAGCACGGAGCCCAGGGGAGGGGCGGGGGCTCCAGCCAGCTGACGTGCACGGCACTGGGGGGACGCCTGGCATGCTCCCCCATGCTCCCAGCTGCCTGGCAGTTCCCTGGAGAAGGGGCCACTCCTCCCTTGCTTTCGCTTGTGGCCTGGAAAGAAGGTGCCCTGGTCCTCCACTGAGTTCCTGCAGATCCTCTGCCAGGGGCCTGGAAGCTTCAGAGAGCCAAGGCCCCCAGAGCTGCTGCTCCAAGAGGTACACACCTTTCAGGGCTATCCCTGGCCAGGCCAGCACCCCTGACAGGTCACCAGGGAGACCCCAGGCTCTGGGTCCCCGAGCTCTGAGCTGTGATCCGGGAGAAAGCAAGTGTTCCCCAAGATGGATGCGGCCCAGGCTCCTGAGCAGCTGCCCCTGCTGAGAAGAGGATGGTACCGGCCTCGCTTCCCAACTCCTGATGACCATCGGGGAGGGGCCCCAAGAATCCAGCACGACCTGCCACCCCAGAGTGCCTGGCGGCCTTGTGGCTCCAACGGGACGATTAAACACATACGTGGCAACTGTTACTGTTGCCAACAGCAACGGGGATGATGAGGACCAGGCGAGCTCTCCCTGACCTTGCTGTGGCTGGGGGCCCACGGCCTCAAACCTAAACAAAGCCAATGGCCCACCCCACCGGGCAAGAAGCTGCCGTGTCTGAGGGCCAGAGCCTCGCTGTCCAATGGCAAGCCACCCTTGCTGCTCACGTTTAAACTCAGAGGAAACAAAAATGTAAGACTTCACTCTTCAGTAGCACTGGCCACGTCCCAGAGGCTCCCAGAGCCACATGTGGCTGGTGGGCACCAGATCAGATGGCCCAGAATTTAGAACGTCTCTGTCACTGCAGAAAGTTCTGTTGGGCTGGTGCTGCAGCCAGTGGGAAAGGCTGGGCCCCAGTCCCCGCTCTGCTGTTCACTGTCAGGAGGTGGGGGTCATGCCTCTCTGAGCACTGGCTTCCTCTTCTGTGAACAGGGGCATGAGCTTGGGACCTGCCCGGAGGCAGGGTGACACCAGTGAGCTGCCATGTGTGACAAAGACAGGGCCAGGGGGCCTCAGGGCCTTTAGGAAATCATTCATGCATTCAGCAAATATTCCCCAGGCATCTGGCCGGGCAGGAGCCGGGGCTGCAAGGAGAGCCAGACCCTCAGGTTCTCGTGGCCCACAGAGACAGAGGCACACATGCGAGTTTCACTCCCACCAAGCACGCTGAGAGGGGCGAGCAGGGCACCCAACCCAGCCCAGGTGTTATCCAGGAGACTTCCTGGAGGAGGCGTCTGGTGGGAGAGCCCAGCGCCCGTACTCTGGGCTGTGCTCGCTGTTTGGTGGAAGGCTCCCGAGATCCTGCTTGGCTCCTGGCCTCCCAGCGAGGTGGCTTGCAGGCAGAGCTGGGAGAGGAGCGGGTTTTTCTGGAACACCTGGCACTTGGCCTGGCACCTGGCCTGCTGGGGTTCAGCCAAGTGGGGGATGGGGGCCTGACCCACAGCTCTGCCCACACAGACCTCAGAGGCTCCAGGAGCCCGTCTTTGTGGGAGGGGGCAGGCTGGGGAGGAGCACTCTGCCTCAGCTCTGCTACTTGGGGGGCACAGCGGGCGAGCAGGGGCCCTCTGGCAGGCTGCAGCCGGGCACCCTCACGCCAGGCCCCTCCTTGGGTGGTCTGTGGCCCAGCCCCTTGCCCACCGAGAGGCACCCCTAAGGAAGAGGTAACTCAGCACAAAGGAGCTGCTGATCTGTTTTCCTTTGCCCTCCCCTGCCCCCCACCCAGGCTACCCACTCGAGGGGTGGCTCGTGGGAAAGCTCACACTGCCCCCATCCCTGACATGTGGTCCCTGAAGTGTGGTCCAGCGTCCAGGCATGTCATCCTGTCTACCAGCAGCGGACGGCCCTTCCCTTTGGGATGCTGAGAGGAGGATGCCTTTGTCTGCCCTCCCCATGGGATCCAGGTGGGTCTGCCCGTCCCCAGAGACACTGTACCACCTCCCTGCCACCACCCCGGGCATTGCCTGCTTTGCGTGGGCAGACATAAGCACAGGGCACATGTGGGCTGTGAAGCTCGAGAGGACGGAGTGGCCTGGCGTTGCACACCAGCAGGAGTGGAGGCCAAGGGCCCTGCTATTGCCTGGCCCACCTGCTTTCCGTCTCAGCCCCTGAGTCCCAGTGTGACCCCGCTTCACAGACCGGGCACAGCTGACGGTCCCGAAGGGCCAGGGCTGCCCAGGTCAGAGGTGCCCCGCCCACCTCCCAGTTCCTGCTCGGCCAAGACAACGGAGAGGGGTGGACAGAGAGCTGGCATCTGAGCCCAAGTCCTGGTCCCAGCCCGTCCTGGGCACCCGGGCAGCTCATGCCCCTCACTGGGCCACACTTCCGGGAAACTGGTGCTGGAAGCGCCCACCCACTTCCGGGCAGACTCTCCCCCTGGGCGTTGGTTGCCAAGGATCTGACAGCTGCAGGTGGTGACCAGGGCATCTTTTGATTGCTCACCACCTCCTAAAAGGCACGCTGCTTGAGGGCAGGGCCTGGTGCCTGGTCCATGCCAGGCTTGGCAGATCCTCAGTGAGCTGGTGCTGAGTGAGCAGAGGGAGAGTGAGCCAAGAGACTAGCGGGCTCCTGGGCAGCTCCCTCCCCAGGCTGGGAGGGTCTCCCAGACCTTGGGGCAGTGGGAGGAGGTCGACTGCAGGATGGAGAGACACAGAGCCCTCCTTCTCAGAGGGCCCAGGACCCCCTTACACATACACACACGTATCTACACGCTCACACGTGCCCACCCCTGGTCTGCACAGGGCTTTGTCCCCACCTCTTGCCCAGACTGGCCTGAGGGGCCCTCTGTCTTCCAGGGAGGGGCAGGTGTCTCTTGGGGGCAACGCTGTGGGCAACCTCTTGGGAAGCTGCTCATCCACGAGGGGTCCCTCACACCCCCTGTTGCCCGGTGGCAGCTCTGAACCCAGGACGGTGGGACATCAGAGTGCAAGGCTGAAATTCCTCCCGTCCGCCTCTCCCCCAGGCACCATGGGGGTCTGGGGGACTGCTAACTGACCCCCCAGGCCTTTCACAGGCCACCAGACCTCACAGGCCTCACCGCCCTCCTTGTGAGACGGGCAACTCTGCCCAGGCCCATAAGGAGGCGTAGGTTTTATTTGGGGCTGCTCCTGAGCGGGGCAGGGGTCGGGGTTCACTCTGAATGCACCTGCAAGAGCCCAATTCTCCTACAGATGTGAGCACATCTTATTCTTATTTTGGAGAAAACCAACTGAAAAATGAGGATAAAATGGATACGCATCCCAGAACTCTCAGAATAGCGCTTGGTCCCCAGCCCCAGGCCAGAGCCCTCCAGCTGAACCCCTCCCTGAGCCCTCACTGGGCAGAGCATCCCACAGGCCAGCTCATGCCCTACTCTGCACACTGCCAGGACAAAGACCTGAACCCAGGAGGGTACCCGGCGGGCGCCCCACCCCCAGGTCCCCAGCTATGCGCCAGCTCCACGGTTCTAGGCAAGTCTCAGCTATAACCGGAAACAAAAACCCTCTGGTAGCAGGAGAGAAGGCAGAAGGCTGGGCCCCGGGAGCAGAGCTGTGGATGAAGCAAGCCTTCAACCCTCGTGAGGGCAAGGGTCAAGTCAAGACAGAGGCGTGGCAGGAGCACAGAGCAAGTGGCTGGGCCCCAAAAGCCTCCAAAAAGCTTTAATACCGATGCGTGGGTACGCTCCAGGTAAGAAAGGCCCTCTCTACACCCAGAGCCTTGCCGAGTGTCAGGCAGTGGAGGGGGTCCCCAGAGGACCTCCCTGGCCACCCGACCAGCCAGCCCAGGGCCTATCCACAGGCTCGCCCTTACCACAGCTCCGCAGGGTCCAGGGCGTGACCAAGCCTGCCCCTCTGGCCGAGCGCGCCTCTTCCAGCCGCGGGGAGCCGCTGCAGGGGTCCAGTATGGCCGGCACCCCGAGTGAGCTGGAGACACACAAACACCTGTGTGAGCAGCGAACACCCTCGAGACAGGAGACAGCTGGGGGGCCGGGGGAGGGCCAGGAGGCTGGGCTCCTGCAGGCCCCACGCCCAGGGAGACCCAAGGGCCAAAGAGGGGTTGGGCCTGGGACCAGAGGCCCAGGGGGTGGCTGCACCCACAGGATCCCCTGGCTCGGCAGGGCCTGATCTGTGAGCAGTGACTTGGGCCTCAGTGCTTGTTCCTGTGGGAGGACCAGCTCCCGGCAGGAGCGCCTGGCATCCACGGTCACTGTCCAGGGCTGGGGCCCGCGTCAGAATGTCCTTTGCCCGGAAGCCCTCGCCTGTCCTTGGTCTGCTCGCTCAAAGTGCCTGCTCTGGGGTGACAGGTACGTCCTTCATCTCCGCCCCCTCGGCCATCGGCTGGGGGGCACTGTCCACCAGGCCCACGGGGGAACGGGGCCCACGGCCAAGCTCTATCTCCATCACCGTCTTCTTGTGCCCTGCACTGGTCAGATAGGGACCTCAGCCGGCCAGGTGACCAAGAAGGCTGGAGTCAACTGGTCTGGTTGGAGTCAGAGACCTGCCCTTCATCGGGGCGAGCTGCCTGGCACGTCCGCCCACGGGAAGAGGAGGAAGGCCTTGGGCCCCTCCTGAGGGGGCAGCAGCCCAGGTGGGGCAGGAGAGCCACTGAGCACAGGTGGGTGGCAGCTTCCCCGGGTTAGGGGCCTGTGGCCCAGACGTGTGTGCTGGGCTCAGACGAGTGGTGCTGACAGCCCGCCTCACTTCTCGTCTCATCAGCGTATGTGCCTCTCCCTCCTGCAACCCAGCAACCCAACCCAGGACCCCTCGAGTGACTGAAGACACGGCCACACCTGTGGGCCATGGAGACATGCCCTCCAGCCCCGCCGGATCCACAGTCACAGGTGTTTGCTGAGCATCTGCCATGCTTAGCCCCTGACCTCGCAGAGGAAATGCGTAAGAAGACTGTTCCACAAAGAGGCAGCAGCCTGGGACTGAGACAGGAGGTGCTGTGAAGGTGAGGGGCTGGCCCAGGGCCTGATCCTGGGATGGCCCCAGGGGTGCTGGGGCGGGAGTCCTGACCAGGGCTCCGACGGTCAGGGGAGGAGGGTTCCTAGAGGCAGTGGCGACTGGGGCTGCTCCAGGAATGTGTTGGCGTGGAGGCATGGGGGGCAAGGTCGCTGCAGGGTCTTTTCCAGACTCTCTTGCTCCCTCCTTCCCAACCCAGAACCTGAGGGGCGCAGTAACCCCCACCTGGGATCAGCAAAGGGCAGGAAGGAGCTGCGTCCTCCAAGGCCATCAGTCCCCAAGCCAGTCGCCCTCCATTATCACATGTTGCAGAATTTCCCGCAGAGAGACAGACCATCTGCATTCAGGCTCTGTGGGCCCCCAGGTGTCTGTCTCCACTGAAACCACTCAGCTCTGCCTTTGTGGCAGGAAAGCAGCCATGCTTACTGTGTAAATGTGATGAGTGTGGCTGCGCAGCAATAAAACTTTATTTACAAAGACTGTTGGTGGGTCCTGGGGGCGCTGGCTTGCTGAATACAGGTCTAGATTTTTTTCTAGGGCAGTGGCTCTCACCAGAATCGCCTGATCATGGGGCCCACCCCCAGCATATCAGACTCAGGAGGGCCGGGATGGGAGGGAAGACGCTGCCTTTTCTAGCGAGTTCCCGAGGAGCAATTCGAGAACCGCTGGCCAGGGACGGGGCGCAGAGGAAAAACCATGGGCTCTGGAGTCCAAGCCCTGGGTCTGAACCTCGGTTTGTCCTCCCCCTAAGCAGATCACTTGTCTTCCGCCAGCCTCAGCTTCCCCATCTGTAAAATAGGGATGAGCATACAGCCCTCAGGGTACTGAAAGCTCTGCCTGAGGTTCAGGGAGGCCTGCGGGGTGACGGCGGGCACACAGCTGGGCCACACACTCTCCCATCCTTCCTTCCAGATGGGCTGGGGGTAGACTGGGCATCAGGGGCCCCAGCTCCATCGGGGGTGGGGGGCAGGGCGGGAAGCCCTGATGTCCCCACCACCCAGTGCTGGTAGCAAGCTCCATCTCCACCCGGTCACTAAGCACCGCAGTCCCAGCGAGGAAAGCACTTGGTGGAGAAGACCCACCCCGACTCAGGAGCCGGCCTGAGAGGCAGGATGGGCCAGGCCCTGGGGAGCGGAGTGTGCCCTGCAGCCTAGGACTCACAGGGCACTGAGGGAGGTGCCCAGAGGCCCGGCCACAAAGCAACCCCCGGGGAGCAGTGAGTGGCTAGTTTAGAAGGCGGGGCCGGGCCAGGGGCCTTCGTGGAGGCCCCGATCCTGGGCTCCAAGGGCGCTGGGCCGTCCAGGGCATGGCTCTGAACGACTTCCACCTCTGCGGTCTCTCCGAGCCTGGTCAGGCTGCGGGAGGGGAAGGGAGGGTCACGCCCTGCGCCTGGTGGGAAGGCCCTATGGCTTGGGGGGTGGGGGGGGGCACGTGCCCAGGCTCCCCGGCTCTGAGACCTTGGATGAGCCCACAGGACTTTGCTGGCCATCCAGCAGTGGGGACGCACTGATGTCCACCTGGGAGCCTCCCGTCCCCCCTCCCCTTCTCAAGGTCTAGACCAGGAGCAGGAAGGAAGGGCAGGGGCTGAAGGCGGCCAAGTCTGGCCCAATGCTGACCCCTACTGGTGGCAACAATTCCATTCCAGCTTCCCAGGTGGCGCTAGTGGTAATTAAAGAACCCGCCTGCCTACGCAGGAGACATAGGAGACCTGGGATCGATCCCTGGGTCGGGAAGACTCCCTGGAGGAGGACATGGCAGCCCACTCCAGTACTCTTGCCTGGAGAATCCCATAGACAGAGGAGCCTGGCGGGGTCGCAGAGAGTCAGACATGACTGAGCGCACAGAGTCACAACCTGACTGAGGCTGGGCCAGGGAGGGAAGGGGAGATAAGGGGAGGGAAGGGGAGGGAAGGGGA
>SJYE01003490.1:54575-92344 GCA_006408755.1 Eudorcas thomsonii
GGGTGCTACGGGCAACCCCCACCTCCTAGGGAGGACGCAGGCTGGGGGTGGGGTGTGCTTTCAGCACAGGCCTGGGATCTGTGCTGACTGCCCCCACTGTCCCGTGCGAGGGCTCCCCCGCCCCACTTGGGCTCCTGGCTCTCTGACCACGGCCACAGTCTCCACCCCCCAGGCGGCCCCCCCCCAGGCCCCAACCCGGCACCGAGCCCGGGACACACTTGACGAGGAGGGTGGTGAGGATCCCCTCCTAGTGTCTCTGGCTGGCCCCCTGGGAACACCCCTGCCACTGGCCTGACCCCCTCTGGACCCCCCTCTCCCCTTTGGCTCTGAGCTGTGGAGCCTGAAGTCACAGAGGACCTGTGGCCGCACGAGGTGAGGGGGCATCCTGCGAGGGGCTGCCCGGCGGGGTGGGGGAGGAGATGGCTGCCCCAGGACAGAGGGGGCGGGGCCAGGGTGTCTGAGACCCTCCTGGGGCAGCCCTGGGAAGGCGGCTGGTGGGGCTGGGGGCCAGGAGGGCACTGCTGGCCGGGGAGGAGGGCTGGACAGGGACCCTCGGCTGCGGGAGCCACCAGGCAGTGGGGCTGAGGGAATGGTTCTTGGGGTGGGAGCGGGCAGTCCTTGAAGGAGGAGGTGGAACCACAGCCGCTCAGTGAAGTCCAGGGGCTGACAAGGGCCCCAGGGCTGAGGGCACTGGGCACTGGCTGCCGGGGGGCGATGAGCTGCGGGACAGAGAGGCCAGGGGTGGGCGCAGCTGCACGGCCGAGGGGCCTGGTGTGAGCCTGGGCCCAGCAGAGCGTCCCCAGGACGGTGACTGCTAAGGCAGCCTCGCGGGCCCAGGTGGGGCTGGCCGGGTGGAGAGCGGGGCTGCTGAGGGCCCCCGGTGCCCCTGCCCCAGGCCGGTCATCTGTCCATAACCACTGATGAAAAGGGACCTGTGTGAAGTGGCCCCAGAGAAGGTCAGGGCTGGAGACGGGCCTGTTCAGGGGCGTGTGGGCAGGCAGTCCTGAGGATCTAGCACTGGCAAGAGACCTAGATGGAGGCCCCTGCCTCCACGCACCCCGGACACGACCAGCCCACCAACGCGGCCCCTGCGCACGCCTGGGCGACTGGGGCCCCACGTGACCCACTGCGCACAGCCCAGCCAGAGGCGTCCGAGGCCCACCTCTCTCCCAGGGACAGGCCAGGAGCTGTGTCGCCCCACTGGCCAGCTGCGCCCGCCCCAGGGGCACGAGGGCGTTCAAGGGCAGCGCCCAGCCTTACCTCCCTGCGAAGGGGCTGAGGGCCTGGAAAGAAGCCACGTTTCTTGCCAGCCTCCCGTCCAGCTCGGAGCGTCCACTGTCTGTGAAACCTTTCGAGAGAGGAGCACCAGGACTTCACTTCCTACGGGCCAGCGGGGTGGGGAGGGGCTGCCGCTTTGCAGGGAGTGAGGTGGTTCCCCCCCCACCCGCATCCCCACGGCAGGAGGCACAGGGGTCCTGCGCTCTTGCCCCTCTGCGGAGTTGAAGGCGGGGCGGGGAGGGGGCGGGACGCCAACCTCAGGACAGGGGCCCACCCCTCCCCCTGCAGAGACAGCAGGCACAGAGGGACAATGGCCGGGGTCTAGTCATCATCCCCCCTCGAGGGAAAGAGACCCAGGGGCAAGGAGAAAGTGGGGGTCCCCTGGCTGCCAGCAGGGCCTGGGGGTAGCCCTACCTATGGGCTCGCTGGCGTGGCGCACCCTGGGGCTCGCACCCTGCGGCCGCTCCCAGCCAGGGCTCCAGCGCACTGTCTCCGTGTCCGGGAAGCCAGGGGTGGAGAGAAGTGGCCCGGCCCGCAGCCCTGCCCGGTCCCAGGGCGCCCCTTGGCCCACGTTGGGCACCAGGGCTCCGGGGCAGGCCGGCGTGCTGGAGCCGGAGGGCAGCAGCCCCGGGCCAGGCCCCACCAGCGCGTCCATTGCCTCGGAGTGGCGCAGCTTCTCCGTCAGGACGTCGATCCGCTGCTTCAGGATGTTGGCCATGGTCTCCAGGGCCTGCAGCCGGGCCTGCTTGTACCGGAAGTGCAGGGGGCCCGGTATGCCCAGGCGCTCCGACTCTTCAGGGTCCAGGTAGACGCAGAGCCCCGGGCTCCGGCAGTGCATGCTCAGGTCCTGGAACTTCAGAGGCCCCAGGGAGGAGCTGGCTGGCATCAGCAGGGGCGCGCCCTCCCAGCCATCTTGGGGGCCTCCCACCTCCAGAGTCTTGGTGGGGTTCAAGGCTCTGTTCAAACACAGGCAGAAGCTGCAGGGAGAGAAGGGACAGGGATCAGCCTGGGGGCGGCAATCGTTTCCATGCGCCTGGGAGACACGCGTGTGCAGGGGTGCATGTGGAAGCAGCTTCCGGGCCAGGCCCAGTGTCTCTTCACTGCATCCGTTTGTGACCGCGGTGATCACCAAGGACCGCGCACACCTATTAGAAGGAGACCAGTTGGCAATGATTTCTTGGATATGACCCCAGAAGCACTGTTAACAAAACAAGTAGGCAACTCGGGCTACTTCAGAATTAAAAACATGTATGTGTCAAAAGACCCCATCAACAGAATGAAAACACAGCCTCCTCGACTTCCGACTTGCATTCCAATCTCCTTTGCTGAAAAGGACATCGTTTTAAAGTGTTAGTTCTGGAAGGTCTTGTAGGTCTTCATAGAACTAGTCAACTTCAGCTTCTCAGACATCAGTGGTTGGGGCATAGACTTGGATTACCGTGCCGTCGAATGGTTTGCCTTGGAAACGATCCAAGATCTTTCTGTTGTTTCTGAGGTTGCCTCCAAGGACTGCATTTCAGACTCTCTTGTTGACTATGAGGGCTGCTCCATTGCTCCTAGGAGACTCTTGCCCACAGTAGTAGACACAATGGTTATCTGAATTAAATTCTCCCATTCCTGTACATGTTAGTCCACTGATGCCTAAGATTTTGATATTCACTCTTGCCATCTCCTGCTTGACCATGTCCAACTTACCTCGATTCGTGGACCTAACATTCCAGATTCCTAAGCAATATTGTTCTTTACAGCATCAGACTTTTTACTTTCACCAACCAGACACATCCACAGCTGAGCGTTGTTTCTGCTTTGGCCCAGCCACTTCATTCTTTGTGGAGCTGTTAGTAATTGCCCTCTGCCCTTTGCCAGTAGCACACTGGATACCTTCTGACCCAGGGGAGCTCGTCTCCTGGTGTCCTATCTTTTTGCCTTTTCATACTGTTCATGGTGTTCTCGAGGCAAGAACACTGGAGTGGCTTGCCATTGCCTTCTCCAGTGGACCACGTTTTGTCAGACCTCTTTAGTATGACCTGTCCATCCGGGTGCCTCTGCACGGCATGGCTCACAGCTTCACTGAGTTTTGCAAGCCTCTTCACCATGACAAGGCTGTGATCCATGAAGGGGATGTTATGCTTATTTTAAGTGAAATGTTTGTAAGTGAAAAAAAAAGGACACAGTGAAGCAAGATGAAGGACCTAGAGCCGCCCCGCCCATGGAGATGGACGTCCCCCAGTGTCATGTCCAGCCGGAGGCACTACGCAGCGAGGACCCCTGCAGCCCGTCCGATGGGGGGCTGCCCGTGGGGCGGCAGGCGACATGGGCGCTCAGTGTGTGCACACTCACTTTGGGCCTGTATCCTCGTCTGGGTGTGACCAGACACCAACCCTGAGAAGTTGAAAAGAGACACAGACCCCGGGCTGCCCTGTGGACCCCGAATCTGGGGATGTGGCCCAGGGACGTGCACTTTTAAGACGAATGAAGCAAAAAGGAGCCAGAGAGAGAAACTTCCAGGAGGCAGGGGTCAGGGGAGGGTGTCCAATCCACTGAGGTAAGTGGCTGCAAAGAGGGGTGGATGCTGAGCTCCAAGGGGTTCAGCCTAAAGCCCCCTCCCAGAACCCTGGCTGCCAAAGGTGCACCCAGGACGCAGGTTCAGAGCAAGCCCAGGGCAGGCAGCTCCTGGTGGGGCGGTGCCTTGCGGGGACCCCTGTCCTCAGCCCCTCTGGGTCCGCTCCTCCCCCCAGCCACAAGTGGATGACGCTCCCGCCCGCCTGTGAGCTCCTTGTCACGTTGCCCTCCCCTCATCACCAGGCCCTGGCCGGAAGCCCCCAGGGCACTGCCCACAGCCCTTCTCCTCAGGGACGAGCACTGGGAAGGGCAGCCTCCAGGGAGCCTGGATGCTCAGCCCCCCAGAAAGGCAGCGGGAGGCCTCCCACCCTGCACCCCAAGATGCTGCCGGGGAGGCGCCGCCTGCACAGCTGCCCCCAGGAAAGGAAAGGACATTGCAGTGAAAACCGAGAGAACGCGATAGCAAGCGGGGGGCACAGGGAGGCGTAGGCGAGGATGGGGACACATGGGTTCTCCAGCACTGCTGCTGGGGATGGCAGAAAGGCATGGCTGCAGCCAGTGCAGGCCAGCGGCGCCTCCGTGAGTGAGACGCAGGCGCCACGGGACCGGACAACTCTCCTCCTGGGTACGCGGACGAGAGAGCTGAAAACACGTGCTCAGATGTTTCGGTCAGAGCGGCCGAAAGGGTGAAACGGCCCACAAGTCCATGAGCTGACTATGGGCGTGCAGAATGTGGGGGACATCCCAGTGGAATGTTGCTCAGCCATGAAAAGGAAGGGAGTCCTGACGCAGGCCGGAACACAGATGAACGAGGAAAACACGCTCAGAGGAGGGAGTCAGGCACAGAGGCCCTGAGAAGAGTCGAATCCAGCCAGCCAGAGCAGCCAGCATCGAAAGATCCGCCAACAGTAAATGCTACAGAGGGAGTGGTGAGAAGGGAGCCCTCCTCCACTGTTGGTGGGAATGTAAATTGGTACAACCACTACAGAGAACAGTATGGAGGTGCCTCAAAAAACTAAAAACAGAGCTACCATATGACCCTATGTCCTGGGCATAGGGTAGTCCTGGGCAATGCTAGTCCTGGGCATTTATCTGGAAAAAAAAACAACAACAACAACAAAAAACGTGATCCAAAAGGATACACGCAACCCAGTGCTCACCGCAGCACAATTTACAGCAGCCAAGACATGGAAGCAACCTAGACGTCCATCAGCAGAGGCGTGGGTAAAGAGGATGTGGTGTGTGTATACGATGGAGTATCATGGCCATAAAACAATGAGATAATGCCACTTGCAGAAACATGGATGGACCTAGAGAGTGTCACACTGAGCGAAAAGTAAGTCAGAGAAGGAGAAATGTCATATGACATCCTTTATATGAGGAATCTGAAAAAAAAAATAAAAAGACTCGAAGGAACTTACTTACAAAACAGAGACTCACAGACTCAGAGAATGAACTGACAGTTGCCCAGAGGAAAGATGAGGGGAGGGGATAGTTACGGAGCTCGGGATGGACATGTACATGCTGCTGTATTTTAAACGGATAACCAGCAAGGACCTCCTGTATCGTACGTGGGGAAAAAAAAAAAAAAGAACAGGTGAACCCATAAGGACGAACAGCAGACTGGGGATGCCTCAGGGCTCAGGGGAGGAGTAGGGGGGTGACTGTGAATGGGAACAGCATTTCCTTTCGGGTGATGAAATGTTCTGAGACTAGACGGAGGTGGTGGTTGGTTTCAAAATATTGTGAATGTGCTAAGGGCCCCTGAATAGTTCAGCTTATAAAGGTTAACTTTACGTGACAGCAGTCTCACCTCAGTGGAAACCGACGCAGCCCTGATCACAGGCTCTGTGCAGCTCTGGACAGAGCGAGCCAACCCCTGCCCGGGAGAGCCCCCCAGGAAGTCCAGCCCCGGCCGCTCACACCCACCTGCCCGGGGCCTCCTGGTCCCCCAGCACCATACCGGAAGTCACTTTGCTCCATTGCAGCACCGGCGCTCCCGGCCCGGTGGCAGCTTCCAGATCCTAAAGCAGAGAAGGATGCTGTCAGCCCCAGCCCAGCCACAAGACCCCAGACCCTGTCTCACCTCGGAGCCGGCCCCGGCCTCCGCGGGAATCACAGGCTGGTCCCTTCCGGGGGGAGGGTGGGCAGAGACGGAGGCAATGGGGTCCCCGCAAAGCCCCAAGGAGCCCAGGGGAGCTGGGTGTCCGAGCTGCCGCATACCCTGGACTGTGCCGCGTGCGGGACGAAGGTCACGATGCCGGGGGTCGTCTGGGAGACCATGGGTACGGCTCTGCCCAGCATGGCCTCCCTCTGCCTCCTGTGGGCGCCCTGGAGCCTCTGGTTTCTGAGCTTCAGCGAGTGCATGGCTGAGGCCTTCTCCTCGAGGGCCTGCCGCCGCCAGGCTGCGGTCTTCTGGCGCATGAAGTCGCGCAGGGACTCGGAGCCGTGGAGGGGGCCCAGGGCCCCCCGGGGCTTGGGGCAAGGCTGAGGTGGCCGCCCCTCATTCTCCTTCTCAGGCGCGTCCCGAAGCGCACCCTGGCTGGGCCCCGAGGGGGTCCACGGAGGACCCCCGCCCTGATACAGGGGCCTGGGCCCCTGTGTGAAGGAGGCGCTCCAGGGGCGCCAGGTGGGCTGGCTCGGCCTTTCCAGAGGGCTCCATGGCCTCGGGGCGGGGGCTGCCGGCTCTTCACAAGCAGTCCAGGCCCTCTGTAGACCCCAGGCCTGCCCGGCCGAGGGGCTCCAGGACCGCTGCAGGAAGGGGACCCACCTTTCGGGGGGGCTCCCGGGCCTCTGCAAAGAGAGGTTTCGTCCTTGGAACGCCCGGGTCTGTGGTGGGCAGGAGGCCTGCCTGGCCGAGGCGCTCCAGGGCCGCTGGGGGAAGGAGTTCAGCCCTTCGGCGGAGCTCCTGCGTCTCTGGAAGGAGGTGTCCCGTCCTGGGGCCGCCCAGGTCCTGTGTGGATAGGACTCCCACCCGGCCACAGGGCTCCTTCGCTGTGTGGCAGGCAGGCTCCCAGCCCTCTCAGAGGCGGGCAGCCTGTCCGTCAGGGCCCCAGGGCTCTTCCAGAAGGAGCCCCGGACGTCTGGGGGTTTCCAGGGGCCTGGCCGCCTCCTCCCTGCCAGGTCATGCAGCTCCAGCCCTCGGCTCGTGTGGCGGGCCCGGGCCAGCTCCAGCCCAGCCTGGATTTGCTGGCGGAGGTCTTGAAGGATGTCCATAGCAGCCTGGACGTTCACGGGTGGGTCGCTGGAAGCCAGGGTGGGCACGCTGGCTGAGGGCATCTGTGGGTCACTGTGGATGGGGGCTGGACTTGGCATCCGAGGGTGGACAGGGGAGCTCTCAGTAGCTCCAACCTTCTTGCTGTGATCTGCAAAGAGAAGCAGTCGTGGGGTTGCCAGGAGGAGCAGAGCACCCCCAGAGACCACCCCCCCTTGGCTCTGTTCTCAACATCCACTCGCAGAAGCCCTCTGGGGGCAGATGCCACGTCTGGGTGACTCATGGCCATGCCCAGGAGTCTGGCACAGAGCCACCCTCTCTGAACATGTGGAAAATTGAGTGTGTGTGTGTGTGGGGGGGGGGGTGGTGACAGACGTCTCCTGGGAGCCACTGGGGCTGCAGGCCTGCGTTCTCTAAGTCAGGACAGCCTGGTGGTCGTGCCCTGCCTTCCAGGAGCAGAAATTTGCTTCTTAGGGACAGAAACCCTCTTTTTGGTTTCTTTAAACGCAGCGACTCCCCGAAGCCCCTGTCTGCTGGTGGGTTTGGCGGGCGTCTGACAGGTCTCTGGGGGAATGGGTGCCACGCCCACACCCTGGTGCCATTGCACCTGGGCATCTCTCCCCACCCCCCACCCGCAAGATGACACATGGAGCAGAGCAGAGTCCAGGCGGAAGCACAAGGCACCTAACTCTGCGACGGGGGCCTGGTCTCTCGAGAGGACCTTGCTCTGAGCCTGGAAAGGGCGGGTGGAGATCTTGCCCAGAGCTTGTCCTTTCCTCCAGGCCCGAACACCAACCAACTCAGAATCTTAAAGAGAAAACACATACAGCCAGGTGCCCGGGGCCCTCTGCGTGCCAGCCCAAGGGGAGGGCTGGCAGCTCCTCGCAGAGCCAGGAGACCAGGTCACACACTCCCAGAGGGGACAGGGTGAAAACCCTTGGGTCCAGGCCACTCTGGCGCTGGGCCATACCCCAGCCATTAGCCAGCATCCTGGGCAAAGTTGAGTCTCAGGATGACCTGGACATGTGACCTGATTTCTTTGGCCCTCAGGAGTAATAAAACGTACTCCCTATGGATTTCTCTGTAAAAACACTATACGCAGGCCCTCGAGCACCGCACACGCTCTGTAAAGGCTGGTCAGTAGCAAAGACAATTGCTAGCACACCCAGAGCTCAAGAGGGGGCGGGGGGGCGGCATTGTTGATAATCACTTGCCCTCAACCAGAGGAAACTAATTTGTTTTTAAACTGGTGACAGCAGGGATCAGGGTAGGAATCAAGGGAGCTGTTGCCGAGAAAAGGGGAAATAGAAGGCTGAATTTCTCTTTTCTTTCCTGAGAACAAAGAAGATAAAGAGAAGAGTGAGCAGGCATGATCACTCCTAGTTCTTAACTGTTCCTAGCCTGTAGTCAGTAACTAAGGTTGCTTTTCTGCCTCTAACTCTGCAGGAGCTCATTCTGAACCTGCTGTCCTTACCGTCAGTCCCTCAATCGTGTCCGACTCTGTGACGCCATGGACTGCAGCCCACCAGGCTCCCCTGTCCACGGGATTCCCCAGGCAAAAATACTGGAGGGAGTTGCCATTCCCTCCTCCAGGGGATCTTCCTGACCCAGGGATCGAACCCAGGCCCCTCGCACGGAAGGCAGATTCTTTCCAAGCCATACTATCCTTTAACTCTATGCTGGTCACCTCCTGTTCCTGGTGCTTCCCTTTACAGCGCTCTTTTGCAGACCACCTCTTGGAGGTCTCTTTTTGCGTTACGGGAAGGAGGTCATAGTACAACACGTGAAAGATGAAGGACCCAGCTGCTGGACTGCCTGACACTAGCCTGTGCCTGTTTTTGAAACAATGCAAGAGGAACAAAAAGAGCACAGGATGCTCCCGGCTCTGTTCTGTAGCACTGACCCCTGACAGTGAGCCTTCCTCTATGCGGTCCCCAGATTCCTCTTGGAAGTGGGGCACAGTTCCCGAGGCACAGACCCGCTGTGTTCTCCACCTCCTCCCGCTGAGGATTAAAGCCACCCTTCCCTTTCCTCGAAACAAACTGGCTCTGTCTGTCTTTATTTGGCTTTGTTGGGCAGAGAAAGCTCAAGATTTGGGCAGCAGCAAAGCCACCCAGGGCAGCAGGATGAGGGGTCCAGACAGTGTGTGGTAACAAACAGCCGCCACGTCCCAAACAGAAACACTTTCTTTAATAAATGCCATCACGTCATAAACATCATTTATCAGTTTTACTTCATAATCCCAAATCACCCTCACCAAATGCCGTTAGCAGCCCCATCATCATTACAAACCCAACCACAAGGGCCCTGGCAAAGGCAGAGGCAGAAAGCAGTGGACGACCTTGAGCACTCACACACACACACACACACACACACACACGGCAGGGAGCCAGCCCAGGCAGCACCCCAGGCAAACAAAACTACCCAGACCAAGACTTGTCCTGAGGGCATTTCTGCCTGAAGACGGGGCCTCACAGCAGAGATCACCCACCTAGTACACCCTGCTCCCTGGACTCGGCGCCCTCCCCAGCCCAGACTGAGGCTTGGGTCACAGCCCTGAGGAAGGAGTTCCGTGAAAGGGAAGGGCGACTCAGAGCCACGCCCCCAGAGGCCACGCCTTCCAGAGGCCAAGCCCCCCAAGCCCTCTGCAAAGCCACGCCCCTGGAAGTCCTCCAAGACACGCCCCCTCTGTGACCACGCCCTCTGCTCCAGGCTCCTTGGGTAGCGGAGGAGGAGAGCGCGGTGTCCGGAGTCCCAGGAAAGTGAAAATTTTATTTTCTCATCCCTGTCTGACTCTCAGCGACCCCATGGACTGTAGCCTGCCAGGCTCCTCTGTCCACGGGATTCTCCAGGCCAGAATACTGGAGTGGGAAGTCATTCCCTTCTCCAGGGGATCTTCCCGACCAGGGATCGGGACCACCTGCATTGGCAGATGGGTTCTTTACCAACATCACCACTTGGGAAGCCCCTGTCCAACCAGGGAAAAAGTGAAAGTGTCCGACTCTTTGTGATCCCATCCATGGGATTCTCCAGACCAGAATACTGGAGTGGGTACCCTATGTCTTCTCCAGGGGATCTTCCCAACCCAGGGATTGAACCCAGGTCTCCTGCATTGAAGGCAGATTCTTTACCAGCTGAGCCACAAGACATGGCTCCTCTGTTCTCCGCTCCTCCGTTCTCCAGCCACAGGCCTTGAGCAAGTGACCACTTCCCTGTACCTCAGTTTCCCCATCTGTACGCATCTCTCCACAAGGATGGAAAAGTGAAGCAGTCACCCCCACTCCAGGAGTTTCCCAGAAAGGCCAGGCTTCTGCTGACCAGGGCTGAGCCCGGGACTGCCCACCTGCCCGCCACGCTTGACCTATGAGGGGGACCTGGAGGTGGGCTCCCCAGCGAGGATTCTGCACCCTGAATCCCAAAGCTGCGGCACTGCACGAAAAAGGCCACACTCGCTGGGTGGGGCCCTGAGCAGGGACCACGCCGGGTGAGGAGGGGGCCGCAGGCCCCGACATCACTGGCTTCCCCATTAGCCGGCCAGAGGGGTCCAGGTCAATAAATGGGCCCTGGTGGGCGCGTTTTTCCTTCCGCAGAGCAGTTTAATGGCAATTAATTTTTTTACGAGAGGATTTTTAATCTGTGGAAATGGATGAAGTCCCCAAGTGCCCTGTCAAAGTTCCAGGGCCAACCTAATCTATGATAAAAAATGCAAAGTGAGGTGCTATAATCTGAAATTAAATATCGGGCTTCATTTTCCCTCAGCCCGGATGGATGAATATTTTATAACTATTGTGATTTAATTTTTTGTTAACTACAGCAAATTTCTAATTCATCCAATTCCCAAGTCCTGTGGCTCTGACCTCTGAACCCAAACTCATCTCTTCTTAGCCCAGCTGTGACTTCGTCCCTGACAGAGACTAATGGTCAGCTCCGTCAGGGTGACGCGGCGGCTACGGTGATGGATGCCGCCCGTGGCACGCCCTTTTGACCCAGTGTCAGGCAGAAGGCAGGTCATTTTTCAAAGGCGCCATTAAAATAAAACAGTCCTGTGGTCCAGGAGCAGGGAACATGCGGGAAATTGGTACATTTTGTGCCTGTTCGTGGCCTGTCTCCGGGCGTCCTGCACTCTTTCCAGTGGAGGCTTTGCCAGCGTACCCCCACAGTGCCCTGGGCCCACCTCCATTGAGGCACAGAGGAGGACAGTCACTCAGTCCACTGGAACTGTGGGTTTGCCCAAGGGCAGAGGAGGCAGGTATCTGAAGATGTGGGCAGACCTCACGGTGGTACTCCCCTCCAGGACTGGGATATCGTGCCCAGGGGGAAACTGAGGCACAGAGATGCTGAAAAACAGCTCCAACACCAGTGTTGCTTACTCCGAGCAAGATCGGGGTCCCCACAGAGCAGACCTCAGCCCCTGAGGTCTCTCCCCACCTGGTGGGGGGCTCTCAATTGGTGTCCCCAAGTCTGTGGTGTGGTGGTCCCAGAGCCCAGGCCCTGAGGATGGGCCTGCAGAAGGCCTCCAGGCGCAGGTCCAAGTGTGCACAGCTGAGTTCTCTCAGGCGGGGAGCACAGGGCTGGAGCCAACCCTAGTTGGCCTGTGTGACCCCTGGCAGGCTGGTGAACCTCTCTGAGCCTCAGTATCCTCATCTACAAAATGGGAGTGAGCCTATCTGCCTCCAAGGACAGCTGTGAGGAGTTACACGAGCTGCTGTTGCCTGCGTGCTTGGCACACACGGGCAGAGGGAGCCCAGCCCTGAACGTGTCACCCCATCCCACCCAGGCTGTTCTGAAGGAAGGCCCAGAAGAAGGCTGCCCACTCCGCTCCCCACAGCCCACATCCAGCTCATTCACCCCACAAGCTCCACGAACCGGCCAGGCTGGGCAACTGGGTCTTTGCTGGACACAACCTCATGACCCACCCTCGGGAAGACTCCCGAGTTAGGAATTTCTCTGCGACCAAGCAGCCCAGCACCACCATGACCCCTGCACAGAACTTTCAGGCAGCTGACGCATCCTCCCCAAGGGGGCGTGGGAAGTGGGCACTGCCCGGCCTTTCCTCCCACCAGGCACACCAGGGGAAGCCGGCCTCCCGGGCTCCCTGCCTGGTGTCTACATTCCAAGCCAGGTGACAGGGAGACTCATCCCTCAGTCACGCTTCCCGCCATTGACGGCTACAAAATGGCCATGGCTTGTCCGGCCATACCGAGTCACGAGAAAGTAAGCACTTTCATCAGCCAGCACCTCGCCTGCCCTCCGCTTCATGCCCGCCTTTCCAAGGCACAGCCAGTGCAGCACCTGCCGTCTGGGCTCCAGAAACAAGCCACGTGCCCGCCTCCTGAGCCTGGACCGTAAGGTCCTGTCCCTAAGCCCTGCCAGGCCCCGCCTGGGCAACCCTACCTGTGTCTTTGGCGGCTCTCCTAGGGGCAGGCGGCTTGGGGGCCTTCTCTGTTTTGCAAGAACTACTTTTCATCCTTTTGGTTTTTTCCTGTGCAACTTCACCGAGAGGAGAAGAGGGAAGCAAGGGAGAGGAGGTCGAGTAGCAACACAGCACATGGGTCAGTCTGCTCTCCAGCCCCTGACTGTCCCTGCAGGCCTCCCCCTGCCCCACAGGGGAAATCCTCTGCGGGGCTGGGCTTGCCTCGCCCTCTCTCACAGCCCTGACTGTGCACCAGTCCCCAGAACCCCTGAGCACAGCCCCCGGGGCAAGCTGGCCCACAGCACTTGTGTTTGTTGAGTGAATAAATGACTGGATAGGCCCACAGGCACAGCTGCGGCAAGCAGCTAGCTGGACGGCCCATCAGCTCATCAGGGAGAGCTTGCTGCTGTCCAGTCGCTCAGTGTCTGCCTCTTTGCGACCCCACGGACTGCAGCATGCCAGGCCTCTCTGTCCTCCACTGCCCCCTGGAGTGTGCTCAGATTCATGTCCATTGAGTCGGTGATGCTATCTAATCATCTCAGTCTCTGTTGCCTCCTTCTCCTCCTGCCCTCAGCATCAGGGTTTTTTCCAGTGAGTCAACTCTTTGCATCAGGTGGCCAAAATATTGGCTTCAGCTTCAGCATCAGTCCTTCCAGTGAATACTCAAGGTTGATTTCCTTTAGGATTGATTGGTTTGATCTCCTCACAGTTCAAGAGACTGTTGAGACTCTTTTCCAGCAACATAATTCGAAAGCATCAATTCTTCGGCACTCAGCCTTCTTTAAGCGCCAACTCTCACATCTGTACATGACTATTGGAAAAACCATAGCTTTGACTATACGGACCTTTGTTGGAAAAGTGATGTCTCTGCTCGTTAATATGTTGTCTAGGTTTGTCATAAACAAACCTTCCAAAGAGCAAGTGTCTTTTAGTTTCATGACTGCAGTCACCACCTGCAGTGATTTTAGAGCCCAAGAAAATAAAGTCAGCCACTGTTTCCACTGTTTCCCCATCTATTTGCCATGAAGTGATGGGATCAGAAGCCATGATCTTAGTTTCCTGAATGTTCAGGAAAAGCAGTGTGCATCAGCCCCAGAGAGGCCTTGGCATGGCAGGGCTGCCCCAACTGGATGGGCAGGGACAGGAGAACCAAGTCCCGCAGCAGGCACAGGGGCCAGCTGCCCAAAGGCCAGTGTTCGGCCTGGCCCCTCTCTGTTTGGCCTCATTCATCTCTGTCCCCTGCTGGGTGGGGGCGGCATCTGGGAAACACCAAATGGCCACCCAGCTGGTGAGCTGTGAGAGCCGGGCCTGGCCCAGCGTGTCCCCAGGAGGCCCGGGGAGCACACGAAGAGAGGAGTCAGGCCCCAGGCACTCCCAGGCCTCTGCAGAGCAGCGGGGTCCTGGCCTCGGCCTGTCCCTCCAGCCTCGGCAGGAGCAGCCTCAAGCCCCAGGTTCACATGAAAGGACAAACCCGGGAGGATTTCACTTGTATGAAGTCCCAGAGGGGTCAAACCCCTGGAAACAAAGTGACTTTGTACATAAACATGGTAAAAATGGTAAGCTCTGTGTGCGTGTGTCCCACTCTTCAGACCCCGTGGACTGTAGCCCGCCAGGCTCCTCTGTCCATGGGATTTCCCAGGCAAGAGTACTGCAGTGGGGTGCCATTTCCTACTCCAGGGGGATCTTCCCGATCTAGTGATCAAATCTGCATCTCTAAATTTTGTGTGTATTTTGCCACAATTAAAAAAAAAAAAAAAAGACCAGGCCCTGACCCATGCCCTGCTTCCAGAGGATTCTAAAATGAGGAGGGGCTGGTGACCTGTGCCACTGGGCACTGAGCTCCCGGAGAGACCACAGCCGGGTCATGATTTTAGCCGAGAGGCCCCAGCAGCCTCCGTGTGGGGGATGGGGCCAGTGACCTGTGGGACGAGGCAAGGCCATTGAGGTCCTCTGTCCCCAAGGGGAGAGACCAGGGCATTCATGTGAGCCTCCGCCACTCCCGAGGAGCCTCCAGGGTCCACCATCAGGCCAGAGCTGGGCCAGAGACAGGCTCTGCCTCTCGGCTTCACACGGCCGGCGCCCCTCTCTCTACCTGGGGCTGCACTTGGCTCACACCACTGGCTGGGCAGACCGGAAGCAAGTCAGTGGCTACCAGCCAGAGGATGTAGACTCAGGTGTCGACCAACCCTCATCCCACCCTACCCGCCACAGCGCCGCCAGGATAGGTGACCGACCCCTGAGGGCCTGACTCTTGGAAACCCTGGCCAGAGACCCCCGAAGCCTCGGGCCTCCACGGCAGCCTGACCTCAGCTCCTGAGCCCTCTCCCCGCCCCTTTCTGGGTCTCCAGAATCCTACTGGACTATAGAGATGGCCCCTCCACCCGGTGCCTACCCCACAGACTGAGCAAGTAGTCAGGGCCCAGGCCTGCCAAGGTCTCCCTGCCCAGAGCCTTCCAACTGTCCTACAGCGGTGATGCCCAGGTTCCTCAGCCCTGGGAGCGGCTCCAGTGCCCCCAACTCAGACTCACCCCTCCTGCCTGCTGAGTGGGCCAGGGTCTACTGGTCCCTGGGGCCCTGGACCCTTCCTCCCCATCTGAAAGTCTGCCAGCCCAGTGTCGACCCTTCAGCTTCTCCCAGGCTGGGCAAGGTCACCTGTGGGGCAGGCCGGCAATGCCTTCTGCCTGCAGAACGGGCCAGCAAGCCCAGGAGCTGATGGGAGCTGAACAGCCTCAAGCCCAGACTGTGGCCAGCCTGTGGCCCTGCTGTGCAGAGCAGCTCAGCCAGCGGATGTCCTTGCCCAGGGCCCCTGTGCTTTGAGCCCCAGCCTGCCCTGCAGAGCCCATCTGGATTCCTTCCCTGGTGACTAGAAAGTGGGCTCCAGAGAATGGCGGGCTGAGAGCAAATCCCTGCTTGACCCCTTCACAGCTGGGGTCCTCCCTGACCCTCAGTATCCTCCTCGGTGAGTCGGGAGGTAACAGAGCCAATCCCACTGAGTGAGAGAGAGGCTGCCTGGAGACTGCTGGCTCCATAACCATGCTGCCCACACCTGGTCTGAGTGTCCAGGCGGGTGGGGGTTGCTGGGATGGTTGGCCGCAGGGCCGCTCACCTGAGACCCGGTGCTGGGAGATCCTGGAGGCCTCACGCCCCTGGCCAGGGCTGGCCTTCTCTTCAGCTCCACTTTCAGTTCCACTCAGGATGCCTGAAGTCAAAGTAAAAGTGAGTCACTCATTCGCATCTGACTCTTTGCGACCCCGTGGACTACAGAGTCCATGTCCAAGGCCTTGGCTTCCCTGGTGGCTTAGCTGGTAGAGAATCCGCCTGCAGTGCGAAAGACTTGGGTTCAGTCCCCGGGTTGGAAAGATCCCCTGGAGGAGGGCCTGGCTGCCCACTCCGGCATTGTTGCCTGGAGAGGTCCGTGGACAGAGGAGCCTGGAGGGCTGCAGTCTGTGGGGTCGCAGAGTCAGACAGGACTGAGCGACTGAGTGCAGCACAGACAGGATGCCTGCGCCTGGAGCAGCAGGACAGGGGCGTCGTGAGGACAAGGAGCCCGTGGGGAGATGTCCTCCTTCCGCCGCCACTCAACAGCCCCTGGTGTGAGGGCGCAGTCTCCCCTCGGGGGCTTCCGCAGGCCTTCCTCCCATCCACGCCGCTCGCACACCCTCCAGCCTCCCCGTACCTGCCCTTGCACCCACACTCCCTGTTGTTTCCACCAGGCGGTCTCCATGTCCTGGATGAGTCAATGCTTCCTCGTGCTTAAACCCAGCTCACACGCAGCCCCGGGAGGGCTCTATCTCCACTCAGCTTCCCGGGCTCCAAGACCCTCCAGGGTGGCGGCCCAATCTCATCACTTTCTCCCCTCTCCCTGCCTGTCCCTCTCTGGGGAGAGCTGCCCCGCTGACCTGGGTAGGCCGGGGCTGGTGGGGGATTTGACGGCTTCCGGGCCTTCCTCCGGGGCGCCGATGTGGGGGCTTTGTAGAGGTGTGAGGCGCTGGAAGGTGTCGAGGTGCCCAGCGAGGCGCAGCTTGCCTGCCGCTGGGCCTGGGCCCGGATCTTGTCCCTCAGCTGCTCCAGCCGGGGGTTGCTCTCTCTCGGCTGCCGCGGTGGCCTTGGCACCTGGGGGGGCCTCTCGGTCCATGTCCTGCAGGGAGCGGTGCATGACTCGTGGCCCCCCGAGGAGCCAGAGAGGCGGCCTGACGACACGGAGCTGCCCCCATCCTTGGCCTCCTCGTCGGTCAGCCACGTGGGGGTGCTGCAGGCCTGCCTCCGGCAGCCAGGCTCCTCAGTGCAGTCAGACCAGGCCGCGGGGGGCGGCCCTCGCAGGGCACCTGCCTGCCAGCGGGGCTTGGGCCACCTCACGGCCGCCATGGCATCATCTTCGGCCGCCAGTGGGCAGAGCCTGTCTTCCCTTGGGGGAGAGAGGCAGACACAACCTGTCAGGCGCAGGGGTGTGGAGGTGCTGAGCAACACGTCTCCATGCCCCCCGGCCCACACACTGTCTCCAGGACCCTCCCGCTCCGTTCTCCCATCTCAGATGGAGAAAGGGATGAAAGGTGAAAGTGAACTGGCTCAGTTGTGTCCGACTCTCTGCGACCCTATGGACTGTAGCCCACCAGGCTCCTCCATCTATGGGATTTTCCAGGCAAGAGTACTGGAGTGGGGTGCCATTGCCTTCTCCAGGAGATCTTCCCAACCCTGGGATCGAACCCAGGTCTCCCGCTGTGGGCAGACGCTTTACTATCTAAGCTACCAGGGGTTAGGTCCCTGGAGAAAGGGATGAGGGTCCAATAAAACACAGCCCCCTCGGTGTGTGGCAGTGCAGCGATGCTCTGATGTGGATCCCAACCACACCCCTTTCAGGCAGGCACCACCGTCAGCCCAATTTACAGATTCAGGGAGACGGCACACCGAAGCACCCTGGCCCTTGACCCCACTCCCCACACCACCTCGGCTGCCCTCCAGGAAGGTGTGGCCACCTCCCTGACAGCACCTCAACACCCACGAGCTGACACGCGCACCTAAGTCGGCACAAACATGGCCCGGACTTGGCGCTGGCCCTCCGGAACGCCCGTCTCCCTGGGGCCCCAAGGGAGACGGGGTGCTGCCTCTGGCTCTCTTTGCAGTGGGGCTGGATCGCGTCCCCCCGGCAGGCGGGCAGCATCACCATGACCGAGGCCGACATGGCAGCGGGGCTGGGAGCGAAGGCGGAGCGAGTGAGCCTCGGTCACCGCCTGCCATGGGCCCAGATGGTGCCTTCACTGGGCAGCCCCGGGCCCACAGCCTCATGCTCGGCCGCCTGGCGTCCTCCCCAGCTCAAGGTGAGCTGGCCACTGCCTGTCTCCTGGTGCTGGCCTCTCCCGGTCCGCTGGCCCATGCTGGAAACAGTCATGGAAACAGGGTGGGCACAGTGGGCTGCCAGGCCCTGGACTGGCAAAAGCCTGGGGCGGGAGGGCTTCCCACTGCACTGATCCTTGTCAGTGAGAATTCCAGGTGACCTCATGACAGCATAATGGCCCCATGTCACGCAGCAGTAGAGTGCCAGCCTGCAGCTCTTGCTGGGCCCCCAGGCAGCACGCCCACCCCAGTCCTCCTAGGGCGCCGGGGCCAGCAGCTGCCATACGTGGTGAGCTGGCCTGGGCTGGGGTCAGGCTCGGCCTGGGCCAGAGTGGGGACAATGTGAGGCGCTAGGGCCTGGCGTGGGCAGGGGCAGGCATGGGCTCAGCTGCATGCTGGTGTCGGGCTCAAGGGTCAGCTCAGGGTTGGGATCAGCCTGAGGGTCTGGGCACAGGAGAGGAGCCAGCCCAGGGCACGTCACCAGCAGCTGGACGAGGGGCTGAGAGCTCCAGCCCTGATATTTCGGCTTCTGGGAACTGCTCTGGGGAAGCGGGCCTGGCATCCCGCTCTCTGGCACAGGCTCAGCACACCCCTTTGACCACAGAAATGGTCGCTGCGGAGGCCTGAGCGTCCCCACCTGGCCACCTCCAGCGGGCTTCCCGTCACCTGCTCAACGAGCCCGGCGGCGTGGCGTGGTGGGGAGGACATGGGCTCTGTGGTCCGCTGGCCCTGGGCTCAGCATGGTCCCCAGGAGGAGAGCTGGTTCATTCCAGCTCCGCCCCCGCCAGCAGGGTAACCTTGGGTGACCGGGGACCCCAACCCCGCCCTGGGTATTGTGAGCTCTGGTGAGTTCACCCCTGCAGTAGAGCCCTGCAGACTGGCCAGCACTCACCAGCGGTCCGTCTGGGAACAGCTGAGGGGCTACAATATTTATCAGCGTCAGCAATAGCCCTGAAGGCACTCCTTCCAGAATGGCCCCTAAGAAAGTTGGGGGGGTCTGCATTAAAAGACCCCCAGACCCCCTAATTCCAGGCAGGCATGGAGAATGGAGAGCCGTCCTAGAGGTTTCCTCTAAGGGAACACCCTCCCCCCGGCCCTGGGGAGCCAGGGACGCCTGGAGGCGCTGCCCTCCAGGCAGGACGCAGGGCGGGGCTACAGCCCCAGCTTGCGCTGCCAGTCAGAACAGGAGTGGCCCGCGACGGACCCTGCCTGGTGCCCCACTCTTCCCCGACTCAACCTCCCCTGCCATTGGCACTGGGTTGGGGCAGGTACAGAGCTGCCCGGACCCCAGATCTAGCCTCTGGCCCTGGGGTCCTCGAGCACACTGGCAGCCCAGAAAGACAGCATCTCTCTACAGTCAGGTTCCCCAGCTGGCAGCCCCGTGGGGTCAGCTCTGCCCTGTGCCCCTGGCCTGGAGTCCCACCCTGCCCAGCCTGGCCTGCTCCACTAGGGAAGTCGCCTGGTGAACCTGAAATAGATGCAGGATGTTTGCAAGTGGCTGGGCCCCGGGACACTGAACCGGGTCCGCACAGGACAGCAGGCCCTTCCAGGGGGGCTGCAGGCTGCGCCGTGTCATGGCACGGTGCCCGACACACAGGAGGGGCAGCAGGTCTTAGGACGCGGCTGCAAGTTCAGGTGGCGGGGGGACACCATCAGGAATGGCCATGGTGTCCCCCACACAGCCCTCGGAGCATGGACAGCTGAGAGGACCCCCAGACAGCTCCCTCCTCATTCCCAAAGAGCCCCCTCCCCCAGCAAATCCCCCTGCGACCTTGGTGAAAATGAAAGCCCTTTCCAGCCCCCCTTCGCTCTGGCCGCAGGATTACACACCCGAGCAGAGGCCTGAACCCAGGCCTCTGAACAGCTTCCCTCCGCCAGGCCCTCAGGCTTCCCCATCAGTTGGGGTCCTTGGGGTGGCAGGCGTCCTCCCAGTGTCCTCCGGACTCCCAGCCCCCTCCAGAGGGCAGAGAGAAAGGGTCACTCTGAGGGGAAGTGGCAGGAGCCCTAACACGAGACATTTCTCCTAACAGATGAGCCTGGTGACCCTTTGTTCCCTGCAGGGCTGTCAGCGGAGACTGACTTCTCCAGGAAGAAGCTGGGCCATAAACACGGCGGGGCAGTCACTTCACACCTTCCGTGTGCGTGCTACACGCGTGTGCGTGCTCAGTTGCGTCCGACTGTGCGACCCCAAGGGCTGCAGCCTGCCAGGCTCCCCCGTCCCTGGGATTCTCCAGGCAGGAACACTGGAGTGGGTTGCCATTCCCTTCCCCAGGGGAGCCTTCTCCACCCAGGGATCGAGCCTCCTGCACCTCCTGCTTCGCAGGCAGTCTTTCTTTACCTCTCGAGCCACCGGGGCTACTGGTGATAAAAGCGAAACCCTGGACATGAATGCGGGGCGCACTTGGAATCAAGCCCAGTGGCCTCTGCCCCCTCTGAGCTCTGACAAGCCCCGAGCGGGCTCCCTCTCCTCCTGCCCACCCAGCTGTGGAGCCCCTTCCAGACGCAGCCGCTCACCCGAGGAGTCAGGCCGCTCCCTGCCCAGGGCTCCCTGCTCTTGCCACCCTGCACGCCACACTGTCCGTTCCCACGGGGGCGGCCCCCAGGCTCTGCGCCGGGCGGCAGCTGCATGGCCTCGAGTGCCAGTGTCGGGTCCCCCCGGGGTCACGTTTTGCGTGGCTCCAAGAAGGCCGCTGGGCAGAGGTGGTGGGGTGGGTGAACAGCCGGCCTCTTCCCCGCAGGCGTGTCTGCAGCATCTCAGCTGAGCCCCTCCAGCGGGTGTGGGGCCCACAGCCCGTCCTACTGAACACTCCCCGGCTCCTGCCGACCTGATGGACACCTCTGTCTGCACTCGGGCCAGCCCAGGCCCCCTGCCATGCCTGACCCCCCGCAGCCAGGCCAGAAAGCGGTGCCCCGCCCAAGCAGCTGGTTCTGTCCCTCGCTGCCACCAGGGGCTGTCCCTGGCCGGGGTCATCACCCCCGCAGCCCGCTGTAGCGTGAGAAGCGGCCCGGGCAGAGGACGGCTGGCAGAGGACGGGCAGGCGCTGTCTCCTGGAAGCCGGCCTGGCTCTGCTCTAAACAGCCGCACTGTTTACTGTCCCCGCCGCGTCCCCAGGACTGCTGGCCCGAGCAGGCCCAAGCAAGCCCGAGCAGGCTGTGGCCCGCGGCCCACCACGCCCACAGCCCCCGGGGTCCCAGGCAGAGACCACAGAGGACGCGCAGCGGCAGCCGTGGACCTGGCCTTGCACGTCGCCACGGCACCCGACAGCCGCCCGCCGGCCCAGCCCTGGGACAAGGGCCCGAGAGGCTCCACAGGAGCAGGCTGGGGGGCTGAGGGCCGAGGGGCCAAGAGGCTGCAGGGGGCTGGCCCCGGCCCACCGGGAAGGGACCTGCAGACAGACAGCCTGCCTGGAGGCCCAGAGACACTCGTGTCCCCTCGGGCAACCACCATACGCACGGACACACAGCACACACACAGCCACACACACAGACACACACACCCCACAGACACACAACACACACACCTCACGTACAGGCAACACACACAGACACACAGCACACACATCTCACACACAGACACCCACACACCACAGACACACAACACACACCTCACACACAGACACACACCACACATCACACACATGGACACACAATACACACACCTCACACACAGACACACACCACACATCACACACATGGACACACAATACACACACCTCACATACAGACACACACCACACACCACACACACAGACACACACCACACACACGTCACACACGGACACACACACCACAGACACACGACACACACACCACAGACACACAACACACACACCTTACATACAGACAACACACACAGCCACACACCACACACACCATACATCACACACATGGACACACAATACACACACCTCACATACAGACACACACCACACACCACACACACAGACACACACCACACACACGTCACACACGGACACACAAACCACAGACACACAACACACACACCTTACAGAGACAACACACACAGCCACACAGCCACACACTACACACACCACACATCACACACATGGACACACAATACACACACCTCATACACAGACACACACCACACACCACACACACAGACACACACCACAGACACCTCACACACAGACACACACACCACAGACACACCACACACACCTCACATACAGACAACACACACAGACACACAGTCACACACCACACATACTTCACACAGACACACAACACATACACACCTCACATACAGACAACACACACAGATACTCAGCCACATACCACACACACCTCACATCACACACATGGACACACAATACACACACCTCATACACAGACACACACCAAACCCATCTCACACACAGACACACACATACCACAGACCCACAACACACACACCTCACCCATACAGCACATACCACACACACCTCAGACACACACTACACATCACACACACATGGACACACAATACACACATCACAGACACAACACACACACTTCACATACAGACAACACACACAGACACACAGCACACACCACACACACCTCACACAGACACACACCACACATCACACACATGGACACACAATACACACACCTCACACACAGACACACACCACACATCACACACATGGACACACAATACACACACCTCACACACAGACACACAACACACACCTTATATACAGACAACACACACAGACACACACCACACACACCTCACATACAGACATACACACCACAGACACACAACACACACACCTCACATATAGACATCACACACAGACACACAACACACACACCTCACATATAGACATCACACACAGACACACAACACATACATCTCATACAGACACACAACACACACACAATACACACACCTTACATACAGACACACAGCACACACACACGGACACACAACACACACACCTCACATACAGACAACACACACAGACACACAGACACACACCACACACACCTCACACACAGACATAGACCACACACACCTCACACACAGACACACAGCACACACCTCATATACAGACAACACACACAGACACACACCACACACACCTCACATACAGACATACACACCACAGACACACAACACACACACCTCACATATAGACATCACACACAGACACACAACACACACATCTCATACAGGCACACAACACACACACAATACACACACCTTACATACAGACACACAGCACACACACACGGAAACACAACACACACACCTCACATACAGACATCACACACAGACACACAGACACACAACACACACACCTCACACAGACACACAACACACACACAATACACACACCTTACATACAGACACACAGACACACAACACACACACCTCACACACACACACGGACACACACACAATATACACACCTCACATACAGAGAACACACACAGATACCAGCACACACAAAGACAGACACACAACACACACACCTCACGTATAGACACAAAGCACACACACTACACACCACACACCTCACACACAGAAACAAAATGCACAGCACACACAGACACACAATATACACACCTCACATACAGACACATCATACACCTCACACACAGATAAAGAGCACACACCATACACCACACATGGACACACCACACACACACCAAACACAGACATAAAAGGGACACAGACACATACAAGCAACATAACACACACACAGACAACACACTCTACATACATAGACACACCACACAACCTCACACAGACACACAACAGACACACCCTACGTGGCACACACGCGGCCTGCACAGGCCCAGTGTGCCCCCAGGTGAGCTGGCGCTGTCACCTTGCCCACAGCCACACAGCCCGGAGGCCTGCCCTGGGCACCACCTCCCTCCCAGACCAGGAGCATCAGCGACGCCAGACAGGAGGCTGTGGGCGCGACATGCCAGCCTGGCGGGGGCCACAGAACGCAGACCCCCCTGGGGGCAGGCAGAGGAGGGAGGCTGGTCTGCACTGGGCCCAGCCCAGGGAGAAGGGCCTGGGGAGGCTGGGCGGGGCTCAGGCAGAGCCCCCAAGGACTCACCTGCTGGAAGGCTGGGAGGGCACCAGGCAGCGGCCGTGGCCCGGAGGCAGGCAGCAGGCGGAGCGCGGGGACGAGGGCTCCCCGGCCTCCAGGCCCTCGGGAGGCTGGGCGCCAGGCTGGGAGGGAAGCCGCCCTGATGTTGCCAGAGAAACCCTGGCGTCCATCTGATACTGGGACTCCTCCTCCAGGCGCAGAGCCTGGGGACCCGTGCCAGGCGCCAGGGGCCTCACCTGGGCCAGCGCCCCGCCTGGGCAGAGGCAGGCAGGCCTGCAGGACAGCCTCCCCACGGCCCCGGAACTGCCCGAACCCCGCCTCCACAGCTGCGGGCCCATCCAGCCTGCTGTCTCCCTTCACCCCAGAGCCCCCACCCCCGACACAGAGCTCTAGGAGCAGGGGCCCTGGAGGTGGACGGGCACCCTCCCTTCCGACCCAGGACACCAGGTGTGGGTCCCCAGGCAGCTCGAGCCTCCAGGCCTGGAGACCAGGGGGCCGGGGGTGGGGACGTAGGGGGAGGGGAGGTCCCAACACACCACAGTCACCGCCCTCAAAGCCCCTCACGGCCTTGGGGTCACCATGGCAGCCCCACTGGAATGGCAGGAGGTGGTGGGGGTTGTTGGGTACCTGTACCAGATGGATCCACGTGCAGATGGGTCTTGGGGTCTGGGTGGCTGGGCTGGGATCTGACGCTTTCCTGTGGCCCTTATGCTGGTTTTCCAACTAGGGGTGCTGGTGAGTGGAGTGGGAGGTGTGTCCGTCCCCCTATCCCTACCCTGTCCAGCTCCAGTCGAGGGCCAGTAGGGGCAGGATGGTGCCCAAGGTCCTGGGGGCTGCCGGGTGAATGTCCACGTCTCCCTGCTGACAAGTTGGCTGGCTATGGGGCAGTGCCAGCAGGTGGCGCCCTCTCCCGTCATTGTGGGGGTGCAGGGGGTGGTCCCATAGGGCTTTGCTGTTCCTGCCACACCCCACCCCCACAGATATGTTTCTCCCCACCCAGAAAACTCTAGAAAACAGTCTTTTGCCAGGAAAGCCTCTTGGTGTTCGGGAAATTTGGATTTAGGGGACAGGAACTTGCAGCAGTCTGCCTCTTACAAACTCAGGGGCATGTGTGCCCCCTTGCTGCCCCTGGAGGTGGTATACGGGAGCCGCAGCTGCTCAGCCCCTGGGGAGAGCTGGACACCGAGGAAGACCAGCTCAGACTGGAGCCGGACCCTCCAGGAAAGACCGCCCTGGAGGTGGCCGTGTCCTGGGCCGCAGGGTCCAAAGGGGCTGGCCCTGTGGTTGGCGGGCGTGGAGCGAGAGCCCCGCAGCCGTGCCTGGGCCTCCTCGGGCCCCGGGAGCCCAGCTCCAGAAGACGGATGGGCTCAGGGGTGTCCACTCAGGTGAGCTCTGTCCATCAGTGTCAGGGAGACAAGGAGAAGCCGCCTGGCCCGAGGGGCTGGAGCCTGTGGGGAGCCAAAGTTCCTCCTTCAGAGTTTCTGGAACATTCCACCAATCTCAAGTTAAGCAAACGAGAGCCCAACACTACCTGGGGGGATTGGTGGGGGGCAGACCGCTGTCCATACTCTGCCCCCGGGCTTCTGGCACCGCCTGGAGCTGCCCAGGCCAGTCGCTGCCCTGAGCGGCCACACCAGCCTGCGCAGAGCACCTCCACCTGGGGTTCTGAGATGCAAACCTCAGATCACCACCGCTGAAAACAAATCACTTCTTTTCCCTTATTGAAAGGAAATGCTCCGGTTCCTATGCTGAGACAAGTCTCCCAGCCACCAGGCCACCTCTTCAGTGCACAGATTCCAGGCCTGAAAACCGGCTCAGGGCCAAAAGCCCTGCCAGCGACTGTGGCTTTTTTTTTTTAATCAGGGCAGCCACCCTGGGCCTCTCAGTCATCTGTCTTCATAGGCTCTGACCTGTGAGCGTCCTTCCCCAGAGGCACCCGCAGTGAGTGCGGTGGGCAGGGGGACGGCAGACACCGTCAGGACGTCAGGACACAGGGCCGGGCCGCCACTGACGCCCTCAGTGCCCGCTCAGGCCCTTACCAGGGTGCTGCCCGAGGCCCGGCTGACAGCGGGTTTGCGGGTCACAGATGCCTGTGATCGGCCCCCTCCCCAGCCTGTGGATGTAGAGCTGGACACCCCCACACTGGATCCATGTACCGTGGGCTAGGAGCTATTGCTGTGACTGCAGTGGGAAGGTCAAGGGTATGAAAAGTCTCCCCTCTGCGGTCCAGAGAGTGAAACAAAGCCAGTGTTTTCTCCCGGTGCCCTCCTGGAGGGTTTGAAGGATGCAGGCTGGTCCCCATACCTCCATTTCATTCACTAGTCCAGTCCCTGCTGAAATGCAGTGGACCCAGGATGCTGACCACAGTCTCCGGGGCAGGGTGGCATGGCCCCAGGGACACAGGGCCCCGCGGTGTGGGGCGGCCTCAGGCCCCATCGGAGGCGGACAGCGCTGTCTACGCGGGAGGCACACAGTGCCCGCTGAAGGCCTGCCCAGGGCTGTCTGTCTCCTCTTCCCTGAGCCACATGCATCACAGCCACCTGTCCCCTCGGGGGCGCAATGCTGCCGGGCTGGCCCATCAGACCCCAGGTGACATGCACACCCTAGAGGTGGGCCTCGGGCAGAAGCGGATACAACAGCCAGGACTTGGGAAGACCACAAGACTGCTGCACCGTGAACGTCCTGGAGGTCCAGAGAAGGGTGGAGTTCCCGGGCGTGCCTTCCAAACGCGGGCCCAGTGGTGACATCTCACACCTCCTGCCGCCAGCCTCTCGGCTTCTGGAGAAAGCGGGGCGCACCTCCAGGGATGCACTCTGGGTCTTTCCCAGGTGGCGCGAAGGCTGCGGGCCTGGAGGGCGGTCCGGAACGGGAAAGGGGCCCCAGCTGGCGGGCTGGTGTTGCCCGAGTCCACAATGGGCAACGCTTGTGGGGGGGGATGCAGCCAGGAGGAGAGCCATGGCCCAACCCGGGGCTCAGCACGCTGGCATGCCACCGGAGGAGGGGCTCCACCAGCCTGGGCCCGAAGGTCTGCGTCCTCCCCGGGGCCCCGGGTGCTGTGTCTGGATAAGGAAGGAACTGAGGTTAAATGAGGTCATGGGGAAGCAGCGGCTGGTGGATCCAGTGTCCTTACAAGAGGAGACCCCAGGGCTCCCACTCTCGCCTCGCCCCCATGCTGGGGTCCAGCCCCGGTGGAGCCAGGGTAATTCGAAGGGGAGACAGAGTAAGCGTCCTAGGAAAACACTTACTGAATTACAGATACATAGAGAGATTAGAAACGGATAGTGTAGTAGGAAAATTAGTGGAGAAAAAGAGGCTGAATAACTTGATTTACGTGGAATACCAATCACCACCTACGTAGGCCACAGGCGTCTTTCCGTTCTCATGAAGGAGAGGAGGCACTGAGGCCTCCCCGGTCCAATCTTAGAAGCCCAGGCAGAGTTAGCAGGCTTGGTGAGTACCCACATTTCAGATGGGAATTCAGCCAGGAAAATGGGGAGCAAGAAAGAAACGACACGGGGGAATCAGTCTTTCCAGAAACTGATCCGACTTATTTATTTTTCAGGTTTGCTTATATATATTTTTTTATACATAGGGATGAATACAGAGTCACACGGGGTCAGCAGACCTGACCCTTGTCACAATCAGGTGCTTCATATAAAATTATACAAAGGTCTTAGGGGTTTTACATCATCTTCTGGCCATGAGGCCTGCTGACATTTTATGGCCGTTTCTGATAACGGTCAGTCATCCAGAAAACTTATTTTTTCCAGGGGAGATTTTTTCTTAAATCAGGCGCCACCCTCCAAATAAAGTTGCATTCCTATAGGGTGAGGGTGTAGTGAGTTACAACTAAGAAAGGAATTTACTTAGCCTAAGGTTTAACATGATTGATCTTAAAGGTTAATACTTATTTCTCCTATATGCTATTCATATTCATTATTGTTATGCCCAAAGTCTGTGTCCCTAAAACTGAGAGAAATAAGATGTCCACGGCAATGCAAAAGCATAAAGGGGTTTATTGCTAGCTCGAGCTAGGGCTCCCCTAGTACTGACGCAGCAGCTATAGGGAGGGAGCCCCGAGTCTTGGGCTGCTCTGCTTTTACAGGGAATTTAATCAGGTAAAAGGGTACAAGAGGGGGTGTTCAAGCAGGAGGACAACTGATTGGCCACTTTAGGGGGCGTTTAAGTTGACAGATAACTGGTTGGTTACTTCCATCCATAGGATTTGTGTGTAGAGTCTTGATTGGTTTTTAATTCCAAGGTAAATCACAAGCTCCTGAACATTAAGTCAGAAGGTGTAGCCTAGTGACTGATTGGCTCGTGTACAGTGGGGCTAGGTTAGGTAATCTGAGGGTTGATTGGCTATGGGTAGTGGGCTTAGTTTGGGTAACGTCCAAAGTTCTTTTGCCTGGGACCTTGCAGGATGGAATTCTTTAACAAGATGGAGTAGCTCAGGCCCTTCATGCTAGGGTGAGTGGGACCCTGCAAGGGGGTAGTCTCCTGGAATCATGACCCAGGTTTACAAGAATTCAAAACATAGGCCTGGTGCAACCTGTCGAGCCTGCCATGGCTCCGGTCTGGTTCCCCAACAATCATAAGGGCAAGGAATATGGAAATTAAGCAGCAAATATTGGCTCAACAAATGTAAACCCTTCACCAATGTTCCCCTTAAGATCTATTTAGTCTTAAGATAGTGATAAAGTTACATTTTTACATAGCAAGGACACAGTGATTTATAACAAAGTACAGTGATCTATAACAAAAGAGAAAATTCATTAACTCAAAAAGTCTAGTATTGCTAACATCAAAAACTACTATATTTCCTTTTCTATATTCCAAATACATTGATTAATATATTCCCAGGTGCCTAAGGATATGGAGGCCTGGCGGCAATCATTGACACAATGAGAAAAGCCCTGTGCTAATTAAGACTTTCAAAATACTCCAAACTCTCTGTGCTGTTTATGGTTGAGAGGTTGTCACACAAGCTAGTCTGTCAGCAGAGAGGTTTGACCTGAGACACCCTGTCACACCCAGGGCAGGGAATTAGCAGTAATTATTGGCACAACAAATGAAAAAACCCTTCACCAATATAATTTCTAATCACCCCACTATACTATACTAATAATTTTCTAACTTCTCAAAAAAGTCTGTATTTAGAAAGTTTTAAAGCATCTCATGCCTCTCACGGTTGGGAGGTTGTAAACAATCACATGTGGCAGGACAAACCTGATCAGGCAGGCCAGAGGACCTTCAGAGGAGTCTGTAAGTTGAAACACTCCTGTCATGCCCAGAAATTTTTATTAACTGGAGCAGCAAGTTAACTCCTTCTCCGAGAGAAATGGTTATGGGGGAGAGCCCCCCGTAAAGTCAGAGGTGTAGGTGAGAGCATAAAGCAGACTCTGGTTTTGGGGGGAGATGCTCGGGAACAGGGGGTTTCCTGAGGCTCGATCCCGCCATTGCGTTTGCCGAAGCCGCCTTCCTCATGACCTTTGCCATGGGTGGAGTTCCTCATGCTGGCTCCCGGCACCCCCATGTGCACGCCCAGAGGAAAGGTCACGTGAGGACGCAGCCAGAGGGTCCTCACCGCGAGCCAAATCTGCCTGGGCCTCGATCTTAGACTCAGTGATGTTTCGTTACACAGCTCGAGCTGACTGAGAGACACGCTTCCTGGGCCCTGACACAGATGCCGGGCCAGGCTCCAAGCCCTCAGGAGCTGGGCTCAGGGAGCCCACCCAGGCGGGCCCAAGAGGGCTTTTTCTTTCAACATTTATTTTGGTTTTTGGCTGTGCTCAGCCTTCACTGCGGCACAGGCTTTCTCTCGTAGCAGCGAGCAGGGGCTACTCTTGGCCCAGTCCTTTGGCCACCTGATGCGAGAGCCAACTCACTGGAAAAGACCCTGATGTCGGGGAAGATTGCAGGTGGGAGGAGAAGGGGATGGCAGAGGGGGAGATGGTGGGGTGGCATCACCGACTCGATGGACTCAGTGAGTCTGAGCAAGCTGGGGAGATGGTGAAGGACTGCATGCCGCAGCCCATGGGTCGCCCAGAGGTGAATACCACTGGGCGACTGAACAGCGATGGGCTTCTCAGTGCAGCGGGCCCCCTGTTGCAGAGCGCCAGCCTTCAGTGGCTGCAATGCCCAGGCTCCGCGGCCCAGGCCCAGTGGTGGTGGCACACGGGCTTAGTTGATCTGCCAACCACCGGACCACTCCCAACCCCTGGACCACCGGGTAAGCCCACAGGGGGGCTTTCTGACAGCTCACAGCAGCTCCTTGCCCTAATTCTGAGCTCTGACCAGCCCTGCAGAGAGAGGGAGCTGGGCCCTGGGGAGAGAGGCCCCGGCCCCCGCCTCTCCTTCCTTCCTGCAGCTTGCCCACCTAGCTGCCCTGGGCCCGATGCGGTTCTCTGGGGAAAGCTCTTGTCCTGAGAGGTTTGTGGTCTGAAGGAAGGAGGGCCGTGCTGACCGCGAGGAGGGGGGTGGGTGGCAGGACCACGCTCTGTTCCCGCCAGGGGCTCCTAGGGCCTCACGCGGCAGCCGCTGGCTCTGCTCCAGGGACGGCTGCCTGCATACATGTGAGCCTGAAGCCCTGGATTCCTTAGGGCCACAGATACGGAGGCCTCACCCTCAGGGCAACTTGAAAACCATGCGTGGCCGCAGGGCTCGGCGTCCCTGAGGTCCTTCCCTCTCCTCGTCGCCCCGGGGTCCTGACCAGATGACCCGGATATCAGCAACAGGACCCGCTGTCCTTGTCCCAGGGCCCCCACGATGAATCAACACGTGAGAAAGGTCCCTAGTGCCCTCCCTGCTTACTGCTTAACCCTGGGCTGAGGGCGCACGGGTTTAGGAGAGGAGCAGAAAGCCAGGATGCAGGGTTTCCATGACAACCACAAGCTGCCTGGGCTGGAGCCCAGAAGAGGCTCTGTGGGGGGTGGGGAACGGCAAGGGTGTGGTTTCACTCTCCTGCTTTCCGTCTGTCTCATCACTGCGGGGGACAGACAGACGGACGTTGCTCCCTCAAGGATTCCATTGAGAGCAGCATCTCCTCCAGCCACTGCACACCTGCCTCAGGCCTCACCCGCCTCCCGGGTGGCCGGGGACGGGCAAGGGGTGATCAGCACCTCTTGAGAACAGAAGAGCTCCCGGAGCCCAGGGTGTCCCGAGCAGCTGGCCACCTCCCCGCTCTGTCCAGAGTTCTGTGCCCCAGGGCCGGGTGCCCTGCCTGCTCCTCACCCCACCCTCCCACCCTCCCTGGGAAGCCGCCACATGTCCCCTGAGCGCCCTGGTTCTCCCTTGTTGTGGCTCTGGCCCAGATCTGGGGTGGCACGCTCCCCCTCCAGCTGGCCTGGCAGCCCAGACCTGCGCCAGAGTGACGGTGTCTGAGGGTGGGGAAGGGTGGGAGCTGGGCCTTGCCTCCTCCACACCTGGCGGTGGGCAGGGTCTTCAGGCAGGTGAATGAGGGGGCTCTCGAGAGGTGCGCGGGTATCATGGGAACCAGGCATCCTCCAGCCTCTGTGACCACACTCTTGGCATGGCATATGGCACACAGGTGATGAGCACCAGTGCTCAGGGTCGAAGGTCAGGGAAATGAGAACACGGGCAGGGCTGCTGAAGGATGAGGGCCCTGCTGCAGGCCCAAGGCTCAGAGGCCTTTCTCCAGCTCCAGCTGCTTTTCCATGCTCCTGGCCAGCAGGCCGGCTCCTGCCCCACAGCCCGGTGGCCCCAGGGCACCTGGGCTTGCTGCCAAATGGAGCGTCTGTCCCAGTCGCTGTTCAGACGCTCAGTTGTGTCCAGCTCTGTGACCTCATGGATCGCAGCCTGTCAGGCCTCCCCGTCCATCACCAGCTCCTGGAGCTCACTCAGACTCGTGTTCATTGAGTCAAGGATGCCATCCGACCATCTCACCCTCTGTTGCCTCCTTCTCCTCCTGCCCTCAATCTTTCCCAGCTTCAGGGTCTTTTCCATTGAGTCAGCTCTTCACATCAGGTGGCCAGAATTGGAGTTTCAACATCAGTCCTTCCAATGAATATTCAGGGTTGATTGCCTTTAGGATGTACTGGTTTGATCTCCGTGCTGTCCAAGGGACTCTCAAGAGTCTTCTCCAACACCACAGTTCAAAAGCGTTAATTCTTCAGTGCTCAGCCATTTTTAATGTGTCACATCCATACACTACTAGAAAAACCATCAATTCAGTTCAGTTCAGTTGCTCAGTCGTGTCCGACTCTTTGCGACCCCACGAATCCTAGTTTTGACTATATGGACCTTTGTCAGCAAAGTGATGTCTCTGTTTTTTAATACACTGTCTAGGTTTGTCATAGCTTTCCTTCTAAGGAGAAAACATCTTTTAATTTCATGGCGGCAGTCACCGTCCACAGTGATTTTATAGCCTAAGAAAATAAAGTCTGTCACTGTTTCCATTTTTTTCCCCATCTATTTGCCATAAAGTGATGGGACCAGATGCCATGATCTTAGTTTTTTGAATGTTGAATTTTAAGCCAACATTTTCCCTCTCCTCTTTCATTTTCATCAGGAGGCTCTTTAGTTCCTCGTTGCTTTTTGCCATTAGAGTGGTATCATCTGCATATATGAGGTTATTGATATTTCTCCCAGCAATCTTGATTTCAGCTTGTGCTTCATCTAGCCCGGCATTTCACATGATGTACTCTGCCTGTAAGTCAAATAAGCAGGATGACAATACACAGCCTTGTTGTACCCCTTTCCCAACTTGGAACCAGTCTGTTGTTCCATGTCTGGCTTTGGCTGTTGCTTCTTGACCTGCATACAGGTTTCTCAGGAGGCAGGTAAGGTGGTTTGGTATTCCCATCTCTTGAAGAAATTTTTTGTTTTTTTTTTTTAAGGATTTGCTGTCCCAGAGGGGCCGGCAAACTCTCGGCCCATGGCCCCCATGTACGAGACTCTGGTCTGCCATGCTCCAGGGCTGTGCCAAGGGCTTTGCAGCAAGACCTCATTCACCGGGCTCCCATCTGAGGGAGAAGAGAGAGGCCCAGAGGAGGGCTGGGGCCCAGCTTGTGAGCAGCCCTGCCGCGTCCCAAGCCCCGCGTTGCCCTGCGCTGTAGCTGGGCAGGGTCCCAGCAGAGAGAGGCCTCTTCTCGATCAGTGACCATCTGAACGTCAGCCCCGTGCCGGGAGCTGCAGCGATCGTGGCCGGTCCCTGCCCACCTGGAGCACACAGGTGCGCTGCCCGGCCTCCTGTCCGCAGGTAAGGCTCTGGTTACACGGCAGTGACACGGCCACAAGGTGAATGCCACTCAGCCTCTGCCTCTGGCTGTGTCTGTGGTGTCCCCGTGATGCTCACAATATGCTGCTAATTGAGAGCAGAAAACTACAGAACTAATGTTGCATGGGCCGCGTGTGGGCGAGCCTTCTAAGTGCGACTCTGAGATGTGAGTGCAGTGGGGCAAAGGGTGGCCCCAAAGAGACATCCACCTACAGTGGCAAGCGTGACCTCGTTTGGGAGAAAGGGTCCTTGCAGGTGAAACTGAGATCCTAATTCCCATGCAAGTCCTTTCAGGAGGAAAGACAGAGCACAGACACAGGGGCAAGCGGGGTGACGCGTGAAGATGGAGGCAGCGAGGGGAGGGACTCAGCCACAAGCCAAGGGACCCCTGGGGCTCCAGGAGCTGGAAGCGGCAGGGGGGACCCCTGCTGGACCCTCCACACAGAGTGGGACCCCACCAGCACCTAAATCCTTCCAGCTTCCAGAGCTGAGAGAACAGTTTCTGCCACCTGAAGCCACCCAGCTGCGGTCATCTGCTGCTGCAGTCCCGGGAGACCACACAGAGGCCAGCCCCGTGAGGGCGTGTTTACCCAGCACTGACTGGGCCTCCACCACCGTCCCAGTGTGGGAGGCAAGGACCAGAGAGACGGGCCCGGGGCCAAAGTGAACCCAGGCATGCGGGCTGTTAAACTGTGCCTGGCCTGGCTTCCCTTCCCCAGAGGGTCTGGGGCCACCACCCACCGTCACGCAGCTGGAATGAGGAGATGCCGGTGGGCACAGAACCCCCCCGGAGAGCAGAAACCCACTGCACTTTCTGTTCACCCGGGGGCTTCAGAGCATTTATTTGAAGCAGCGGATTGGACTGCCTGATTCTGTTTCGTTTATGAGGATGTGGGGGGGCTTCCCCGGTGGCTCAGATGGTAAAGAATCTGCCTGCAGTGTGGGAGACCCAGGTCTGATCCCTGGGTTTGGAAGATTCTCAGGAGAAGGAAATGGCAACCCACTCCAGTATTCTTGCCTAGAGAATTCCATGGACAGAGGGGTTGCAAAGAGTCAGATATGACTGATCAACTAACACACTTAGGCTGATGATAAAAGATATCCCCTTCCACCCCACACCCAAGGCCTGAGGGCTTGGAGCCACCCGAGGAAACTGGAGCCCAAATACATCTCTGTCTCCGTCTCTTTCCCTGACTCTCCCTCTGTGTCTCTGTCTCTCTGTCTCTCCCTCTGTCTCTCTTTGTCTCTGATTCTCCCTCTCTTTGTCTCTGATTCTCCCTCTCTTTCTGTCCCTCCGTCTCTCTCCAGCACTCACAGTGTCTGCCAGGCCTGGGGGCACAGACTGGCGGGGGGCAGGAGTTTCGGCCCCATCAGCCAAGGGTGAGCCCGCTGTGGACAGGTGAGCACGGGCCTGCCCCATGGGAACCTGCCTCCTCCCCACAAGGCCCGGGGACACAAACCCAGTGACAGAGCTGCCAGCCAGTGGCCCAGGAATGCCGTGTGGCCGGGTGTCACTGGATGATGCGGTGGCATGCAGCTCCGAGCACACCTCCAGCTATTTCCTGGGCGTGTCATCTCCCCGTGAGGCACTCAGGACCTTGGGGTGGGCAGACCGTTTCCTTCCGGGCTTCTTGCAAAAACCCACTGCCCACCCAGAGCTCCCACTCCAGGGACATCGAGGCCTCAAGGAGAGGAAGTGGCGGTGGGTGGGGTCTTGGGGGCCTCGGGGCAATGGGTGGCACGTACCCCAGAGCTGTGTAGTACAGCGAGTTCTTTCTCAGGGTTATGAGATTATCAGAAAAGATGGTAAAAATGTGTGTTCTTTTTACCTAAGCACACATGTGCACGCATGTGTGTGCATGCATTTATGAGTTTGGGTCTCTCCCCTCTCCCCGCCTACCTTTTGCCTCGGGTCCCAGATTGGGCACCTCTGCTGGTGGCACCTGGGGGTGACCTCGGCCCCCCTGGGCCCTGCAGGAGCAGTCTAGTGGGGAAGGGGTGCAGGGGGGGTGGGAGGAAGCAGGGTCTGGGAGCTGTCCCGCCGGCCACCAGGTCATCCTCAGCTTGCCCCCTGCCCCAGCAAACACCTGGGGGTGGGGGGGGTGTCTCAGAGGTCGCATGTCCTGCCTGAGCCTTGGAGCTGGTTCTTTGTGCGAGGATGGCCCTGGGCAGCCTGACCACCTTCTCCCAGCCTGGTCCTCACCTGGGGCCCATGTCAGCCTTGAGTGCCTGCCTCTCTCCAGAGGCCCAAGGCCTCTCCACCTCGAAAGGCTCAGCCAGCCCCCTGCAACTGTCCACTGCCAGCTCCTTGCTGGCCTGTCTGGGGGACAGGCCCAGGAAGGGGTCAGTTAGGGAACCAGGCTTGACCTCAGATCCCCTGAGGCCCAGCCCAGTGACCTAGGGCATCACTATCCAGTGTGCTCACCAAGGGGAAGGGCGTGCTGATGAAGCGGATGCCAGGGAGGGCTGGGTGTCGGCGGCAGGCATGCGGTAGTTGCCCGCCGGCGGAGGCGGCGCTGCTGTCAGCCACCAGCAGCAGGGTTGGTACTCTGAGTGCGGCGGGAGGGGGCGCGGCTCGAGGGAGGTGGTGCCTCTGGGGACAAGGTCCAGCATCGCTGCCTCCGCCACCCACGGCATCCTCTTGCCACCTGTTAACTGGGGCTGGAAGGAGGATCCAGGTGGGAAACTGTTTTTCTTCCCAACACTCCTTCGGGAATGGATGGAGGGAGTGTGCTCACGGCCTCCCATTGGAACACTCTGCCAGGGCGGGCACACCGAGCGTCACAGGGGAGAATTTACACGATAGGACATGCAAAGCGCAGGTGTGTGCGGGTAGTAGGTCTCTGCCCCCTAACCTGGGAGGCCTGGGGGAGGGAGGAGCAGCCCCGAGGGTGAGCGGAACGGATGGGAGGGTGGTGAGCCAGGTCCACTGCCCCCAGGACCCCCTCCTCCCCCAGACCTGCCTCCCGGCAGCCCCTTGCTCTCCGTGGAGCTGAGGCACACTTAGTTTCACACCTGGGTGGCCATGTGCTGCTTGTCCACACTCCGCCCTCCTTCCTGGGTCCTCTCCATGGGAGTCGGTCAGGTCTCTGGGTGGGAGAAGACACACCTCCATGCCCTGTGGCGAGGACTGCCTGCAGGGGCCCAGTGGGGAGGAAGCATGGTCCCAACAGTAGGCACCCTGACCTCTGACTGCCCGCCTAGCACCATGACCATCACTATCTGGACCCCCCATCCTTCCTGACCCCAACGGCACAGGGCTGCTGAACCCTGAGGACCAGAATGGAAACTCAAGACAGGGGAAGCAACTTGGGCTAGGCACCCAGCAGGGTTGGGGTGCGCAGGGCCTGACTCAGGCCAGCTTGAGGCTGGCCCATTGCCCAGCACCCCCAAGGCGGTCCTAGCTCCCCTGGGGAAGCTCTGATAGAAGACCCTTCCAGCCCAGGGACTCCAGCTCCCCACCGGTCTCCCCACTCCCAGGAAGGAAGAGAGAAGACGCCCACCCCCCTATCCCTGCGCAGGGACCGCCCCCTTTCTGCCACCCACGGCATATCACCACAAGGGTAGCCTTGCTGACACAGGGCACTGGGCTGCGCACCCCGGGGACTGGAGGGAGCCCACAGCAGTGACCTGGGGATGCTGAGCCCAGACCTGTCACAGGCGGGGGACCCACAGTAGCCCCCGTCCTCTGATGCCAGCCCAGGGGTGCCCCCAAGGAAGCAGGCCTGGGGCTGCCCTCAGCACCCCGCGCTCCGTAGGGGCCAGCTGGGGGCCGTGGCTAGGCCTGAGAACAAGGCCCTGCCTGGTTCCTGTGGTCCCCGAGGGAGGGTGTGTGGGCTGAGCCGCCGGCCGCTGCACTCTGGGCACAGATGGTTCTCATCCTCGCTGCCTCTTCCGCAGGAAAAACAGACCAGCTCGGGGCCAAGAGCCCTTTTTTAATCTCATGTTTATTTACGCTGCCTTTGCCTGAAGCCAGGGTCCTGTGGGCTGCACTCTGTCAAGGGTCCTGGCTGAGGTGGAGGGTCTGGCTGGGGCGGCCTGGCTGGCTGGCATCTTCCTGACCTTAGGGCAGTGCTCCGGGAAGGGGCCAGCATGCCCCCAGGGGAAAGCTGCCCATTTGCTGTCCCCAGACTCGTCCCTGTCCCGGTGGGTCGCAGCAACTTTTCCAGGATTGGAGTTCTCTGGCTGCACCAGGAGGGCGGAGACTGAGAAGGGTCCAGGACAGAACCTGTGAGACCAACCCCCCAGAGCAGTCAGAACCCAGGCGGTGGAGGCGAGGCCACATCACCCGTCAGGGTCCCCAGGAATCCCCAGGAGAGGAGGCAGCCAGGTGCTGAGACGCTGGACTCAGGCGGGTGGGCACAGCCCAGCCACTGCACTTGCAGCCTTCCACGGTTTTCAGACAGCTGAGAAGACCGAGGTTGGGTGTGGGATGGCTGCCGACCAAGGTCTCAGAAGTGAGAAATGCAGAGTGGTGGGCAGGCTTGCAGAATCTTCGCCTTCCCAGGCTAGCCGACCCCCAGCACACACACACACACACACACACACACACACAGCTGACCCCCCAACACACACACATACACACACACTCAGGCCCTGCCTGAAGCTGCTCCACCCTCCCACGTGCCTCCCCAAGCCTGGGACCCCAACTGCCGG
>SJYE01003492.1:0-12560 GCA_006408755.1 Eudorcas thomsonii
GGTACCCTGTGGAGAGGTAGAATAGGAGGAGGCCAGAGAGGACTGGAAGGACGCGGAGCACAGGAAACCTAAAAGGAACCGGGCTTGAGGGCCTGGGCGAGGGGGTGTCATAGAGGCCAAGGGGCTAGACAGGTCATGGAGGCGCTCAGCTGGTTCATAGAGAGGACTGGAGAATGATAGAAAGTCCCAGGGATTTGGGGAGGAGAGATGGGAACAAGGGAGACTCTCTGGGACCTTGGTGAGGCACAGAGGGGCTCCTGAATGGATGACTGCTTAGGAGACGTGGCGGGCAGTGGAGAAGGGGCTAGAGGGGTTACTGAGGAGAGCACGGAGAAGCGCTGCAGATGGAGAGTCTTGGGAGAACCCGAAACAGGGAGCTGGGGAGCCTGGAAAGGAGTGGTCATTATAATGTGGGGACTTGGGGGAAGTGCCAGAAGGGAGAGAGCTCAGATCTCAAAGAAGGGGCCTGGGGGGCCTTAGACATCCATGGGGAAGAGATCTGGAAAGCTGGGGGGCATGGAGGGAAGCCTGGTTCCAGAGGGGTCATGAGTCAGGGGGCAGGACAGCCCTGAATCTGAAGCCCTCTCCCCTCTGACCACATCATCATGGGGACAGCCCTCACCAGCAGGAAGAATGGTCGTGACTATGGGAGGCCTGGCGCCAAGTCAGCTCCCAGCTCTTGGGAGCGGGTGTTGGTGTTTGGAGCTGCCAAGAGCTTCAGAGGCTGTATCCGCACAGGCTCTGGGGTCAGCCAGGCTTCGGTTTGAGTTTGAGTGCTCCCATCCCCTTGCCTTGTGACCTTGAATGAGGGACTTCACCTCTCGGTTTCCTCATCTGTCAGGAGGGACTGCCAGTGGCATCTTCCTGATGGGGTTGTGATGATAACCGAATGTGAGTGAGGCGTTCCACACATTCCAGGCACTAGATGTCTTGGGTCCTGTTTTTTGTTACTTGGCTGAATCTGAGAACTGGCCTCTGCAAGTGCCCAGTGATGATTTTAGAATTTAGCAGGTATGGGATGATCTGGCACATAGTAGGTGCTCAGCGAGCAAGAAGAGTGGAAACTTGGGTACCAAGTGGCAGAGGGAGGTTATGTTTGTTAGGGAAGGGGGTGGAGCATTGAGGGGTTGTGGGTTGTGGCGGAGGGCAGCTGTTAGAAGAAGGTGTGCATCGCCTCTGACACCTACCTTGTGACCCTTGGCAAGTCATTCAGCCTTTTGAAGGCTCCATTTTCTTGTCAGCTGACTCCATTGACCAGAACATCTTGCCTCTGAGGGTTCATTCGTTCGTTCTCATTTGACAAATGCTTTTTGATCACTCCAGTGTGCCAGACACTTCTAGGGACGAGGGTTACCACAGTGAACAGAAATTCCTGCCCCTTGGAGCATTCGTGCCAGGAGGGAGATTAAAATATAAACACAGAGAACTACAGGTGATGACTAGTGCTGTGAAGAAAAATAGGGACAGGAAGAGGGGGAGGGAACAGGATTGAGAAGGGGCAAGTGGTCCAGATTTTGGAGGCAAGAGGGGTCCAGGCAGTGGAATGGTGTGTTCAAAGGTCCTGAGGTCGTAGCACACTTGGTGAGGGTTCAGATAGGAGCGAGGGGGCTTGTGGGCTTGTGTGGTTGGAGCCAAGCAAGGGAGGGTGAGAGAGGTGGGAGATTTTGGGCAGAGAAGAGACAGGGAGCAGGTAGGGCTTTGTGGGCCATGGGGAGCACCTTGGCCTTTCTCTGAAGCGAGAGTGGCGGGAAGGTTTTGAGCATGGGAGAGACGGGACCTGACTGATGTTTTAAAATATTTCCTCTGGCTGCTGGATAGAGAGTAGACCCAAGGAGGTAGGGATGGAAGCAGGGAAAGAATTAGGGGGCTGTTGCAGGCATCCCCGTGCAAGATGGTGATTTACTCGACTGGAGTGGGAAGGAAACCCTGAGAAGTGTTTGGGTTAGAGATAGATCTTGGAGGATCTGCAAAGAGATTGGATGGTGGGGGTGGGGAAGGAAAGAGAAAACAAGTGGGTGTCACCGCTGGACCCCAGAGGGAAGCCAGAGGATGGAGGAGAGACTCCGACTTGGGGGCAGTGGAGGTCGTTTAGCCGAAATAATCAGGACTGGAGGATCAGGGTGCTCCTTGTCCTTGGTTTTCTCACCGAGTGTATGTTGAATGGCTGGTATGTTTCAGACCTTATCTTGGGTGCTGGGAACACAGTGGTAGATAGGACAGACTTGTCTGTACTCCCATGAACCTCCCGGCCCCAGAGGGAGACAGGAACTGCATTAAAATTGCGGCTGTCCATATCCCAAATACTCGTATATGGATGTTCGTACAGCATCATTGATGATCCACAGCCAGAGAGCACAAACAAACCCAGATGCCCACCAGCAGATGGATGGAAAAACACAGTGTGGACACCCACATGATGGAATGTTATTCAGCCATCAAAAAGAATGAAGGACTGTGGCGGCTACAGCATGGCTGAACCTTGAAAACATCATTTTGAGGGAAAGAAGCCAGACATAAGAGGCTACATATTGTAGGATTCCATGATACGAAACGTGCAGAAGCAGCAAGTCCAGAGAATCAGAAAGTAGTTGAGTGACTGCCTAGGGCGAGGGGATGGTGGAATGTGGAGTGACTTCTAATGAGAACAGGGTTTCTTTAGGGGGTAATGAGAATATTCTGGAGTTAGATGGTGGTGATAGATGGACAGTGCTGTGGATCTACTGAAGAAACCCTGATTGGCACTGCCGAGTGGTGAGCTGTGTGCTATGTGAATTGTAGCTCAATTTCTCTTTGACTGAAGTACAGTTGATATACAGTATTGTGTTTTAGGAGTACAGCAAAGTGATTCGGTTTTACATATATGTATTTTGTTGGCATATTCTCTTCCACTGTGGTTGAATATAGTTCCCTGTGCTATACAGCAAATCCTCTTATTTCACGTATGCCACTGTTTGATGATACATTAAATTTATTTTCCTTATGTAGCATAAAATCAGATCTAAATATATTACAGAGCATTCAGGGAGGTATATCTTGTTGCCTCTCAGAAAGTCATGTGAAATTTACTTTCAGAATTGATATCGACTTGTTTAAAAGCCCTATCCTGGCTCCTTTCCTGTTCTCATCAAACATTTTATATTTATTATTTGTTTGGCTGCACTGGGTCTTGGTTGCAGCATGTGGAATCTAATTCCCCAAACAGGGATTGAACCCAGGCCCTTTGCATTGGGAGCTTGGAGTTTTAGCCACTAGACCACCACAGAAGTCCCCCAATTTTTTTTTTTAAGTGGGAAAAAAAAAGATTGTAGCTGTCCTAAGTCCAGTGAGGGAGAGGGCCACGGTGTTGGGAGAACAGGAGCTGTCTTATTGCATTCCCCAGACAATGTGGAGGAGTTAGCCAGGCTAGAGGAAGGGGAGGCGAGCTCTGAAGGCAGAGGGACGGCACGTGCAAAGGTCCTGAGGCCCCATCGAGACTCTCTGAGGTCTGTGTTACAGCTGGTGCAGAGAGGGATGCGATCTGACCTTGGGGAGGTGGGCAGAGTCCAGGATGGTGTTTGTCCTGAGAGCACTGCAGAGGGTTTCAAACCCGAGTGAGGGGAAGAGGAGGGTTGGGGGGCAGGTTGGGGACAGGAGGAGAATGGAGGCCTCCTACTGGAGGATTGGCACAAGTGGAGCTGGGAGGAGGATCTAGAAGGGGATGAAGGCAGGCTTTGAGAAGAGCCAGGAAAGGCAAATTCCGTAGATAAGAAAGGGAGGGGTGAGGCCTGGCCCAGCCTGAAGGCGTGGTCCTGTCTTGTCTGGAGGGGGAGTCTGGCCTCCAGACACTTATCTGCTGGGAGCTCCTAAGGCAGGGGCGGGGCTCCCTCCTCTCTAGGGCCCCAGCCCTCCCCAAGCCTGAGGAGAGTGCAGGTGATGGATGGGAAGTGGGTGCTGGGCTGTCGCAGTGCCCCAAGCTCTCCAGGGGTCACATGTCACAACAAACTGTGACCCATCCTGTTTGTGGCAGTCTTCCCCAAACCCTGGAATACAGGCCCTGGTCTGATTTCTCCCTGGGTCCCCAGTTCCACCTTCTTCAGGACCTGGCCCATGGGAGCCCTTTTGAGGTATTTGCTGATCGAATGAATGAATGAACAAATCTATCTTTGTGAGCACTGACTGAGTGCCAGACACTCTTCTAAGTGATGAGACCGCAGTGGTGAGCAAAAGTCCCCTCCCTGTGGTGCTCCCATTCTAGCAGGGAGCTGGACCAACCCACAAATAAATATACAGTGTTCAGCTGTTCAGAGTGCTGGGAAAAAATAAAGCAAGGAAGGGGTGTAGGGACAAGGTCAGGGATGGCACTCTGGTATTAGCTGGTCAGAATCTCTTTCTGAGAAGGTGACATTGGAGCAGAATTTGGTGGGTGAATTGGCCCGTAGAAATTTGGAAAAGACATTCTTGCTTGCATAGACAGCCTGTGCAAAGGCCCTGAGGGCGGGACAGTGCTTGAGGAATAGGAATGGGGAGAGGGTGGGAGCTGTGGTCAGAGAGGGAGCTAGGGGATCCGGTAAGGACTTTGCTTTTACACTGGGCCAGATGGGAGCCAGGGAGAGATTCAGAGCGGTGAAGGAATAGGATTTGACTCAGCAGAAGGAATGAGTCCCACTTTGGTGGTGCTCCAGCATCAGTGTGTTAAAGGAACTGGCTTGATGCCGGCAACAGACAGATCCAGGCCTGAGCCCCCTTTCTCCCTCTTGCTGTGTTTCTTGTGACCTCAGTCCACAGTCACATTCAGCACCTCACCTGTGTCAGGACAGGGGGCTTCCCAGGTGGTGCTAGTGGTAAAGAACCTGCCTGCCAATGCAGGAGATGCAAGAGACGCGGGTTCGATCCCTGGGTCAGGAAGATCCCCTGGAGGAGAGCATGGGAACTCACTCCAGTATTCTTGCCTGGAGAATCCCATGGATAGGGGAGCCTGGCGAGCTATAGTCCATGGGGTTGCAAAGAGCCGGAGACGACTGAAGCAACTGAGCACTGTGTCCGGACTGCCCTAAGCCCTGGCCTTAATCTTGGGCCCCCACCCCTGCCCTTGGGGAACCAGTGTTCCCAGGCAGAGGCCCAGGGTTTACAGAGCAGCACATGCCCCCTTCATATATTGGGAAGCAGTTTAGGAGGTCTTTGCAGCTGAGTTCAAGCCAAGGAATGATGGGGTGTGACTTGGTTGCTCAAGGAGAAAACTCTTGGGGACATTGAGGACTTTGATAACATCTAACCAGGGGCTTTCATGTGGCAATCCACATAGGTACAGTTTTTTAAAGTTGTTGTTGTTCAGTCCATGGGGACGCAAAGAGTCGGACACAACTGAGCGACTGAACTGACTGGCTGAACTGAGTCAGTGATGCTATCTAACCATCTCATTCTCTGCCCCTTCTTTCTTTTGCCATCTATCTTTTCTAGCATCAGTCTTTTCCAATGAGTTGGAAATTAACTATACCTCAGTTTTTTAATTGAGTTTTTGTATATATATATATATACACATGCATATATATATCCTTTTTCAGGTTATTTTCCATTTTAGGATATTATAAGATATTGAGTATAGTTCCTTGTGATATACAATAGGTTCTTATTTATCTCTTTTATGTATAGTAGTGTGTATATGTTAATCCCAACCTCCTAATTTATCCTTCCCAACTTCCCAGCTATCCCCTTTGATAACCTTAAATTTGTTTTTTATGTCTCTGAGTCTGTTTCTGTTCCATAAAGAAGTTCATTTGTATCATTTTTTAGATTCCACAGATAAGTGATATCATATGATACTTGTCTCTCTAATATATTTGTTGCTTCAGTTAATATGACAATCTCGAGGTCCCTCCACATATAGACATTTTAATTTTCCAGGAGTCACATTACAAAAGTAAAACATGTGAAATTAGCTTTTACAGGTTTTATTTCCTTTACCCTGGGATGGCCCAAATATTATCTGCATGTGTAATCGATATTTTTTCAATGATTAATGAAACAGTTTATGTTCCTTTCTCCACTCGGAAGCTCCATTTTCATTGGAAATAACTTGCTCTGTCAGAATAGTTTATAAAACTTGTGGTTAAAAAGAAGCTTCACAAAAGGGTCCAAGTCGTTCCAAACATACTTTCCCGGTAACTGAATGGAGGATCATTTTTTAATTTTTAATTTTTTACAAGTGAATTAGGAATCCAGTTGCTCAGAGGCACCAGCCACATTTGGAGTGCCCGGTGGCCGCGTGTGGCCAGTGGCTCCCCTAGTGGGCGGAGCGGGGACAGCACGTTGTGAACTTCACAGGGATCCAGAGTCAACAGTCCCATCTCCCAGAAGCCTCTTTGAGGACTCGGGGCTGTCAGGACTTGTGTGGGAGACAGCAGGGCACATCCTAGTAGAGAGGAACATTTGCTCCTTTGTTCTGTAAACAGCAGTTGTCTGGAAAGCACCGAAGGGCCTGGCAGTGAGGCACCGATAGTGCCTGGGTGGCCTAACTGCTGTGAAAGCGTGACGGTCCCTTCATGGCGGTCAGGGTTGGTGAGGATTCCTGTGATGGCAGTGGCAGCCGCACCCCGATGCCCCAGGTCACATGTTCATGGAGGCTGCAGCTCCCCCAGCCAGGAGTCCCCTGGTATATCTGGAGCGTTCAGCAGTCCCCTGCCCTGGCCTGTAGCCGCACGGTGGCCTCGTTCCCTCCTGCAGGGCCCTCACAGCAGCTGCTGCAGGCAGAAGAGGTCAGCACCTGCAGGGAACCCTGCAGTCTACCCCCACCTGCTGTGCTAGCCCCCGGGCTTTCACACAAGCTGACCTTCGTACCCCAAGCACACCTCCCCTTATTGCTGCTTTGTGCATTTCAGCTTTGTCCTTGGAGCCTCAAATCCCAGGAGCTGGATACCAGGAAGCTTTCTTCCTCCCATCTGATTCTAGCTTCCCAGCCCTCAGCGTGTTTGCCTCTGTCAAAGTTTTCCATGTTATCCCTATCAGCCTCCTCTCCAATCAGGGAGCATCCCCAGGGCAGAGCAGGGTCTGAGCCTGACCCAGGGAATGTTTGAAGAAAAAGAAATCTCTGTGAAAAACACCCTGAAGTGCTTACATGCCTCCTGTGACAGGGAGCTCACCTTCTGTTGCAGGCTGGCCCTGAGTGATGAAAAATTTCTTCTGGCAGCCCAGTTCTGTCACAGCTGCCTATAGCCCCTTTCTCCCATGCATTACCTTCAGCAGCACCCAGGTGCTGTCTCTGGGCCCCCGTGCACTAGATGTTTGCAGAGGTTATATGCTCTGCCAGAATGCCCTTCCTCAGGGCCACATAGCATTCTCTTTTGGAGACTTGGTGCTTTGTTCTTTCTGTGAATTCTTTTTTTATAGGAAAGTATATTGGTGATCCAGAAGACAATATCAAATAGATGTGGACAATTTAAAGATTTTTTTAAAGTTTATTTTTAATTTTTACACATAGCAGCCACTAATATTTTTTATTAAAGGAGTGAAATGTCCAACTATAACATAATAAATGAATAATTCACTCAGCTGACTATCATAAACTTTTTTTAATTTTATGTATTTATTTGGCTGTGTTGGGTCTTAGTTGTGGCTTGCAGGCTTTGAGGTGGGCTTAGTTGCTCTGCCGCATGTCGGCTCTTAGTTCCCTGACCAGGGATTGAACCCATGTCCTCAGCATTGGAAGGTGGATTCTTAACCACTGGACCGTGGGTAAGTCCCTTAATGTTTATTTATTTGGCTGTGTTGGGTCTTGCAGCTCATGGGATCTTTAGTTGCGGCCAGCAGGATCTAGTTCCCTGTGTTGGGATCGTGGAGTCTAAGCCACTGGATCACCAGGGAAGTCCCAAGGAATTCCTGAATATTCTTTAAATTTTCCATGTCTGTTTGACATTCTCTTCTATGTCATTGATATACTTAACTATAAAAACATGTAAATATATATCCCTATACAAATATATATTCACTTACAGGTATATATATACAGTGTATCTATAAAAAAGCTCACAGATCATAAGTGATGAATTTTGATGAAGCCATCATCAAAATCTGATGAATTTTCCCCAGCTGAACACAGCTGCATAACTGGCCCCCAGATGCAGGAGCAAACATCCCCAGGTCCCCAGCACCCCCTGCTCACTGCTCAGTCATCCAACACTCTCGGTTAGTTTTGTCTGCTTCTTGAAGCTTTTAATAGAGGTGTAAGCAAAGGCCGGAGAGGGCTCTAGTGTTGGAAATGTAATTACCATTCAGGTTTCCATCTACCTGTGGTAAAAGTTAGGCAGCCACTGTGTGGTCTGTGGTCCATTTATAAAAACTGTTTTTGTTTTTGTTTTTCTTTTCTGGTCCCTACGGAATAGCTTTAAGGCAACTTACTAGAGTGAGTGTTGCATAGGCTGGGAGAATGAATGGAGCATGCGCACCACGTGCCTGGGTGCCGGTCCCTGCCCTGCCCCCAGGGGAGTAGCTGTCCTGACGCCCTGGCCACCCTTCCCTGGGCATTCAGCAGCGTGGCTTAGTTCTTCCTGGTGAACTGCACCTGAACTCGCCTCATCTTTCACAGCCCTCCTCAAATGTCCCCTCCTCTCGGCAGCCACCAGCAAGGCCCCACGGGTGCCCCCGTGACCTCCATCCACGCATACCTTGCTCAGGTGTGGCAGGGGATATGCAGCCTGCACCCCACTGGGCCCGGAGGCCCTGAGGGAGGCTCAGAAGTGCCGGATCTCTGTAGTCCTGGGTGCCCGGCTTGGCCCTCCTCATTCTGCCCTGCAGGGCTCAGGAACCGTGTAATTAATAAATGAAGCTCAGATGGGCTCTGGGGCCACACAGGCCGGTTTAGCCTCATCTCGGCCCTTCATCACCTAGGTCCTGGAGACCCTCCTCCCTCCCTGAGGACTGGGAGCGGGTCACTGTACCTCTCCAGGCACTTGGTATTTTTTCACATCTTGTCTTTCCTGAGTGCAGCCACTCAGTAAGCCTGTGAAACATGGAGTCATTACTAGAAAAGTGGCCCAGCCCTCAGGTTGTTCCCAGCCTGAGAGCAGTCCTACTCAGAGTGTGAACCGCATGTGTGGTTTTTAACTTCCTCGGGAGCCACATTTTTGTTAAAAAGCAGAAAGGAATGGGCCAAATTAATTTTAATGTATTTATGGAACTTGATACACTCTTGTTCAGTCACTCAGTCATGTCCGACTCTTTGCAGCCCCATGGGCTGCAGCATGCTAGGCTTCTTTGTCCTCCACCGTCTCCTGGAATTTGCTGAAATTCATGTCGAGTCTTTGATGCCATCCAGCCATCTCATCCTCTGTCACCCACTTCTCCTGCCCTCAGTCTTTCCCAGCAACAGAGTCTTTTCCAGTGAGTCAGCTCGTCACATCAAGTGCCCAGAGTATTGGAACTTCAGTTTCAGCATTGATTTCCTTTAGGATTGACTGGTTTAATCTCCTTGCTGTCCACAGGGCATCAGTTCAACATGTTATCAGTATTTAGGGTTTTGGTTTTTTTTTTTCACTTAAAACCATCCTAATGGCAGAAAGTGAAGAGGAACTAAAGACCCTCTTAATGAAGGCAAAAGAGGAGAGTGAAAAAGCTGGCTTAAAAGTAGACATTCAAAAAACTAAGATCATGGCATCCGGTCGCATCACTTCATGGCAAATAAATGGGGAGAAAATGGAAACGGTGGCAGGTTTTTCTTGGGCTCCAAAATCACTGCAGACAGTGACCATAGCCATGAAATTAAAAGACACTTGCTCCTTGAAAGAAAGCTGTGGCAAAACTAAATATCTGTATTAAAAAGCAGAGACATCACATAGCTGACAAAAGCTGGTCTAGTCGAAGCTGTGGTTTTTCCAGTAGTCATGTATGGATGTGAGAGTTGGACCATAAAGAAGGTTGAGCTCTGAAGAACTGATGGTTTCGAACTGTGGTGTTGGAGAAGACTCTTGAGATGAGTCCCTCGGACTGCAAGGAGATCAAACCAGTCAATCCAAAAGGAAAGCTTGGCCACCTGATACAAAGAGCCAACTCATTAGAAAAGACCCTGCTGTTGGGAAAGACTGAGGGCAGGAGAAGGAGATGATAGAGGATGAGACGGTTGGATGGCATCACTGACTCAATGGACATGAGTGTGAGCAAATTCCCGGAGATAGCTGAAGGACGGGGAAGCCTGATGTGCTGCAGTCCATGGCATTGTAAAGAGTCAGATACAACTTAGCAACTGAACAACAACAACTTATTAATATTTTAGACTTTGTGATAAGATGGTTTACATTCCTTTTTTTCCCCGACACTGAGTCTTCTAAATGTGTCTTTGCCACTCATTTCAGCTGAGAACAGCCACCTTTCAGGCGCTCGAGAGCTGCCTGGCGGGCAGCTGCCATTCTGCACACGGCAGCTGGAGCATCTGCTCAGAGCTGACCAGGAGGCGCTATCGAAGGGGGCTTCCTGAAGGAGCTGAGAGCTGAGGTGGGGCTTATGGGAGCTTTCCTGGAAGTAGGGAGTAGTTGGTGAGGCAGGATTTCTAAAGAGAAGGAGAGGACATACTCTTGCTTGCTCCTTCATTCATTCATTCATTCATTTGAACCTCCTTGTTGCCTTGGCACAAGCCATGGATCAGAGCAGTCTCCACCCTTCAGATGACTAGCCGTTTATTTTTATTGTTTATACTATTTATTTTTATTTATTTGACTGTACCAGGTCTTAGCTGCAGCATGTGGGATCTAGTTCCCTGACCAAGGACCAAACCCAGGCCCCCTGCATTGGGAGCTTGGAGCCTTGGCCACTAGACCACCAGGGAAGTCCCGACCAGACGTCTATTAAGCACCTGCTATATGCTGGGCTCTGTTCTAGAAACTCCCTCATGATGGCTTGTAATGAAGAGGGAGCCGAGGTTTGACAGTAGAGATAAATGGTTATGCAATGTGAATATGCCAGGGAGGACATTTTATAAAATGAGGAAACTGGAGAATAAAGCATCGCCTTTAAAGAACTGGCCAAGAAAGGCTGCGTGGAGGAGGTGACGAGAGCTGAGACCCAAATGACGAGACGAGAACTGGACAGATGGGCATAGCAGGCGCAAAGGCCCTGGAGGTGGGAGGGCGTTGGAATGGCCCTGGAACTGGCGGAGGCCCGCCAGGCCAGACACACAGCGAGATGTGAGCGGTGACCAGGGCAGGGCCAGAGGGCTTGCTGGCCCCGGGGGTGGAGTCCCCGCCCTGGGAGGCTGCTGCAGTGAGCCAGGTGGGCGGGCATGGGGTCTGGACAAGATGGTCTTTGTAGAGGTTGTCTGGGCTCATGTTCTGAAGGTTGAACAGAGAGGATGTGGCGACGCCTTGAGTAAGGGTGAGGACACCCAGGTTTTTCTGCTCGGAGGAGCTGAGTGAGTGCTGAAGCCTGCCAAGGGTGTGATGGTGAAGTCTGGCTCAAGTGGGATTGAGAGGCTGGAGGAGGAACACAGCTGGCAGTGAGGGCGGCCAAGATGGTCTGATGGGGTCTCCTGGGCATCAGGGAACACAGAGGCTTGTGGGGCCTGGGGAGGCCCTCTCGAGTCCGCCTCTGGGTGGGTCTCATCAGAAGAGTAGGGATGTTGCAGACGGACGTGTAGCGGGGAAGGAGGAGTGGGTCTGTGGGCCAGGCTTCGGGGGTGGCATGGGGTATGGAGAGAACTGGCAGATTGGGAGGAGGGACCAGTTGGCGGCAGAAGAGGGCAGCGGGGAGCTCAGGACACAAGGCGTGGTGAGTGAGTAAAATTAGGAAGCTGAGGGCAGAGGAGGTTCTCAGGAGATGCTGTGAGGTCAGTAGGGATGAGGACCCCAGGGGTCAGCTTGAGGGCAGTTGATCTCTTCACTCATTCATTCACACATTCTGTGCCAGGAGCTTATTTCAGCTGGAGGCTGGTGTAGAGCCATGGATGCATCAAGAACAGGAGGAAGAAGAAGGGAGGGGGTCAGGGATCGCTTCAGAGTATGTGTCAGGCTTTTCCTCTGGGTGGTAGGGACCCCTGAGCGAAGGTTCTCACCTCCCTGAAGCTCCCATACAGAGATGGACTCCCAGGCCTGACTTCAGCCCTCAGGCCAGGACCCCAGCATAGAGAGAATCCGCCCTTCCGCCTGGGAGGGTCCTGGCCCCAGAAAGTGAGGCCAGACAGCTCAACTCTCTGGGACCCTCCTCACCTGCCCTGCCTTCTCCTCCCCAGGTAAGAGCAAGGAGGCGGAGATTAAGAGAATCAACAAGGAACTAGCCAACATCCGCTCCAAGTTCAAGGGTAGGCTGGGGGCCCGTCTCCTGGGTCTGTGGACGGAGTGGGCTGGGGGCTGGAATACCCGAGACTTGGAAGTATAATCCTTTCTCACTTTTGCCACCCCGTCCTCCTTCCTCTGACCCCAGGGGACAAAGCCTTGGACGGCTACAGCAAGAAAAAGTATGTGTGTAAACTGCTCTTCATCTTCCTGCTTGGCCACGACATCGACTTTGGGCACATGGAGGCCGTGAACCTGCTGAGCTCCAACAAGTACACGGAGAAGCAGATTGTGAGTCTGGGGAGGAGGGGCTGGGGGCTGGACCCCTGG
>SJYE01003492.1:12653-25839 GCA_006408755.1 Eudorcas thomsonii
GGGGGCCTGGACCCCTGGGTCTGGAGGAGGAGGGGCTGGGGGCCTGGACCCCTGGGTCTGGGGGAGGAAGGGCTGGGGGCCTGGACCCTTGGGTCTGGGGGAGGAAGGGCTGGGGGCCTGGACCCCTGGGTCTGGGGGAGGAGGGGTGGGGGCCGGACCCCTGGGTCTGAGGAGGGAGGGGCTGGACCCCTAGGTCTTTCGGGAGGAGCCAGAAATGTAGACTGCAGGGCTGAGGGTCAGTTAGCCACAAGCCCCCCACCTCCTTCCCACTACCCAGGGTTACCTGTTCATCTCGGTGCTGGTGAACTCCAACTCTGAGCTGATCCGGCTCATCAACAACGCCATCAAGAACGACCTGGCCAGCCGCAACCCCACCTTCATGTGCCTAGCCCTGCACTGCATCGCCAATGTGGGGAGCCGCGAGATGGGCGAGGCCTTTGCTGCGGACATCCCTCGCATCTTGGTGGCCGGGTGAGGCACTGGGGACCCCGCTGGTGGGGCGGGCTAGATGAGCCCCAGCCCAGTTTGAGGGTCCGAGAGGCTGTGTCACCTGCCCAGGTCTCCCAGCCAGGACGTGGGGCTTACGCTGGGCTTGGTGACAGCCCCGTGCCTGTCTCCTGCCATCTCACCAGTCCAACTCAGCCTTATAAGGCAGCTCCCCAACAAAGCCAGTGGGATGTCTGTCTAACTGACCTTTTTTTCTTCATATTTATAAATTATTGTTTATGTACCATAAGAAAAAATAAGATCAAAAGTACAATTAAAAAAGTAGAAATTTGTTACTATTTATTAATAACTTACTATTCTTGGTAAGAACTAGAAAAATGTATTGTCCCAAATAAGAAGCAGTTGAAAGGCCTGGAGAGTTTCTTAGGCATTTTCCTTTGACTCTCATACAACCTTGGTTACCATGTGGTATAAAATAAACCAATACAAAGAGAGTGAAATAACCTTTTTATAAAAATAATAGGAAGCACAGGTCTAGTAATGAGAAACACTCGATATAAATATAATGATAGTGATTGTTGCTCAGTCATGTCTGACTCTTTGCAACACTGTGGACTGTAGCCCGCCAGGCTCCTCTGTCCGTGGAATTCTCCAGCAAGGATACTGGAGTGGGTAGCCATCTTGCAAAATGAATTAAATGACTTTTTGCTCACAGGAATGAAGTGGCTATCACTGAATGTGATAAAACTTGCAAAATTTCTGATTGACCTTCAGCATCTGGTAAAAAAGAGGCAGTGACCTTAAATTATGTTGGTGACAGCCTTCCAGAACTTTTGCCCTTTTCCATTCATTCATTCAACAATCATCTGTTGGGCATCTATGTGTGAGGCACTGTGCTCGTTGCTGGGATGTAGCCATGACCAGAGGCAGACACGCTTATCATCCTCCTGGTGTTCACGGTCTGGAGGTGGGAGATAAACACTGATTGAATAATTGCAGGATAAAACGTATTACTTCCTCTCAGAACCTTGCTGTGGGGCACAGGAGCCTAAGGGCATTTAGTGGGAGCATCTGAACTAGGCTGGGGGTCGGAGGGCTTCTCAGAGGAAGTGGCATTAGGTTGAGACCTGGGTGAGCAGGAGGAGTTGGCTGTGGAAAAAGGAAAGGCATGAAGATCAGTGATCAGCCTGTGATCTTTCTAAAGCAGGAGGGCGTTGAGCAATTATTTCTTGAGTACCTGCAAAGTCCCGGGCTCTGTTCTGGGTGTCGGAAGGCAGGAGGGAGCTGGGGGAACAGTTGTCCCCACCCTCAGGGAGCTGGCATCTGAGAGGGGCTCCAAAGAGCAAACGCATAGGCAGAGAAGTGAGTTGAGTTCAGACAGTGACAGCTACACTGAAGAAAACCAACGGGTGGCAGGATGCGGGGATGGCTACTTAGGTCAGACTCATCAGGAAGGGTGTCTTCACGGAGGTGCCATGTAACTGGAGGCTGGAATGAGGAGGAGAAGACAATTAGAAGTATTGGAGAAAGTGTTCCAAGCAAAAGGACAGTAAGTGCAAAGGCCTGGGTAGGCATGAACTTTGTATTAGGTTGGCCAAAAAGTTCACTTGGGTTTTTCCATAGTGGTGTTTGGATTTTATTCTGATCGAAATGGGAAGCAATTGGTGTGTTTTGAGCAGGTAAAACTATTGCTGTTTTGAAATGGATTTTGCTTAGGGCATTTGCTGAACTGGGTGAACCTGGATATTGGTTTTGGGGCCCTGCAGCCTCTGGGAACAGAAGACAAAGCTTGTTCAAGCAGAGGCTCCAGAGGCCACACTTCAAAGTGAGGGTGACCTAGAAATAAATCCCCTTAGGGACTATAGGCAGAGTTACCCCTTTCAAGTCTTGGCATGAAACAGGCCACAACACTGGTTTTCAGCCTGATTTTCCCTTTCCTGGATCATCCACAGATCCGTAAGCCAAGCTTTAGTTTAAAGTGATACATACTGCTAGTACCCTAGTGCCTGACAGACGCAAACAAGTCTTTTTCTGGAGAAAGCCACCTTCACCACAAGCCTCTATGATTTCCCTAGATGAAGCTCCAGGTTACATGAGAAGCTCACAGTTGAAAATCACTAAATGCAGGCTGCAAGGCGCCATGAAGGAGAGCCAGCAAAAAGAAAATGGAAAACAACAGTTGAATTGGAGTTTTCAGGGAATTCGTGGTGGTCCAGTGGCTAGAACTCAGCATTGTCACTGCCGAGGGCCCAGGTTCAATCCCTGGTCGGGGAACTAAGATCTCAAAAGCCACGTGATACAGCCAAAAAAAAGAATTGGGATTTTTCATAAAGAAAATAAGTGTTTTAGTTTAGCAGCAGAGTAGACAGAACCAAAGCAGGGATTGGAAATAGGCAGAGGAACTGGATACGTTAATTAGAATACAGCCCAGAGAAGCAAAGAGATGGAAAACTTTCAGAGAGGCTAAGAGTCAAGGGAGATACAGTCTACAACAACAACACCGTTTTGAGTTCTAGGAAGAGAAAAGGGAGAGAATCGTAATAGAGGCAGTGTTTGAACAGATGACGGCTAAGGAGATAGAAGAATCAATGAAAGAGCTTGATCCTAAGATTCAGATAGCCTAGAGACTGTAGGGGGCGCCAAGCCTCCTCGGGGCTCCTCTCATACACAGGCCCACCTGGCTGGGGCCTCCACAGGCTCTTGGCTCTGCCGGGAGCATCTATGTAGATTTTTAGTGTTTTCTCGCAGTCTTCTGTTCACCTGGTGCCTTATCAGTGAGGCTTTTGTGCTAAACACCATCCTCGAGCTCCTGCGCTAGAGGGAGGGAGACAGGAGAGCAACCTCCTTCGCTGGGAGCTCCTGGAGTGCTGAACCCAGACGGTATCTTTTGTAGGATGGGGCTGCCCTGGTAAGAACATAAGCTCTCTGAGGACACAGTTCGGAGCAGTTTGCCCACCACTCTGCCCAGTATTCTTGCCCGGAAAAATCCCACGGACAGAGTCTGGTGGGCTACAGTCCACAGGGTTGCCAAGAGTCAGACGCGACTGAGCTACTGAGCACGCACACACGGTCCACAGCGCCAACAGGAGTGCCCGGCGCCCAGTAGGTGCGCAGATAAGCCGGCGGTGACTGACTGAAGGCGTAGAGCCACACTTGCAGAGTCACTGCCTGTGACCCTGTGAGGTCACTGAGATGCAACCCATTTTGCAGAGGAAGAGACGGAGGCCCGGTGGGCAGTGAGGGCAGCCTCAGAGGCTTCCTGGGAGGCTCTTGCCGCCACTCACTGGACACCCTTCCCGGGAGGGGTGAGACAAGGAGGGGTGCAGGGCTGGGGCCGCGCTGAGCTTCCCCAACCCCACTCTGTGTGCCCGCAGGGACAGCATGGACAGCGTGAAGCAGAGCGCGGCCCTGTGCCTGCTGCGGCTCTACAAGGCCTCGCCCGACCTGGTGCCCATGGGCGAGTGGACGGCCCGCGTGGTGCACCTGCTCAACGACCAGCACATGGTGAGGCCCCTGCCCCACCCTGCGCACCCCCGGGCGCCTGAGGCCCCCTTCCTCTGTCCGTGACACCACACCCTTCTGGCTGCCCGGGGTCCTGTCCAGTGTCCCCAGCATTCATCACTCACCCTGCCCCTCAGAGAACATCCAGCCTCTGTTTCTGACACCCAGAGTGGCCCTCACGTCCCAGCGCCTGCCCAGCGAGTGTATAGACGCGGACCGCTGTCTGCTCCCCGATGCCCCAGTCCCCCGAGGGCCCTCAGCTGCCTCTGTCCTGCCCCTGCAGGGCGTGGTCACAGCCGCTGTCAGCCTCATCACCTGTCTCTGCAAGAAGAACCCGGATGACTTCAAGACGTGCGTCTCCTTGGCCGTGTCTCGCCTGAGCCGGGTAGGTGTGGTGTCTGCGCCGACTGTGGGAAGGTGGCCCTGGTGTGCCTGTCCCCTGGGCACCCCTCTGGTCCCCCTTTGCTCTCCCTGAGAGACCACCCAGCCCAGCAGTTAAGAACGCAGGCTCGGAGCAGAGCTCATCCCTGCTCGGCCACTCCCTGGCTGTGTGGCCCTAGGCAAGTGGCGTCACCTCTCTGGGCCTCATCTGTTCGACGGGATGATTCCAGGAGCCTGCCTTACAGCATAGCTGCTGTGAGTTAACCTGTACAGAGTGCTGGGAGCTCCCAGCAAGGGAGGTTGCTTTCCTGTCTCCCTCCCTCTTACGCCCTCTTGTTTCCTCCCGCTTCTTCTCCTGCTTCTCCTCATGCGTCTTTCTTTCCCTCCTTTCTGCTCCTCACCACCTTCGCCCCTACCCTGGGCGCATGCCCCGAGGCTGCTTCTGTGCCCAGCGCTGTGTTCCGGCTGACACTAGAGACCCAGATGAGTGAGATTCTGCCTTCAGGGGCTTCCTGTCCTGGTCGCAGGAGGGATACGTTGCAGGACAGGCCAACGCAGGCACAGATTATCATAAAAGGGACAGTGTGTATGGTCGTAGAGATAGCAAGGATGTTGTAGGCCCCTAAAGAAGGCACTCCACCCAGCCTAGATGTCCAGGCAGGCTTCCTGGTGGAGGTGATCCTTGCCTGAGTTGAAACCTGGAGTAAATAAAAACATTTCCTGAGCAGGTAAAGAGAGGCCTGGGTTCTCAATCAAAGAGAACAAAACATCAGCTCATTTATTCAACCACATTTTTCATTCATTCACCACACATTTGAAGACTCCTGTGGGCCACGCTTGGTAGGAGAGACACAGACAGTGACAGTGGAGGAGGGGCAACTACTGTCATGGAGGGGGCTCAGAGCAGGATGAGGCTTGCCTCCTGGAGAAGGGGTTTTCACGGTTGCATAGGAGTTTGCCGTGAGGACAATAAAGTCACACACTCTTTCACTAATTCCCCCACCCCTTTGCTGAGCCTTTCTCTTGTCTGACTGTATGGTAGGCCCAGGGACCCAGGAAAGGGTCAGATTCAGTTCCTGTTCCCGAGTAGCTTCCGGTGTTGGAGGAGAGCCACAAGGGAGCGCACTCCAGGGAGCTGGTGAGGTCCGGCTGCTAGTGGAGGTGGCCCAGGGTGTTGTGAGGTGCCGAGTTGGCGTCAGGTGTTCACAGAAGGGGATCGACTAGCAAGATTCCCTGCCCACTCAACACCAGCTTTACTTGGAAAAATCGACCAGTCCTAGCTTGAGCTTAGATCCACCTGGTCACTCTGTGTCCCCAAGGCTTCCTCACCACCCTCCCTGAGCCTCCAGTTTCCGCTCCATAAAGGTTCACGCTGTGACATCCGCCCCTCCCCATGCCCCTGCCCGCCCCTCTCTGCCCCCAGATCGTCTCCTCGGCCTCCACTGACCTCCAGGACTACACCTACTACTTCGTGCCGGCGCCCTGGCTCTCGGTGAAGCTCCTGCGGCTGCTGCAGTGCTACCCGCCACCAGGTGCCAACAACCCACACGGGCCAGGGTCGGGGGCCTCCGACCCCAAGGCTGGCCAGGGGCTGGGGCGCCAGGGGTCTGTGTCCAGATTTCCTGGAGGCTGGCCTGGTGTCTGCAGCCCCTGATCTGAGGCTGCAGTGGGGGCAGTGCCAAGCCCATGGCCTGCTCAGGCTCTGGGACGAGTATGTTGTCGAGGCAGTGAGGGGCCGGGGTGGGGGGCACCTGCAGCAGAGGGCCCTCCCCCCAGCCCAGGGAACAGACAGATTGCCGATGATTCCCTTGCCGTGGGCCAGGGGCCCCGTAAAGCCAGACTCACGCCCCGGCCCTGGAACGCTGGGGCTCTTGTCACCTCTCTCTTACAGATGAGGAAACTGAGGCTTGGAGGGGGGCCTTGCCCAGCAGATCAAAGGGTAACCCCAGGCTGTGTGGTGAGAGTCAGCATAGCTCTGTTAGGGGTTTTCACGCCCTCAGTGCTCGTGGTCATGAGCGCTGGTGTGGATAAAGGGCCTGCAGTGAGCAGGTGCTGTACCAGGGTGGCCAGCCGCCCCCCACAGAGCTGGCGAGGGGCAGCTGTCTCGGAAATGGGGGCTTGGAGATGAGGCATCTTTCCAGGCCCTGGGCAGTGACAAAGAGCAGAGCCTGACCCCTGAGTCCATGCACGTAACCCCTTCCCTCTGCCACATGGGCCGGGCTCTCTGACCTCACAGAGCAGTTTCGAGCACCTGTGCTGAGGTGCTCGGCACAGTAGGTGCTTGAGAAATGGTGCCCTTCGATTCAGCCAGGGTGCGGGGGATGGTGGCTGGTGTGTGGCCCTGAATCTTGCAGCCAGTGTGCACACACTGTAGCAGAGTGTGTGAAGAATGTGACACAGAGGCCCTTCTCAGCCTGTGAAAGCCAGGGATGCATTTTGCTGTGAGTCCTTGGGGAAGGCGCTTCCCAAGTTGAGCTGCTTTGCTCACCCCGTAAGAAAAGGTACAGCTGGAGCCTAAGCCCCACCTCATGATTTTGGGGTGTGCCCAGGCCGGGCTTAAAAAATACAGTCCAGGACTGCAGATCGACTATGACTATGTCTGTCGTTTTCTGCCCCACAATTGGAACAGTTGTGCCTCCCACTGCCTGTTTTTTAAAAAACGGGAGAGTTTTGTGCTGCGGTGTGTGGAACGTTCTGGATTCAGCTGATCGCTCCCTAGATCCTTTAGCTAGTTTTCTGTCTCGTGAATTTTCTGATACATCTGGGTGCTGCATTCTTTGCTAGAACAGTCGCCAGCTGTTCTGTCCACTTGGGGTCACCTCACAGGCAAGGGAATGGTGGTTCTGCGGGTTTTGTGAGCTCCTGGTTGGCAGCTCTCAGGCACTCAGACCCCTCCTTGGGAAGGGCCGGGTTTGGAGGTGTCTCTGGGGAGGGTTCCTGGGACTGTCTTTGCTCTGTGAGACTCCTAGAGGGCGTGGGTGCTGCAGCCAGGGGAAAGAGGGGCTCCTGGGGTGCTGACTCTGGCCCAGCAGAATCAGAACAGAGCAGGACGAGAGCCCAGGTCTGGGGTCCTGTCCTCTGTCAGCTTCCCTGTGTGGCCTGGGGACCCCAGAAGGGCTTGGGGGAGTCAAGACCCCAGCCTGAAGCTGCTGGGTCCGCCCTCTTCCTCTGGAGGACAGGGGCCATGGCGTGGCCCCTGCCCCCTGGCAGGGGCCCCGGGCCTGCAGGGAGATCAACCTGGGGCATGCCCTCTGTTTCCTCAGAGGACGCGGCCGTGAAGGGGCGGCTGGTGGAGTGCCTAGAGACCGTGCTCAACAAGGCCCAGGAGCCGCCCAAATCCAAGAAGGTCCAGCACTCCAATGCCAAGAATGCCATCCTCTTCGAGACCATCAGCCTCATTATCCACTACGACAGGTGCCTGTGGGGGCCAGACTCCCGGGTCCTAGGGGACGGGGTCTGGGAACGTGACTTCGAGGTAGGAGGGCGATGTGGTTCTGGAGTCTTGCCGTGACTCGTGGGCGCTGGGCCCCTTCTGCGGGGCAGAATTCCTGGCTCTCTGCATCTGGGCTAGACGGCCCAGGTGTTGGGTCCCCAGGCATGGCTGTGACTGGGACAGGGTGGGAGCTCAGAGTGGGGTCCTCGGGGATGCGAGATGCGTCAGCTGGGGCCACTCCTGTGTCTCCTCATGTCAGCTGTGTGTTCTCACCGCCCCCGCCCCCCATCTCTCCCTGTTGTGCCGGCAGTGAGCCCAACCTCCTGGTTCGGGCCTGTAACCAGCTGGGCCAGTTCCTGCAGCACCGGGAGACCAACCTGCGCTACCTGGCCCTAGAGAGCATGTGCACGCTGGCCAGCTCCGAGTTCTCCCACGAGGCGGTCAAGACGCACATCGACACCGTCATCAACGCCCTCAAGGTGCGACCTCTGGGAGCCTGTCCCGGCCACACTGACCTGGCCTGTGGCTCCTCTGCTCCCTTGGAGCAGCTTAGGGGCCCTGGATGACCAGCCCAGGACAGAAGGGAGCCTAGAGCACACCCTACCTGCTCTGCTTTCTCAGACGGAGCGGGACGTCAGTGTGCGGCAGCGGGCGGCTGACCTCCTCTACGCCATGTGTGACCGGAGCAACGCCAAGCAGATCGTGTCAGAGATGCTGCGGTACCTGGAGACAGCCGACTACGCCATTCGTGAAGAGATCGTGAGTCCTGGGAGGGGCCAGGCACCCAGATTCCAGGGTCTCCAGGTGGGGACCTGCCGAGCCCAGACTTGGCAAGTCCACACCCCAACTCCGCTGTCTGGGGCACACACACATGCCCTACCTTCCCTCCGGCTGGCAGGTCCTGAAGGTGGCCATCCTGGCTGAGAAGTATGCTGTGGACTACAGCTGGTACGTGGACACCATCCTGAACCTCATCCGCATCGCGGGTGACTACGTGAGCGAGGAGGTGTGGTACCGCGTGCTGCAGATCGTCACCAACCGCGACGACGTGCAGGGCTACGCTGCCAAGACCGTCTTTGAGGTCAGCGCCCCTGTCCCACCCCATGATGGGGCATCAGGGCAGAGCCAGGACAGCTGGGGTTGTGGGGCCAGCTGGCTCAGGCCTCATCCTCAGAGGGGCTGGGCCACCACGGGCCATTGTGAGAGTCAGCAGGGCATAGGATGCGTGGTGTGTAGTCACTGGTCCCTGAGTTCCGCCAGTTTCCCGCTCCTTCCACCCCAGACTGGAGGGCCCATTCAGCTCTGTTCTATTCCCCGTGTGAGCTCAGTTCAGTCACTTAACTGCTCCATGCCTCAGTTTCCCCAGCTGTAAACCCACCCACAGCAGTCACCAGGCTTCTGCAGTTAACAGGAGTCAAGGGTTCAGTGGATCGCCTGGCGCATGCTGAGCACTCCCGAGCCAGGATGCTGATGCTCACCGCTGTCCCTGCCCACAGGCGCTCCAGGCACCCGCCTGCCATGAGAACATGGTGAAGGTCGGCGGCTACATCCTTGGGGAGTTTGGGAACCTGATTGCTGGGGACCCCCGCTCCAGGTGAGGGGCCTGAGGCTCCAGGGACCACCTGGGGTCCTAGAAAGGGTCCCTCTGAGGGAGGGGCCACCTCCTGTGTGGGCTTCTAGGAGAGGGTGGTGGAGCTGCCGCCCACCGACATCCGCCCACTCCCCGCAGCCCCCCGGTGCAGTTCTCCCTGCTGCACTCCAAGTTCCACCTGTGCAGCGTGGCCACGCGGGCCCTGCTGCTCTCCACCTACATCAAGTTCATCAACCTCTTCCCGGAGACCAAGGCCACCATCCAGGGCGTGCTGCGGGCCGGCTCCCAGCTGCGCAACGCCGACGTGGAGCTCCAGCAGCGGGCTGTCGAGTACCTCACCCTCAGCTCGGTGGCCAGCACGGACGTCCTGGTCAGAGCCCAGTCCCCACGTGCCCCACCCCTGTGCCTTGCCCCCACTCCAGCCCAAGACCGGCGCTGACACCCGTCCCTGACCGAACCTTGCAGGCCACGGTGCTGGAGGAGATGCCACCCTTCCCGGAGCGAGAGTCGTCCATCCTGGCCAAGCTGAAGCGCAAGAAGGGGCCGGGGGCTGGCAGCGCCCTGGACGACAGCCGGAGGGACCCCAGCAGCCATGACATCAATGGGGGCATGGAGCCCACCCCCAGCACGGTGGTGAGTCCCAAGGGGCTGGGGGCAGGGGCGGCTGGGCCCAGCCAGGCTAGCCCCTTCTCACCTGCCTCCATGTTGCCCGCAGTCCACACCCTCGCCCTCCGCCGACCTCCTGGGGCTGCGGGCAGCCCCTCCCCCCGCGGCACCCCCGGCCCCCTCGGGTGCAGGCAACCTCCTGGTGGACGTCTTCTCCGACAGCCCGGCCACCCAGCCCGGCCTGGGGCCCAGCCCCGAGGAGGCCTTCCTCAGGTACCGGCCTTGGGCCCAGGGCGGGCCCCCTTTTCATCTTCCCCCCCCCCCCCGCCCCCCCCNCCACCCCAACTCCCCTCTCCCTGAGCCTCGTGTCTGCCCTGGCTGCTGCCTGCCCCGGTCTCCCCCCTCCCTCCCTCTGGGCCTCTCTGGGCTCTCGCTGACCCTGGCCACCCTGTGTCGTCCCTCCCTGTCACCGTCTCAGCCTGCTCTTCCTTCTCCTCTCCTCCCGTCTCTCTTTATCTCTCTGCCCTCTTGCTGCCTCTCTGGGACTGGCTGCCTGCCACGCCTGTCTTCTCTTGTCTGCTCTGGGATTGGATGGCCCAGCGAGCTGGAGCCGCCTGCCCCTGAGAGCCCCATGGCTTTGCTGGCTGACCCAGCTCCAGCTGCTGAGTAAGGGGTGGCCTCAGGGGGTTGGGGGGCAGATTCTTGCATCCCCCAGGGAGGGTTAGGGGACTGGGAGCTCTCAGCAGGCTCTCCTGATGAGCTGCTTGGGAATGAGAATCAGGGCTGTCTGGTACAGGGTACGGGGGTGATGGCTCCTGCCAAGGTCCTATTCCCATCAGAGGCGATTGCCAGTCTGATTGAGGGGCTCTGTGGGGAATCCAGGTATATGGATTCTGGGCTTCTGTTCCTTGAGGGCTTGCTGTCTCCTACCACTAGCTCTGGGCCTTGACCTCTAGTCCCCCAACCCCCTTCCCATCTCCCTCCTTTCCCACCTGCAGCCCAGGTCCTGAGGACATTGGCCCGCCCATCCCGGAAGCTGATGAGCTGCTGAATAAGTGAGTTGTGGGTGAGGTTGGGGAGAGAAGTAGGGACAAGTGGGGAGCACAGAGCAGAGCCCAGGCAGGCACCGTCATCCTGACCCCCAACTGCCCCACGCAGGTTCGTGTGCAGGAACAACGGGGTCCTGTTTGAGAACCAGCTGCTGCAGATTGGAGTCAAGTCAGAATTCCGGCAGAACTTGGGTGGGTCCTGGGGGCAATGGGGTGAGGTTTCCAGGAGACCCCGGCTTGGGGAGGACATGGAAGGAACTCAGATGGAGCCCTGCCTCTCACCCCTGCTCCCGTAGGCCGAATGTATCTCTTCTATGGCAATAAGACTTCGGTGCAGTTCCAGAACTTCTCTCCCACCGTGGTCCACCCTGGAGACCTCCAGACTCATATCCTCTCGGCCTGACCCAGCCCTGCCCGTCCAGGTCTGCCTTCCTGGCAGCCGGGAAACAGATCCAGATCCCTGTATGGCCCCCTTACTTGAGAGCCTGAGCCCATGGTACTTCTCTGAGATTTAGCATCATCTGTAAGAGGCCTCTTTCCCAGGACAGGAGAGGACACTGACATGATGTGACGGGTATGCAGGAGGTGTTATTTGCTGAATCCTACATGCTCTGGGTCTCAGTTGGTCCCTGTCAGGCCCCTCTGCCATGTCCTAACCTTGTCTTCCATTGGGCTCCACACCCATGATTCCAGTGCCTCGGCCAGTCACTTGGCCTCTCCGAGCCCTGAAATTCCTTCAGTGAAGTATGGATCCTCCTCTCCTTCTCATTCTCATTTTGAAAATCAGTGTGGCTGGAAGACCCTGGAAGGGTGGCTGGCATGAAGGAACTGCTTGAGCAGTGTCAGTCCCCTGTCCCCCTTCTCTGGGCCTCAGTTTCCACAACTTGGAAATTAGAGTGATCATACCCCCAAGTTTGAAGACCATTTTAGTTCTTTGTTTCATTCATCATTTCCAGAGACCTCCTGGAGGCTCAGCTTTGTGCTGGGCAGGGGTGAGAGGAGAGAAATAAGGCCCCCAACTTGCCAATGGGTTGTCGACACAAAGATAGATGGTAGTAACACTGATTGCTATCATTTCAGTGAACTTAGCATGTGCCAGACACACTGACAGGTACTTGTGGGAGATTATTTCATTGACTGCTGAGGACACTTACATCCATTTCGAAGATGAGGCTAAGAGACGTTAAGTGACTTTTTAATCTCTTAAGAGCTGGGATTCAAGCCCAGGTCAGCCTTCAGAGCCAGGCTATGACCTGTGCCATAATGGAGTGGCTGAGCCCACTGGAAAGCCAGAGGCACCCAGGTCAGAGGTTTGGATTAAGAAGGACTTTGGAGCTGGTTCATGTTGGATGAGCCCGGGATGGCAGGGCTGGGAGCGCCAGGGAAGTTCTGAACCGTCAGGTGACGGTGAAGTCCCTGCGCCCTCCTCGGCTCCCCTCCATTCCTCCCTGGTCCACCGCTCGTGTTTCTGGCTTCCTTGACCACGGGCGGGCACAGCTGGCCGTGCAGACCAAGCGGGTGGCCTCGCAGGTGGACGGCGGGGCGCAAGTGCAGCAGGTGCTCAACATTGAGTGTCTGCGGGACTTCCTGACGCCGCCGCTCCTGTCGGTGCGCTTCCGGTGAGTCAGGAGGCGGGGCGCTGCCGGGTGGGCGGGGCCTCCAGGGCGGGGGCGGGGCCTGATGAGCCCTCCCTCTCCCGCCAGGTACGGGGGCGCCCCCCAGTCCCTCACCCTGAAGCTCCCAGTGACCATCAATAAGTTCTTCCAGCCGACGGAGATGGCGGCCCAGGATTTCTTCCAGCGTTGGAAGCAGCTGAGCCTGTGAGCCGCGGGCGAGGGGAACCAAAGCCCCCCTCAGGGTGGGCGCAACTGGGGCTTCCAGATCCCTGACTTGGACCTTTTCCCGCCCCTAGCCCTCAACAGGAGGCCCAGAAAATCTTCAAAGCCAACCACCCCATGGACGCGGAGGTCACTAAGGCCAAGGTGAGAGGCTAGACAGGAGAGGCACGGGGTCTACCATACCAGCCCTGCCTCTTTCCTCTCCCGAACTCTGGGATTTGGGGTACGGTGGCTGCTCTACTTTAGCCTGTTTTCCCACTGGTCAAGTGGGACTAATTTCCACTCCCAAGGGTTTGGGGTAACTGGCATGCCGCTGTCTGGGAGCTAACAGAGATTGGAC
>SJYE01003492.1:25863-52471 GCA_006408755.1 Eudorcas thomsonii
TTTCCCCCTTAGCTCCTGGGGTTTGGCTCTGCTCTCCTGGACAATGTGGACCCCAACCCTGAGAACTTCGTGGGGGCTGGAATCATCCAGACTAAAGCCCTGCAGGTGGGCTGTCTGCTCCGGCTGGAGCCCAATGCCCAGGCTCAGGTGAGTGGTGGTTTCCAAGGCCTCCTGCTCTTTGTGCATTCTCTGCCCTTCTGTCTTCCTCTCCCTTTTCCTCCCTGCTTTTTGTTTCTCTATATCTTTTATGCCCTTTCTGACCTCTTTTTTACCTTTCATCCTTTCCCTCTCTTATATCACCTTTCTGACCCCTTGATCCTTTCTCTCTCATCATCTATCTGCCCTAACTCTCCTCCCCCTGCTCTCCATCCTCTCTGCCTCCTCCCTGAGTTGCCCTGTCCGCGCTAGATGTACCGGCTGACCCTGCGCACCAGCAAGGAGCCTGTCTCTCGTCACCTGTGTGAGCTGCTGGCCCAGCAGTTCTGAGCCCTGGACTCTGCCCCCCGGGGATGTGGCCGGCACTGGGCAGCCCCCAGGACTGAGGCAGCTTTGGTGGATGGGGCAGCGAGGGACCTCTGCTGGTGACCGGGAAGACCCTGGGGTGGGGGGATGTCCAGGAACTTCCTCCGGCCTTTTGTATTTTTATTTTTGTTCATCTGCTGCTGTTTACATTCTGGGGGGGTAAGGGGGAGCCCCCTCCCTCCCTTTCCCCCGAAGCACAGAGGGGAGAGGGGCCGGGGAAGTGGGTGCCTCCTCCCCTCCCACCCCATCCTGTCATAGCCCCTCCTGCCCCCTCCCTTCCAGGGGCTGTGTATTATTGTGAGCGAATAAACAGAGACGCTAATAGCCCCGTCCTTGGCTGTGTCTGGCGTTCAGGTCCAGTGGTCAGAGGAGCGGGGTGAGGGCATGCAGAGTGTGGGTGGCCAGGCCCCGCAGCCCATATGTGGGACTCTGAGCAGACAGCAGCAGCAGCAGCCGCCGTGGCCCCAACTGCAGCGCCACCAGCCGCCATCCCGTGCCTGGCTCCTCAGTCCCCAACACCAAGTAGCAGGCTCTAGCTACCTGGGCCTGGTGGACGGCTTCTTCTGCTTTCTCCTCTGGCTGCCCCAGCTCTGAAGGAAGGACAGGGAAGGTCGAGGTGACCAGTCAGGCCTGGACAACTAGGATGCCAACCTGAGGGAGCCATCCCCATCCTGGGCTAAGTTTGATATTTGATGGAAGAGGCTCGCAGCTCCAACCAGCTGTCAGGACTTGAGGAGATCAGACTTTCTCCCCCTCTTCCAGCCCCAGTGCCCTACTTTCCTGGGGACAGTGTGTGTGCAGCCCCAAGCAATCTGGTTAGCAGTACAGATCACAGACATGCAAGAGATGCTGCCCAGGTGCCAGACACTGGCCTCCAGAGGACCCCACCCCACTTGGGAAACAGGTGAGGGATTGGGGTCACATGGCTAGGAAGGGGCAGTCTTTTCACCATTTTGTTACACTCATCAGGGTCTTTGCTGGGATTAGTATCACTCTGGGTCCCTTTCTTTGTCTGGGCCTCAGGTTCTGTGTGACAGCTTTTCCTCCTGGACCTGGGTTCTGTGGAATCTACCAACCTCCTCCACCCAAAGCCTGTATTTTCAGCAGTAGAGCAGGAGCATGTGGATGTGGGAGCCAGGCTGCCTGTGTTTGAATCACAGCAGAGCTCTGCTGTTTATTAGCTAAGACTGTTGGCTCATCTATAATATGGAAATAATGATGTAACAGGACATAATCTTCAACTATTAGGATGTGAAAGTTGCCTCAGTCTTCTCTGACTCTTTGTGATCTCATGGACTGTACAGTCCATGAAATTCTCCAGGCCAGAATATTGGTGTGGGTAACATTTCTCTTGTCCAGGGGATCTTTCCAACCCAGGGATTGAACCCAGGACTCCTGTATCATAGGCAGATTCTTTACCAACTGAGCTATAAGGGAAAGCCGAGGAAGAAGTGTGTCAATACACACCAAAAAACACCTGGCAGGAGATGAGGTCTCAGTGTCATCCTCTGTCGTCCCCTTCTCCTCCTGCCCCCAATCCCTCCCAGCATCATTTCAGTTCAGTTCAGTCACTCAGTCATGTCTGACTCTTTGCGATCCCATGAATCGCAGCACGCCAGGCCTCCCTGTCCATCACCAACTCCCGGAGTTCACTCAGACTCTCGTCCATTTGAGTCAGTGATGCCATCCAGCCCTCTCATCCTCTGTCGTCCCCTTCTTCTTCTGCCCCCAATCCCTCCCAGCATCAAAGTCTTTTCCAATGAGTCAACTCTTCGGATGAGATGGCCAAAGTACTGGAGTTTCAGCTTTAGCATCATTCCTTCCAAAGAAATCCCAGGGTTGATCTGCTTCAGAATGGACTGGTTGGATCTCCTTGCAGTCCAAGGGATTCTCAAAAGTCTTCTCCAACACCACAGTTCAAAAGCATCAATTCTTTGGCGCTCAGCCTTCTTCACAGTCCAACTCTCACATCCATACATGACTACTGGAAAAACCATAGCCTTGACTAGACGGACCTTAGTCGGCAAAGTAATGTCTCTGCTTTTGAATATACTATCTAGGTTGGTCATAATCACTGACTCAATGGAGTCTGAGTGAACTCCGGGAGTTGATGGACAGGGAGGCATGGCGTGCTGCGATTCATGGGGTTGCAAAGAGTCGGACACGACTGAGCGACTGAACTGAACTGAACTGAGGAGGCTCTGAAACCTGCAGGCTGGGCCCTCCCTGCCCCTCCCTTCAGCTCTCTTCCCATCTTGCCCATGTACATGCACAGGGCTCACAGACGGCCATACCCAGTCCACGCTTCTCCTATCGCTTTCCCCTCCCCCGCCTCTTACTCCCGCCTCGTGAGAACTGGGACCCCGTGCCGCAATCTGTGCAATGGGGTCGCTGTGCCCGCCGCTGACCTGGTGGGAAGTGAGTGGCGGTGACCAGGGTGTAGAAAGAGCGGAGAAGGCGCCGGCGGTGCTCCGGAGAAGGTTCTGAAGGTGGGAGAGGGGCGTGGTAACGCAGAGCCCCTGCCCAGCCCCGCCCCTCCCGGCCCTGCCCACTTCCCAGTCACCTTTATCCCGCGAGGGCTCCACCGTGAAGAGACAGCGTTTCAGTTCCAGGTGCAGGAGCAGCAGCCTGTGGGGAAACAGGTGTCACGGCCAGGAAAGAGGTGCTGAGGGCCCCCAATCCACTCCCCCTGCCGCGACCTACCCGAGGATGTCCGTGTGCAGCGGGAAGCCCGCGGGCAGCGCTCGGGGTCCCAGCGGCAGGCAGCCCCGCAGCGGCTCCAGCAGGGGCTGCCACCAGCGCTCCAGAAGCTGCAGGGGGGCGTGATCAGCGAGAGAGGCGGGGCCCAAGGACGAGGTCAGGGGGGGTACCAAGGGGAGGCAGTTTGGCCAGGGAGCTGGGGAGGAGACCACAAAGGCTGAGGGGACAGCGGGAGGGAAGAAAGAAGCCTGGAAGGATGGGGGCCACTGAGGCGGAGCCCAAGGGGGCGGGGCCTACGAGAAGGTGGGGTCTGTGAGGGGCGGGGCGGACACAGGGCGGGTTCAGGGTAAAGGCGCACTTGCCCCGCATGATGCTCAGGGGAGGGCGAGGGCTCCCGAGTAGAAGGTGAACTAGGAGAAAAGCGGGACGGAGCCCCGATTCACCTGCGCATCCAGCTGGCTGAGGGGAGGCCGCGGGCCGCAGAGCAGACACAGCTCCAAGTCCGGCAGAAGCGTCAGGGTCAGTAGCCGGTGTGGAACCTGCAGCAGCGTGGAGGGTAGGCTGGCCGGAGCTTCTCTTCTCATGGCAAGCCCAGGCTGCTAGAGGCGGTCCTCCAGGTCCCACCCCTGGCGCGCTCCTCCCAGCCCTCACAGTTCGCCCTGCCCGCCCCACCCACTCACTCACCTTGGGGCTCCCGTGCGGCAGGTACACCGGGTAGTCGCGAGCGGCCTGCGGCGGCAGGGACCCCACCAGCCAAGGGAGAAGCACGGCCTCCGGCATCCCCAGCCGCCACCAGCTCTCGGTCGCTGCCACCACCCGGCCCGACACGACCAGGCTGATGAAGGCCGTGCCCGCCGCCTCAGCGAACCCAGAGAGGGCTTCCTGGGTAAGGGAGGCAGGCCGACTGAGAGTCAGAGGACATGAATAGGGGCGACAGACTTCCCAGGTGGGTGAGTAGGGGGAAGAGACCGGGGTACAATTTCAAAGCTAGCCTGGTGGTCATGCTCCTGTGTCTCACCCTCCCTGGGCCTGAGTTCTTTCACCTTCACATGCAGCTTACCATCCCCAAGTCACACTGTAACATTAAATAGGTAAGGTGACTGCTGCCTAGTCTGACACGTCCTACCGAAGCTAGTAATTTTAACAGCAGCAGTTTACTGAGTGCTGTTAAATGCCAGATGGGCGCAATCTACAATCTACTGAAGCTCAGAGAGGTCGTGCCCAGAGCCACACTGCTGGGAGGCACCCATGCCAGATGATATCAGATCGATATTTAAGGAACAGTAGAGATTTCCATGGTAGAAAGAACGGGATGTGCCAGGGCAGAGAAACTGGGGAGTTGTGGGGATTTGTGAGACTCATGAGGCAGCTAGAGAGGGTGGACTGTGGAGTTAAGAGTTAGCAGAGGTTAGAGCGAGAAGGTGGGTGGGCATCAGATTCCTCAGGTCCTCAACTTGAGATTAAGGGGCTGGGACCTTGTCCTGGGGCTGATGGAAGTCGCAGGTGGGCTGTGACCAGGGGAAGGACAAAGTCAGCTCTGGGTGTAGAAAGATCCTTCCAGAGTCAAGTGGGAGTTGGACCGGAAGCCAAAAGGATAGGAAGAAGCAATGGTCCAAAGGTAAGAGGATGAACACTGAGCCAGGGCAAGAGGGATAGTTTTAAAAGTTTACAAGGCATTCCCAATACCTGCAGCAGGGACCCCTCGGGAGGAACCACACAGTCCACACACTGGGTCAGGTCTCCGATGAGCTCTGAGTCCCCCAGGAAGCTGTCGATGAGGCGGTAACTGGCCTAGCAGAGGAGAAAATGGAGGAGCCTAAGACCCAGGTGGCACCCAAATCTGGCTCCCTCTCAGAAAACTGGTCCACTAGGCCTTGCTAGGGGATGTCAGACAACCAAGATGCCCTGGGAGCCCAATGGATAAGGCTGCCCCAAGGTTTTCTGGGAACTACAGTTCCCAAATATCAGTGACCAGGTATCCTAACTTCCCATCCTCATGTCCTGCATCCTTACCCTCAGCTCCTTCTTCAGTCTCTCTACGTTGCGGATATTGGTCAGCTCTTCAAGTCCCACGAGAAGAACCTAGAAGAACCATATAGGAGAGTAGGGGCCTTGGACAATTGGTTATAAGACAGGAGGGCCTGGGACTCAGACTTCTGTGTCTAAGGGAGGAGTCGGACTGAGGGCCAAAATTCCTGGGTTCTACAGGAGGCTGCTGGGAGTCTGGACTCCTGAGTCTGAGGGAGAGGGATGATGAGAGCTCAGATTCTTGGGGTTGGGAAAGAGAGTTAAGGAGGGACTTATTCCAGTATTCTTGCCTGGAGAATCCCATGGATGGAGGAGGCTGGGGACTACAGTCCACAGAGTCACAAAGAGTCGGACACAACTGAGCAATTTCTCTCTTCCCTAGTGGTCCAGTGGTTAAGACACGGCACTTCCACCCAGCAGGGGGCGGGTTCAGTCCCTGGTCTGGGAACTCTGATCCCACATGCCACAGAGTATGGACAAAAACAAACAAGAACTTAAAAAAAAAAAAAAAAGGGTTAGGGAGTCTCACCATGGCCCCAAACACCATCTGGAGTAGTCTCTCCAGCCTCAGCTCTGAGGTGCCCTCCTCAGACGACAGAACAATGAGGGTGATGCTGTGAGAAAGAAGGTGAGAAGGATGAGTCCAGGCCAAGTAAACAAGCAAAGAAGAGAGTAGGTCTGCCCTGGATCCATGCCCCAGCACAACCAGCCTCTCATACAAAGAAGCTCAAGAACCAGGCTGAATGCCTTCTCAAAGATCCCACAACCCAGTCTCAGCTGGCGCTGGAGATCTGGACAGCCTAGGGGTCATCTTCAACAGGGGCTGGTCCCCCTGGCCCTGCCCCCAAGCTGCCCTTAGAGACCTGTCGTGAAAGCTCTTCCACACCACGGTTGTGTCCTCCGTCCTCGAAGAGCTCAGTTGCACCTCGAGATTCTGCCCAAACATGTGGACTCCATTGAGGGAGCCGATGACAGAGAATGGGAGCTGGGGAAAGATTGGGAACTTGAGACAAGAGCCCCCCAATTTCCCCCTTGGGAACCAATTACTTAGGCCTCCAGCCCCGTTCCTCTCTCTAGCTTCCCCTGGGCCCTCCGCTTCAAGGAACCAGGATCATTGGTCAATTGCACCTTCGACGGTCTAAACACAACTCTGAAACGTCCCCACCCTCTACTCCCTTGAGGACCCAAAGTCCTTCTAAAACCCTGCTATTTCAGAGATCCAGGCGCCCGGGGTCCCACCTGTTGGCGGGCGGGGGCGCCACCGCGGCTGCTCCTGCAAAACAGGGGGACCCCGCTAGATGCTGCGAGGCACAGCAGATGTACCGTGCCCTCGGACCCCTCCTCCCCCATCCGGAACGCTCGCCACCCAGTTCTCTCGTGGAGAGAGTCAATGCCCGCCTCTGAGCACGCCCATAGTCACACGAAGTCGGGCTGCTGCTGTCCGGAGCCGCCAGAGGGCGAGATAGGGAGCTGATTGGAAGAGGACTAGATTCCCGCCTTCCTCATCCCAACTCAAACCCCTCGTCAAGCCCTTTTCCAGAGCCTCCCCCCGAGCCCCGTTACGCTCTCTTCCGCCCCCGCCGGAAGTCACAATACCCCTAACAAAGATGGCGGCCTTGTATTTGCTAAGTTGACTGGTCGCTACTTGAAGCGATTTGACTTTATTTAAAGAAGAGGATGAACAGCCCAATTTGAAGGTAGTGACTACCCTCAAGGCGCTGCCTAGTAACCACCACGTAAGCGAGTGTGTTTCACATTCTGAATTGACAAACAACCGTACCACACTCAAAGATGGCGATGGTGCCGAGGCGTTGCCTAGCAACCGCTTCAGCTTGGCTTTCTCTTTCAAGGTGGAAACACTGTGCCCCGCTCAAAGATGCCGACCGTGCCTTGGGGTTTCCTAGCAACGACCAGTCTTATTTTCCTTCTAAGGCTGTAAATAGCTGTGCCCCTCCCAAAGACGGCCGCATGACGAATCACGAGCAATCTTCCTTAGAGCAAAATTGAGAAAGACACCATCTCTCCCCTTACCTTCGAGGATGGTTTGGTCCGGCAAGAGTTGCCTGCTGCTGCTGCTAAGTCGCTTCAGTCGTGTCCGACTCTTGCGACCCCATAGACGGCAGCCCACCAAGCTCCGCCGTCCCTGTGATTCTCCAGGCAAGAACACTGGAGTGGGTTGCCATTTCCTTCTCCAATGTATGAAAGTAAAAAGTGAAAGTGAAGTCGCTCAGTCATGTCCATGGGATTTTCCAGGCAAGAGTACTGGAGTGGGTTGCCTTCTCCAGAGTTGCTTAGTAACCAACAAATGACTTGGTTGTTTTTGTTATTAGAACAAGGAAGATGAAGTCCTTTATATTCCGGAATCGTAAAATAATATTATTTATAATAAATTTATTCATGATAGTGCAGAATGTGAAAACATTCCTACAGAAATCCTTTCCCTGAAAAGAAAATGTTGACAGTTTGACACAGGATATTCACAGATATAACTGTGCTAATGTTGTTTTCAAACTTTGTTTTTCTCATGAAATTGTAGAAATATACTTCGTCATTTTAAAATGTCTTATCCTAACCTATATCATGGTTTAACTATATTTAGCTCATCCTATACTGACATGTTAGGTTTTTTTCACTATGTGTTTAAAGGGATAAAGTAAATATTCATTTTCAGTTAATCAGATCGTTTTTCTCAGAACAGTTGCCTTCATTTATGCAAATATATTTACAAAACATATAGTTGTATTAAGGCATTTATTTATTTTAAACATGTTTTACCTGCATTCTGGATTTGATTTCTAATAACGGATAAGAAATAAGACGTTTACTCTGCACATTAAATTACATCAAATTTAAAGAGGAAAAAGGTGTATAAAATAAAGAAGAATATCAGTTTTTCCTTGTAGTTCTATGAATTTTTCCTTTAGTCTGCTTATATTTATTTAGACTTCTGACATACTTAGGTTTATTTCTATCACTTAATTTTTTTGGTAAGAAGTAGAACACTCCATTGGAGAAGGCAATGGCACCCCACTCCAGTACTCTTGCCTGGAAACTCCCATGGATGGAGGAGCCTGGTGGGCTGCAGTCCATGGAGTCGCTAAGAGTCGGACAGGACTGAGCGACTTCACTTTCACTTTTCACTTTCATGCATTGGAGAAGGAAATGGCAACCCACTCCAGTGTTCTTGCCTGGAGAATCCCAGGGACAGCGGAGCTTGGTGGGCTGCCATCTGTGGGATCACACAGAGTCGGACATGACTGACGACAATGTGATGTGAGAACACTCCATAGACAGCATGGGGGCCATCTCAGAGGCAAGAGGGACCTATTTCTATCATTTTATTTTTATATTTCTTGTCCTGCCTTTTCCATGCTCTTTTTCCTCCTTTCTTTTACTGGATTTGTTTCCTCGATCCATTTTGTCCTCTTTCTTCTGGTTACATTAATTCTCTTCTATTAATTATTTTTGAAATTTTGCCATCGCATTTAACTCAGCAAAAGGTTAAAGATTTATAAATCCTCTCTCAAAAACTACAAAGAATGTGACAAGTTAACTCCATTAAACTCCCTCCAGACTAAGCAACTAGTGTCGATAGCATTCTAACTTGACTTTTTCAATGCCTTCGTTGAATATTTTTTATTTTATTCAGGCAATTGTAATTATATGTTTATGATTTATTTTGCCCTCCCTGTTCCTTCTTGCATTTCAGATCACTTTCCAGGGATAGCTGAAAATTTTCCTACTTCCTAGAGGACTTCCTACTGGAAAACTCTCTCTACTCACAATATTTCTAATCCCAAATGGGTAGGTTTTTCACACCAAGCAGTTCTCCAGTTTCTGTGGACACACTATCTTATAAGCCAATTAAATTCTGACACCCCACCTAGAGTTACACACACACACACACACACACACACACACACACACACACACACACACATTCTTAAGGTCTCAGATCCACAAGAGTACAGCCACTTCACACACCAATTAGAAGTTGTGGGTCCCTAGGTTACCCACACTTCGGTCTGAGTGGCCTACATATAACAGGGATCCCCATGAACCCCTCTTCTTATTGCCCTAACTTGGCCTCTGTTCACTGGTGCTGAATAGAAACGTGGAGATAAGAGTTTTGGGTGGAGTAGAGAAGAGTAGGTTTTATTTCTTTACCAGGCAAAAGGGACCAAGTGGGCTGATGTCCGAAAGACTGTGACCCGCCCTGGAGCAGGCAGTGAGGAATGTCACAGTGTTCAGGGAGTAGGGTGTGATCAGCTCGTGGACTATTCTTGGATTGGTTGGCATTTAGGTGAAGTTTCAAGCATCATCAATTTCTGGTTTCAGCCAGTCTAGGGTCTACATTTTTGTGGTCAGCAGTTTTCATCTGGAGCAGGTCTGCTTCCTATAAAAAACAACTTAGGAATGTGTGTCAGGTCTTTATCTATATCTTTCAGGGAACTGGGATTTCAGTGTTTCTGCTCTGTGGCAGAATTATAGTCTAAATTGTTACCAGTTCCCCAGTTCAACAGCTATTCTTTGTTTCTACATCTTCATATTTCCAAATCATTAACTTTTGGGTCAGCATTTTACTTCAAAAGACAAGGACACAGGGCTTGTACACTATTTCATTCTCATGTTCAATAATTTGCTTAGGGTTCACAGAACCCACGGAAACATTTTACTCACTATTGTTGGTTTATTATAAAGGATATTACAAAGGATAAAAACGAACAGCCAGGGGAGTGATAGATTGGGACTTTGGAATTAGAGACACAAACAATTACATGGATATGGAACTTCCCTGGTCCAGGGCTAAGAATCCACACTCCTCCATACAGGGGGCTCCTGGGTTTCATCCCTGGAAATGGTAACCCACTCCAGTATTCTTGCCTGGAGAATCCCATGGATGGAGGAGCCTGACGAGCTACAGTCCATGGGGTCGAAAAGAGTCGGACAAAACTAAAGTGACTGAGCATGCACATGGCACGCACCAGGAACCAGACCCCTTATCCTGTCACTAAGAGTTCACATGCAGCAGCTAAAGATTTCATGTGCCGCAACTAAGAACCGGCAGAGCCAAATAAATAATAAAAAAAGAACTTGGCAAAAGTGGTGGGATGTCACTTCTGAGATTAGGTTATAAAGTGGCAACTTCCATTCTTTCTATTCTCTCTTGCCCTCTCTTGTTCACTCTGATGCAGCCAATGCCATGTCGTGACTTACCCAAAAAGAGGTCCTTGTGAGTCAGGCTGGGACCTGAAACTTGGGAACCTTTACTAGAGTGCTTGCACTGAAGAGAGACATCTCCTTGAGCAAGAGAATACAAAGAAAGTATGAGACTAAAAATAACTGCATGCATGCAGTTGGGGAAAATTATGTACATATGTGTAAAGTCGCTTTGTGTCCGACTCCTTGCAACCCTATGGCCTGTAGGCCACCAGGCTCCTCTGTCCATGGGATTCTCCAGGCAAGAACACTGAAGTGGGTTGCATGCTCTCCTCCAAAGGATCTTCCCCACCAGGGATTGAACCTACATCTCCTGCAGTTCCTGCATTGAAAGCAGATTTTTTTTTTTAAACTGCTGAGCCCTAATTAATGTTCAATAAGATACAAAAAGGCCACAAACCAGTTGCCACTTCTGAGGCTCCAGGAGCAAAAGCAGGGTACTGTGCCCGATTCCTGCACACAGCACCACCAAGAGGTGGGCAGACCACCTAAGCCACCTTTCCAGCCCAACCCCTCCCCACCCTCGCTTCATTTAAAAGAACCAGCCTGCTTCCCCTCACAAGCAAGCAGGGGTGCAGGTTTCTTGTTCTTCTTTTCTCTCCCTCATGCTAAGAGTCTGTGGGAGAGTCCCAATAAAGACTTGCCTGAATTTCTCATTTGGCCTCTTATCAATTTCTGTTGATTAAAAAGTCCAAGGACCCTGGTCAAACACATGGAAACTCTAGTCAATAACCTGGGAGGAATTGAACCCTGCCAACAATGACATGAATGAGCACGGGAGCAGGTCCTTTCTAGTCGAGCCTTGAGATGATTACAGCCCTTGCTGACCCTTTGATTATAGCCTGTAAGAAAGTCTGAAGCATGGGACCCAGCTAAGCCACATCTCAATTCCTGATCTACAGGAACTTCAAAGTAACAATGTTGCTGTTTCATGCCACTAAGTTTTGGGATAATTTGTTACATAGCCCAAGGTAACTTAGTGTCCTTTATTTCTATTATTTTGCATATTGTGGTACATTATGAACCTGACAATTCCTGTACCTGAATCCTGGGGGTGGGAGTGGGGCTACATCGGGTTAATATTTGTTTCTGTGAATTTTAAATTCAATCCTTGTCTCTGCAGCTGTGGTCTTTGTGCTATTGGTCGGAGTCCTCTAGGGAGGATTCACCCTCCAGGTCATCACAGTGTCAGGCCCGGCTCTACTTGTTATTTGGCAACTTCCCACCAGTTTACACGTGACTGTGTATATACCTCAGTGCTACTTTCTCAGCTCGTCCCACCCTCACTTTCCCCTGCTGTGTCCACAAATCCTTCTACTAGATTCATCAGTACCATTTTTCTAGATTCCATATATTTGCATTAATATACTTGTTTTTCTCTTTCTGATTTACTTCACTCTGTGTGAGAGGCTTGAAGACTAGCCCAGAATTAGATCAGCTGCTATGGAAGGCCATTGCTTAGCTGAGGAACCACACCAAGTTTTTCCACATCACAGCTGCCTTCAAGTTCTTGGTAATGCCAACGAGTACCTCTGGAATTTTTTTTCCAATCCCATTTTTTTTTCTTGTTGTCAATTTCTGTTTCCTCTCCGGGGGAGGGAAGATCCTTGAAGACTACCCATACCTCTTATGAAACCACCAGTGTCGCAAAAACAGTGTCGTATCATCTAATTATCAATTCCAGAAGCTGAAGTCCAAGCTAAAATATCTCATTGTTTGTTTTACCATTTGTAATCCATTGATGGTAACCATGGTAACAGTTTAAAATCAGTTAACAGAACCAATTATGCATTCAGCTTATCTGAAGGAAAGTTTCCTTATGGTTAGGAGGGCATTTTAGGTACCATTTCAAGCTCCATGCCTGTTGATCATTTTGCCTTTCTCCAGTTTACTTTTATCTTCCTTATGATTTTATTAAAATTTAATTACACTAGCATACAAAAGGAGGGATCTGCTTTAGATTTAAAGGAATTTTAAGATGTCTAAACACAGGTTCAGTCATTGTTGGATCTTGATGCAAATAAAACAACTGTAAAAAGACATTTTTCGGGAACTGGGAAAATTTGATTATGGATTTAAGTGTTCGACAATACCAAGAAGTAAGAATTTTGTTAGAGGTGTTAATGGCATAGCGGTTACCTGCAACTTTTGGGAGATGCCTATCTAGCAGGTAGAGGTAAAATGATACGATGTTGGGATTTGCTTTACAAGCGTTCAGTAAAGAAAATAAAAGGATCAATAAAGTACACGTGACAAAACGGTGATACTGCTGAGTGCAAAGCAATGCACCCTTTTACCTTGAGATACATTGACAAACTGCATTGGAGCAAGCTGTTTTGGTTTCCATCTCCACTAGATCACGTCTGAGCCTGCTCATTTCACCCAAACCTTCCCACCGTCATGGACTTATTTTTCCAACGTTAATTAACATGACAAAGATAAAATGACCTATCACTTGACCCTGTGTTAGCACTTATTAACTTGTGCATATGAGCGACTTTAATTTTTTTTTTTTTTGCGTATGGGAAAAACCTGCTTAGTTTCCTTCCCAATTAAAAAATAATAATAAAGTACTTCTGTTTTCCTAAGTTTTTATTGATCAGTAATACGTATTTGGGTAGTAAATTTCTGTCAACACATCTGTTACAGTGACTTCCGCAGTTTACCCTATCGTTTTCAGCTTGGTTTATGAAGTCTTCTGTGGACAAACAGTTCAATATTTTCCGTCCTCTGGCTTTGCTGTAATGATAAGAAACTTTTTTTCCCCAGTCTTCAGGATTATACAGTGTTATGGTTTCATTTGTTATATTTACATTTTTAATCCACCTGGAATGTATTCATGTCCTAGGCCAGTTTCTGGCTCTTCTCCCAGAAAACAACTATCAGGTGTTGCTTAGCAACTTCCACTTGGGTTAGAGTTCGGCTTCTTTTAGTGGGGGAAAAACAGCTGCACTCCTTTCAGAGTTGATTGCCACCTTAAAGCGTTGCCTAGTAACCCCGTTTCAGACGTTGTGATTGGACCCTTCACACGACCCACCCACCCCCATCCCCCAAGAACCAGAAAGAACTTAACTAGAAACCTAATCAGTCTTTTTAGGAAAACAAGGACAGCGTATGCGTTGCATAGCAACCAGGTCTCCTGGCCCTTCCATTGAAACTGCTGTCGGAAAGGTCGCCCCCCTCAAAAATGGCGTCTGATGCGCCGCTTTCAGTATATTTCGCCCTCGAAAGTTTTGCAAATAATTCAAGCTTCCACCTCTGGTCCCCGAAGGAGTTCTCTAGGTCATTTTTGAGTCTTGCACACACTGGGTGCGAAAGAGGATGGAGAGAAACCCACCCGCCCTGGGCGCCCCGCACAAACATGGCCGCCAGCGCCGAGCGGGCGTCCTGCGCGGGGGCGCGCGCGGCGCAGGCGCACTTCCGCTCAGCCCGCGGTGTCCGAGGCGGCGGCGGCGGCAGCGGCGGTGGCGGCGACGGCGGCATCTGCGGCTCGGGGCATGGTCCCCGGGTCGGAGGGCCCGGCCCGCGCCGGGGGCCTCGTGGCTGACGTGGTGTTTGTAATTGAGGGCACGGCCAATCTGGGGCCCTACTTCGAGGGGCTCCGCAAGCACTACCTGCTCCCGGCCATAGAGTGAGTGCCGTTTCCGCGGCCCCGACCCCGCCCTCCGAGTTTAGTTTTCCACACTCTCCTCACCCCGACCTTTCACTTCGACCCTCACAGGTATTTTAATGGCGGCCCTCCTGCCGAGACGGACTTCGGGGGAGATGTGAGTCTCGGAACTCTCGAGTTGGAGGGAAGATGGGAGTCGGACTGGGTCTGCGGGAGGAGGGGGCGGTGCCTGGACCCTGGGCCCGAGGTGGGAGGGGCTCGGGTCCGGACTCCGGGGTCGGAGGCGGGAGGGGCTGGGGTTTGGACTCCTGGGTCCGAGGGGCTGGGGTCGGGATTTGCGGGTCCGAGCGGGGAGGAGCTGGGGTCTGGACTCTGGTTTCCAGGAGAATGGGGCTCGGGTCCTGGCTCTGAGGGAGGAGGGACTGGGGTCCGGACTTCTCGGTCCGAGAGGGGAGGAGGCTCAGGTCTTGGGTCCGAGGCGGGAAGGGCTCGGGTCCTGGGTCTGAGGTGGGAGTACCGGGGTGCGGACCCCCGGGTCCGAGGGAGGAGGGGCTGGGAGCTCCGACTCCCCTGAGGGAAAAAGGAGCTGGGTCCCAGAAGAAAAGTTCTCCTGTCCTCCCCTCCCAGTATGGGGGCACCCAGTACAGCCTCGTGGTGTTCAACACGGTGGACTGCGCTCCAGAGTCCTACGTACAGTGTCACGCTCCCACCAGCAGCGCCTATGAGTTTGTCACCTGGCTCGATGGCATTAAGTGAGCTCTTTTCTCGGCTTCGGGAAGGGTTGGGGGAACCTGGGAGGGACCGCAGAGGAGTGGTGGCGTGGGTTTGAGCTGCTGGATCCAGCCCCTCACATTGGTTGCTAAAAAGGGCTGCGATGGGGGTTGTGGTTTTGTCCCTAGGTCACTTCAGTGGTCGGTTCTGTATGCTCAGCTGATGTTGCTGTCTGGCTTGGAAGTAGAAATAATTTCCTGGTCAAGGAGGCCTAGGGAAGTCCAGCACCCCAGTCCTACTCCTCATATATTCTTCTCCTTTCTGTCTGTTGCTTCTCTTGTGTACTCTAGCCCTTCTTTTTCCTACCAGGGGCTCTGAAGCTTGAGTGCAAGACGGGTGGGGCTAAGCCTCTATGCTTTGGAGTAAATTTTGATAGTTCACACTGCAGGTGCAGACAGTCTGGGGCCACTTTTCAGCTCTACCACAACAGGACTCCCAGACCCATGAGTCTCTGTCCTCTGTGCCTAATAGAACTTATCTCTAAAAGGGGAACGGTAATAGTACTTATAGTCATCCTGTTACTTATCCAGTGTTGGGAAACAGATTAAAGCTTAGTGACTTGGAAATTCTCTGACAGTCCAGCAGTTGGGACTCTGTGCTTCCACTGCAAGGGACATGGGTCTCATTCTTGGTGGGGAAACTAAGATCCCACATGCTGAGGGGCACAGCCAAAAAAAAAAAACCCAACTAATTTAATGGTTTGTTTCCTTAAGTAAGGAATTCAGAGGTGGCTTTGATGGATGGTTCTCACTCATGGTCTCTTCTGGGATTTCAGTCAGATGAGCTGGGACCGCAGTCATCTGACTGTTTGATCGGGACCAGAGGATCCATTTCCAAGGTGGCTAACCCTGTGGCTGTTGGCCAGAGGCCTCAGTTCCTTGCTAGCTGTTATTTCTAAGACATCTCTCTATGGGGCTGCTTGAGTGTCCTCCCAACATGGCAGCTAGCCTTCCTCAGCCTGAGCAATCCAACAGAAAGAGCAAAAGGAGGCCACAGAGCTTTTTATAATCAAATCTTAGAAGTCACACACCATCATTTGTGTCACATTCTGTTTAGTATACAAGTCAGTTCTGTTCAGTGTTGGAGGGGGCATGAATACCAGGAGATGGTGCTCATTGGAGATCTAGTTCTGGTGACACTATAGGGGACTTTGGGAATCAAACGAGTTGATGACTGTTGAGAACAGTGCCTGACACGATTAAGTGCTCCTGCAGCTTTTGCTGTTCTTTTGTGTTTTGGTTTCTCGGTCTGCAGAGGGATAATGGTAGTCCATATCAGCACTCAGAGAAGGGTCACAGAAGCTAATCTTCAGACTGTGTTCAGCTCGGTCTGGTCAGAGTCCATTAAACAACACAGATCCGTGGGCTGCTGTTATCTTCTTTCGCCCCTGCAGCAAATGTTTGTTGAACACTTGGTTTGTTTCAGGCTTCATGTGCTAGACCAGGCACTGCACATTCACTTTCCCCCCTTATGGTTGTTAGAATTCATGGTCAGGGCAGAGCAGGGTTTCTCACCCTCAGCACTGTTGACCCTTTGGGCCAGATGATTATTGTATGTATGTTGTGGAGGGTTGGGGAGCATTCCTGTGTGTTGTAAGGAGTTCACTAGCATCCCCGGCTCCTTTCCCCCAAATGCCAGTGGTCTCCTCTCTCCCCAGTGTAATAAGCAATAAAAACAAAGATGTCTCCAGACATTGTCCACTGTTCCTGTGGGGACAGAATCCGTCTCTGTAGAGAACCTCTGGAACAGATTGTGGTGAGACTTGAATAATGTGGAATGGGGGCTCCTTGAGGTTCAAGTCCAAGTCTGATGTCCCTCAAGTTTCTAGCACCTAGCACAGGGCCTGGCATGAAAGAGCCCTAAGGAAGACTTTGTAGAACAAGTGAATGAACGAATGTCCAGAATGTCCTTCATACCCTGGTTCTCCCTGGTAAATGCCTACATAAACATCAAGGGCCAACGCAAACGTCTTTTCCCTGATTCCGGCAAGCAGTCAGTTGCTCTCTCCTCTGCCCCTATTGCTCTCAGCTGTTTCCCTGTTACAGCTCCACACCTCTGGACTGTGAATGTCCAGGCCTTGGATATTTCTCCTGCTGTTTGCCTCCAGCAGGGGCCTGAGAGGGGAGACCTTTGCTGAATAAATAAACAAGTGAAAGCTGTAAGGAAGAGAATCACCAGGAAAGTGAACCTTCTGGTGGATGTCAGGAGAAATAGTGAAACTCCCTTGTTTAAAATATCAAGGGCACTAGGAAGATAAGAGGGAAGTATTTTCTGAACACTTCCATTCCATATCTACCCTCTCCCTTAACCAGCTTAGAATGCACTGCCTGTTTAACCAAAAAAGAAAGCTTTGTGTGCTGCCTGCTCACCAGAATCCTCCCAATCAGCCGATAAACATTTTAAGCCATTACTGAATATTCAGAGTCATCACTGTTTTATCAGGTTCTATGTAGCTATCTAAATTCAGTTTCTGTGACGTTCTGGGGAAGTCTGTAACAGAGATCACAAAGAAAGTCAGCAAGTTTTGTTCACATGGAGAAATCTTATCTTCTCCTGGAACATCCATTATTTGCAGTACAAAGCAGGCAGTGTGATTTTTGGGAAAGTTCTTGCTTTGAGGAGATTCATTTCTGATGTTACATTTCCTGTCTGACGAGCGAGGCGGTTTCCCCACCCCCGACAGCTAGTGACCCAGCATCAGAAGGGACAGCCCAGGTGTCTTCCCCACAGCACTGTGACAGTGCGTTTGTGCCTTCATTCAACAGACAACCTGTGGGGCAGATTGTTTCAGACACTGAGGGAGCAGAAGGCAAGCAGTGTTCAGGCCCTCTGGAACTGGTGTTTCCTTGGGGTGACAGTCATTGGTCAGGGTTGGCTGCCGTTCACATTCATTTTGACTAGTCCCTCTGAGGGCTTCAGGGGAGGGCCCCCTTAGCCTGTGAAAGTGAGTGACAAGGATTCAGGCGCATGGCCTCAGGAGGAACAATTGAGGCAGGGTGTGAGGATAAGGAAGCAGTGAGTCAGAGCCCATCTGTATCTCCCAGGACACTTTCATTTTTCAGTTTCACTTTCTGTTTCTAATCTGAGGGATTTATTTGAAATTTTTTGATATTTAAAAACCTACTTCCCAACTGGCCATATATTTTTTTTTTCATGCTCCCCAGTTTTAAGTTTTTCTCGTGGCTCAGAGGTTAAAGCGTCTGCCTCCAATGTGGGAGACCTGGGTTTGATCCCTGGGTCGGGAAGATCCCCTGGAGAAGGAAATGGCAATCCACTCCAGTATTCTTGCCTGGAGAATCCCATGGACAGAGAAGCCTAGTAGGTTACAGTCCACGGGGTCACAAAGAGTCGGACACCACTGAGTGACTTCACCTCACCCTAGACAAAATATTTGTTTTGTGTCTTTCTCTGAGTTGGTAACAGATGGCTTACGTTTGGTATTCATTAAGAAAAAAAGCTCTACGCTCTCAGAGTGGTCAATCTCACTTTCCTTCAAATTATTATTTTTTTTAGAAATTGAGGTGAAAGTCCCTCAATAACACAAGCAGTTATTTTCAAGTGGACAAATCAGTGGCATTTGGTACATTTAAAATGTTGCGCAGCCTTTTTTTCTGTGTAGTTCTAGAACATTTTTATCCCACTTAAGAGAAGACCCCGCATGTCTGCAGCAGCTGCTGCTTGTCTCTCCCCCTACCCCTCACCCCTGCCCTTAGCCCGGCCGGGAAGATGGCTTGATATCTTCCAGCACAGGCAGTTGGCACTAGGGTGGATCCAGGGTTGGTTGATTCATCGGCCTCTGCCCCAGCTCTGTGGCATTAAAATTCCTGTGCAAACCAGAGTCTCGATGGTGAGGAGGAGAAGGAGGTCTGGGGAGTGGATGGCAGGGAGGGGCAGTGGTGTGGGCTGAGCGCCCTTAGTGTGGGGCCAGAGGACTGAAATCTACACTGGGGAAGAATCCAGGTAGAGCACCGAGGGGTCACACGTTGGGGGCGCACTTATTCAGAAGGCACTTCCCAGAGCCTGTGTGTTCTCGGGCACATCATAGAGCTGGCTGAAGTCTCACTGAGGGCTGCACTTTCTTGGGGCTGTAGGAGGAAGCGTGACAGTCATGGTATTGGGGGACATGTGATGTGATCAAGGGTGAGCCCTAAATTCATGTGGCAGGTGGGGAAGGCTTCCTGCAGGATGACACGAGGCTGGGAGTCGGGATAGGTGTGTAGGGTTTCCACCTGGGTGGATGACACAGGCAGAGACCTGGGTGTGTGGCGGATGACAGACTCCAGGGAGCGATGGAGCGGGAAGGTGGGCAGGGCGCAGGGCAGGCTTGGCTCTGTTCTTGATGACCAAGGTTGGATTTGAAGCTGTTTGTTTATGTAACACATAGTTCCAAGCCCTCCTCTGTGCCATACTGAGGGGGCAGGGCATGTGTGGCTGGGACAAGAACAGTTCAGACCTCATCCATGCCTGGTGGGGGAGATAGGTGCAGACACAGACACGGGGGCCGTGGTGCAGAGCTACAGGGTCCTGTCTGCACAGATGTCTCTGGTGGCAAAGGGTCAGCCTTGCCACCACGTGACCCAGAGAGTCATGGTGGTAGCAGCTGCCGTCTGGCAGAGGCCTGCCACCCACCCCACAGGGACGGACACCAGTGACCCCTCTGTGGATCAGGTGAAGGAGAGACTGAGTCTGTGTGTCATAGTTTCCTGGGGCTGCTGGAGCAGAGTACTGGAAACAAGGTGGCTTACAGCCACAGCAGGTTACCATCCCTCAGTTCTGGGTCCAGGAGTGTGAGATGACGGGGTGGGGGTGGGGGTGGGGAGTGCGTGCTCCCTCTGGAGCATGCAGGGGAGTGTCGTCCTTCCTTGCCTCTTCCAGCTTCCAGTCGCCCAGACGTTCCTTGGCCTGTGCGGTGTTCCTCTGATCTCCATGTGGCGTCCCGCCCCCTCTCTCATCACATCCATGTTCCCTTTCCTCTGAGCGTGTCTGTCTCTGCTTCCCCGTCTGCCTTATAAGGACACTGGTCATGTTGGGTTCAGGCCACCCTGCCGACCTCATCATGGCCTGTTCACCTCTGTAAAGAGCCTATTTCTGAATCCAGTTGCATCCTGTGGTGGTGAGGGGATCAGGACTTCAGCATGTGTTTTTGAAGGATGCAGTTTCACCCCTAAAGGTGGGAGGGCAGAGGAAGCCCCACAGCAGGCTGGGAAGGTAGGGGAAGGCCGGGCAGTCAGCCCAGCGCAGGGCAGGCGCATGGGGACTGGGCCTCAGCACAGGCTCCTGGGCTTAGTGTCCCGGGTCCTTTCTCTGTTCTGTGCTCTGATGGGGCCTCTTGCTAGAGGGACTCCCTCTCAGGAGATGACGAACGTCCCGTGTCCTTGTGCCAGCACTGGGGCTAGGGTGGCGCACTCTGAGTGTCCCCATCCTGATGGCACAGACTGCAGACAGGGTTGGCCCAAGTGTGGCCCCCTCCTGGGTGGCCTGTGGGGTGGTGGCCCTGGGCACCCCAGGGGCTGACTGCCTGCCCCCTTGCAGGTTCATGGGTGGGGGTGGCGAGAGCTGCAGCCTCATCGCCGAAGGCCTCAGCACGGCCCTGCAGCTGTTCGACGACTTCAAGAAGATGCGGGAGCAGATGTGAGTGTGCCTGGTGCGGGGCCCATGCCCATCTGTCCACCTGGCCTATAGCCTGCTTGGTGGGTCACAGGCTCCACCCCTGGCCTCCCTGTGGGGTGTTGGGTGGGCTATCTGCGCCGGGCACTGGGAGCCAGGAAGCAGGAGGTATCCCCTGGCCCACTCCCTGTCTCAGAGTCCTCATCCGAAAGGGGAGCTGGCTCAGAATGTGCCTCCTGCTCTCCCTGTGGCTGGGTGACTTCCAGTGGGATGGAGGACTTGGTCACTGCTGCTGCTGGCTTGGGTCTTTTCTCGGGGTCCCTGCTGCCACCCTCTCCTCACCTTTCCTTGTCCCTGGTAGCGGCCAGACACACCGAGTCTGCCTCCTTATCTGCAACTCGCCCCCGTACCTGCTGCCTGCTGTCGAGAGCACCACGTACTCGGGGTGCACGACGGAGACTCTGGTGCAGAAGATCGGAGAGGTGACGACTCTTGGACCTGAGGGAGGAGGGCGCTGCTGGCCTGGGTCTCAGGATGGGCACAGACGCCATGGCCAGCCCTGCTGGCTTCTGTTGGGAGAGCTACAACCCAGAATCTCCCAGGGCAGCTACTCTAGGTCTTGGGTCTTCTGTCCCAGAGCCTGGCGGGGACTTAGCCCCGTGGCTTCATCCTGACTGCTTGTCCCCTCTTGTTCAGCGAGGAATCTACTTCTCCATCGTGTCCCCCCGGAAGCTGCCTGCCCTGAGGCTGCTGTTTGAGAAGGCGGCTCCTCCAGCCATGCTGGAGCCCCTGCAGCCGCCAGCAGACGTGAGCCAGGACCCACGGCACATGGTGCTGGTGCGGGGGCTCGTGCTGCCGGGTGAGCCGGGGGCTGGTAGGGAGCAGGGGTGGGGGTGTCCTCCCCGGCTCCCTCTCACTCAGATGTTCTTTGTATCTCTCAATCCCCTTCTTAATGGGCTCGACCGATCATCCTCGGCACTCAGTTGGGGGTGGCTCAGCCCCAGGCCCCCTCCAGCCCAAGCAGCCTGTGCCCTTGCCTCCAGCCGCACCCGCAGGCGCCACACTCTCAACAGCCCCCCAACAGCCTCTGCCACCCGTGCCCCAGCAGTACCAGGTATGGATGTTGCCAGGGGATGGACTTGCTCCTAGGGCTTGGCGGAAACCCTGGCCCCTTGCCAGAGACCTGGTTGGAATTGTTAAGCCTTGGGGGTTAGGGGAGTCTCCCCTGAGATACCTGGAGGGTGGGACTCTTAGGAGTCACGTCCTCTTAGGATTTTGGAGCTGGGGAGATTGGTCCTCAGCAGCCCCTCCCCTCTGTCACCAGGTCCCTGGGAACCTGAGTGCAGCCCAGGTGGCTGCCCAGAACGCTGTGGAGGCAGCCAAGAACCAGAAGGCGGGGCTGGGCCCTCGCTGTGAGTACCGGCAGGGACCTGGGGTCAGGCAGCCAGGTCTCTGCACCCCCGCCCACACCGCTTCTCTTGGTCTCTCCCACAGTCTCGCCCATCAACCCTCTTCAGCAAGCCACTCCAGGAGTGGGTCCTCCCTACAGCCAGACCCAGGCCACCCAGCTGCCCCCAGGCCCCCCTGGTGCCCCCAAGCCGCCTCCCGCTTCCCAGCCCAGCCTGGTCTCCACCGTGGCCCCAGGCCCGGGCCTGGCCCCCCCTGCACAGCCTGGGGCACCGTCCATGGTAGGTGCCTGCCTCCTGGCCGCCAGCAGTGCAGGGAGGAGAAATCGGCCTTCCCGAAGAGGGCCCGAGGGCATGTGGGTCTTGTCATTTGAGGTCCTTGGGAGCTCACAGAACCTGAGCTACAGCCGAGGCTGAGACTCATTCTGGGGACAGAATCGTGGGGCAGGTACTTGTGGGCGGGTGAAGACTGTTCTGAGGAGCCTGAAGGGTCCTGGGAGTCCAGAGTCCTTGAGAGAACCTGAATCCTCCAGGATTAGACTGTCTGTGGCCCCAAGTATGGCCCAGTGGCGTTCTGGGCCTGGGGGAACACAGGAGGGGACCTTTGTCCTCTTCTGCCTGTTGACCTGGTCCTCTCAGGACAGCCCTTCCCAGGAGATGGTCTGACCCTGCCCTGTGGCCTTTCCTTCTCTTTCCCCTCTGCCAGGCGGGCACCGTGGCCCCGGGCGGGGTGAGCGGCCCTTCCCCGGCCCAGCTCGGGGCCCCAGCCCTTGGCGGGCAGCAGTCAGTCTCCAACAAACTCCTGGCCTGGAGCGGGGTCCTTGAGTGGCAGGAGGTGAGTGGCTCCGTCTGGCCAGCCCTGGTGTGCTTGCTGCAGGGCTGGACCAGTGCCCATGGGGTCATAGGATCTGTTGTCCTCAGGATAGTCTTGAGGAAGCTTGGGATGTGTAGCCCAGAGTTCAGGGTTAAGAGAAGTCTCAGCTTCTTGGTCCAGGGAGGACCCAGGAGATCGTGGCATGGAGGGGACAGTGGGTGGTGGGATTTGAGGGCAGGATGAGGCCCACATTTGTGTAATTTGAAGGCCAGAGGATTGCAGGGTTGGTGGTCTGATGAAGGGGCCCAGGGCTTGTGGGCCTTAAACTCCTTAAACTGGAGGGTTATCCTGACCTTTGGGGGCTCCCCGGGAAGGGCGGAGAGGTCAAAGGAATGGTGGCTTAGGGCCCTTCTCACCATGTACACATTTTTTTCCCTCTTAGAAACCCAAACCCGCCTCCGTGGACGCCAACACCAAGCTGACCCGGTCACTGCCTTGTCAGGTCTACGTGAATCACGGCGAGAACCTGTAGGTGGCCAGGAGTGGGGTGGGTGGCAAGCCAGGGTGTGCGTCTCCTGACACTTCCCCTGATGTCATCCCAGGAAAACGGAGCAGTGGCCGCAGAAGCTGATCATGCAGCTCATCCCCCAGCAGCTGCTGGTGAGTGGCTGGCGGCGGGTTCCCCCCTGCCCTGCCCACCTGTCCATGCCTCCGCACTCCCCGCTCCGCACACCTGCTGACCTGGGTGTCTCCTGCAGACCACCCTGGGCCCTTTGTTCCGGAACTCGAGGATGGTCCAGTTCCACTTCACCAACAAGGACCTGGACTCTCTCAAAGGCCTCTACCGCATCATGGGCAATGGCTTCGTGAGTTGGGTGGCTGGGTGGTGGCTTCCTGTCCTGGGCCCAGGGAGCTGTTTTGGATGGTGGGGCTGCCTTTGTAATGCTGGGCTCCTAAACTCTGTGCCAGGTTGAGGTCTCTTTCACGTTAAAACTGTGCCAGGATATGACAGGAGCCATCAGAGAAAGCTCTGGGCTCTGATGGGTTTGTGGGGTGTCACGTCTTCCTGGGGCCAAGAAAAACAAAAGTGCATTCTTTTGTGCTCCTAGAAAAGAGAGACATGGTCAAAATCGGCATCGGCAGGGCCGCGTGCTCTGGAGGCTCAGAGGGAAGACCCCTCTTTGCCTCCTGTGGGTGGCAGCCCCAGGTGGGCTTGGCCTTAGCCTAGTCCAGACTCCTGTTCTTGTTGTCACGTGGCCATCCTCGCTCCATGCGTTTTCACGTGGCGTTCTCTTCCTGGTGTGCGTCTGTCTGCTTATGGGGATGCCTGTCATTTGGATTGGGGCCCACTCGAATGACCTCATCCTAACTTGTTACTTCCGCAAGCACCCTATTCTCAGTAAGGCCCCGTTCCCAGGTGCCACGGTCTGGAACGTCAATATGTGTTTTGAGGGGATACCATTCAGCTCATAGCACTAAGGGAGGGTCTCTAAATAGGACCAGAACCAGTTACTGAGTCCATTCTGTGAACCTAGCTCTTTCAGGAGAGGGGACTCCTCGTAGGTTTCCTCATGGAACCTTCAGGAAAATTCTCCAAAGAAGGCAATCCTGAGAGTTAAGAATGCCTCTAACTGCAAGTAACAGCACACCAACCGGCAGAGTTTTTAGAACAGATAGATGCTTGGGGTGGAGGCTTGGACCAGCAGTTTATTGTTTCTCGTAGTCTTGTGTGGGTCCACTGGGCTCAGCTGGGCTAGTCTTGCTTGGGGTCTTTGATGGGGTTGCCATCAGATAGCAGCTAAGACTGTGCTCATCTGAAAGCTCGTCTGGGCTGGAAATCAAGATGGCCCCCTCTCGTGGTGCTGCCTGTCAGCTGGGGTTCAGCTGCGCCTGGTCATCCGAGTGCCTCCACGTGAGCTCCTCGTGTGGCTCGGGCTCCCTCACAGCGTGGCATCTGGGTTCTGAGAGCCGGGTACAAGCAGGCATTCACTTGTGGCGTGGCGTGTAAAAGGATGCCCAGAGGAGGGCACTCTGTGGGCGAGGTCTGTAGCCCCTTGACATCAAGGCCAGGATCTCTGGGGCTCCCCTGTTTCTCTCTCATGACTGTGAGATGGTTCCTGAAGCTCAAGGAATCCTGTCTGATTTAATGTAGGAGGGCAAAAAGGAGGTGTGTTATCAGCCTGTACTTCACCTTCTTTAGGAAAACACATTCCCACACACGCAAGCAGGCTTCCTTTCACCTCTTGGGCCAGACCCGGGCCCCTGGGCCACCCGTAGGGACAGAGGAGACCGCAGGGGAGCAGGCACCCAATGAGTGCCCTGGGGCCCAGACGTGCTGCTTTCCAAACAGAATTGGGGTTCTCCACACAGGGAGGGGTCAGAGTTAAGCAGCTAGCAGGGTCTGCCTCGCCTGAGAAAGCGAGACTGGCTTGGCCCAGGTTCCCCCGGTAAGCTCGTCAGCCCCTCCTCCACTAAGAGCCCCTCTCCCAGAAGCCTCGTGTGTTAGGGCCTTGCTTCATGTTCACTAGCGTTCCCTGGGCACACTAGTGAGATGGTTCCTGGGCACGTCCTGTGTATCCAGCCCCGTGCAGGATGGCGGGCGTGGTATCCAGGTCTGTCCCTTAAGGTGTGAGTACTGCCTCGCACGAGTCTCACTGAAGACGCTGAGGTCGAGACAGTGTGGCACCCCAGGGGCCTCTCGGATCCCTGGTCAGTCAGGGTGTCTGCCACCACCTCTGAGCACGCGCTTCCTGTGTTAGCTCTGTTGAATTCCCTCCATCAGCTGCGAGCCCTTTGAGGGGGCCGGGATTGGAGGGGCTTCCTCTGCTCTCCATCCAGCCATCTGCAGCAGTCCCAGGTACACCCTGTTCCTTCGGGCACCCAGCTCTCTGGAGCAGCCTCAAGCAAAACCTGGAGCCGCCTCCACCTTTCAGAGCAGAAAGCTGGCTACGCCTGGCCTGTGGGGCTTCTAGAACCTTCTAAAACCCAGCCCCCTCCTGCAGGGTGTGACAGGCTCTGGTCCTCTCCCCGCAGGCGGGCTGTGTGCACTTCCCCCACACGGCCCCGTGTGAGGTGCGCGTGCTCATGCTTCTGTACTCGTCCAAGAAGAAGATCTTCATGGGCCTCATCCCCTACGACCAGAGCGGCTTTGTCAATGGCATCCGCCAGGTCATCACCAACCACAAGCAAGTCCAGCAGCAGAAGCTGGAGCAGCAGCGTGGGGTGAGCAACGCCGCGGCGCCCCCTCCCCGGGGCCTGTGCAGCCCTCCTGGGCCCCAGCTCTCACAGCAGGACCCCCGGGGCCCTCCTGGGGCTCCAGTGCTGGGCACGTCCTCCTCTGCGAAGCTCAGTCTTACCCTGTGTTTCCCTGCAATCTTTCTTTCCTTTATAAAGAGTATTCTTGTTGAATTTCTAAGACACAGTCCCCTCTCCAGGGGTATGAAGTTTACATCCTAGACAACCCCGCCCCCCTGCTCAGGAAAACACTCCCAGCTCCTGACAGGGTCCTGTTCAGGGTGGAGACCCTCCACGGCACAGCGACTCCCCGCCCAGCCACTGACCTGCTCCCTCTCTCCCCACACAGATGGGCACCCAGCAGGCACCCCCTGGGCTGGGTCCCATTCTGGAGGACCAGGCAAGACCCTCGCAGAACCTGGTGAGGACAGGGCCGAGGGGGTTGGGTGCGTGCAGAGGATGCCGTGATTCTGACCTCGCTGAAGAGGCGGAGGGGTCTGGGGGCTCCATTCCTCACCCCTGTCTCTTCCCGTCAGCTCCAGCTCCGCCCGCCACAGCCCCAGCCTCAGGCTGCCGTGGGGGCCTCTGCGGCCGCTGGGCAGCCCCAGCCCCAAGGTGCTGCCCCAGCCCCTCCGGGCGCCCCGCAAGGCCCTCCTGGAGCAGCCCCCGGCCCGCCCCCTCCTGGACCCCTCCTCC
>SJYE01003492.1:54151-66266 GCA_006408755.1 Eudorcas thomsonii
AAGGCCCTCCTGGAGCAGCCCCCGGCCCGCCCCCTCCTGGACCCCTCCTCCGGCCCCAGAACCCCGGGGCCAACCCCCAACTGCGGAGCCTCCTCCTCAACCCACCCCCGGTGAGATTCGGGGAGGGGGTCATATGGGAGCCAGGGGTCCTGGGCTTGACAGTCAGATTCCTTTCATTGTGGAGGTGGGAGGTTGGTTTGATGGGAGTGGGTGATTTGAGGTCAGCCTGGCCCTTCCCCACACGTCCTACAAGGGTTTCTGCTGAGATTCCTTTGAAGGAAGATCAGAGGCTCCACCAGGGAGTGGGGCAGGTGGGGGCTCTTTGCCAGGGCCTCTGAGCCACTTTCTCTGCCCCCCCAGCCCCAGACTGGGGTGCCCCCCCCTCAGGCCTCCCTCCACCACCTCCAGCCACCAGGGGCCCCTGCACTGCTGCCCCCACCGCACCAGGGCCTGGGGCAGCCCCAGCTGGGCCCCCCTCTCCTTCACCCGCCGCCGGCCCAGTCCTGGCCTGCTCAGCTTCCCCCGAGGGCTCCACTGCCAGGTAAGGGGGTTCGGGGGAGGCCCGGGGCCTGGGCTGAGTGTCCCAGTGTCCTGTGACTTCTGGGAAGTGAAGTCCTGGGACTTAGGAACAGTGGGAGCCCTTGTGGCTCATGGGGGCTCCACGGGCCCCCGGGAGGTACAGCCCAGGGCACCGAGAGCCAAGGCAGCAGGCGCTCTCCCTTGGCTCCCTGCCTCCAGGGTTGCTGGGAAAGTCTCAGGGCTGGAGAGTTGTGCTGGGGATGGGCCCCCACAAGCTACAAGAGGCAGACGGCCCGTGGCCATGTGGGGTTAGGAGGCGCCTCTGGGGTCCCCCCGGGGCTCCCTTGACCCCCCTGTGTCTCGGGCCTCCAGAGGCGGAGGGAGGACTCAGGCCCAGGGCCCTCCCGGGCCCCAGGGACCACCGGGAGATGCAGTCCCTTCCCACTGCCCCCTAGGTCAGATGCTGCTCAGCGGGGGGCCCCGGGGCCCGGTCCCCCAGCCGGGCCTGCAGCCCAGCGTCATGGAGGACGACATCCTCATGGACCTCATCTGAACCCCGACACCCAATAAAGTTCCTTTTAACACACGCCCCGGCTCCCGTCACTGACATCCCCCAGGACTGGGCAGGAGGAGATGGGGGGAGACACCTCTGCCCTTGTTCTCGCTTCAGCAGACGCCCCTGAGGCCCCGGGCTGGTGAGGCTGGGGCCTCGGCGGTGAGTGAGGCCATCTGGTGCAGCCTGGCTTCCGGGAGGTGAGGAGTCTGTAGGCAGAGGTCCTAGGACCACGAGCGCCCATGGAGGTACCAGGAGAGGGTACCAGGCAGGTACCAGGAGGCCTGTGAGCCAGCCAGGCTGGTGGGGTCTGTGAGCGGCAGTCAGCGAGTCCGTGAGGGAAGGTGGTTACAGTCTAGGTGCCGAGATGACAGACAGGAATGTGTTGGGGCAGGAGGAATCCTGGGATGGTCAGAGGACAAGTCAGCCGAGGCCTCTGGGAGCACGAGGAGGGGAAAGAGGGCCTGGAGAGGTGGGAAGGGAGCTCAGATTCCAAACTGAGCAGCTGGAGGCTTGTCTAGGGGGTGTGGAATGGCTGCAGGAGGCCAGGCCCGGGGGCCAGGCCTAGGTTGGTTGGGTGTCAGCCCCCTGTGGGCTGCGGGATGTGATAGGAGGCAGGGAGGAGCCAAGGGTGATGTTCGTGGGGAGGGAGAGCACAGAGGAGCAGCCAGAGTTGGGGGGCAGCAGGGGTGAGGCCAGAAACTGGCGTGCCCATGTGGAAAAAGTTGCGGGTGTAGGGTGGGGTCCAGGGTGGTCCCCAGGACCTGGCCTGGGTGCTGGTAGACGGTGGGCCTTCCTGAGGTAGGAGCCAGGAGAAGGAGCCGGTGGTGATTGCTGATGATCTGGGACATCTGAGGGACCAAGGCCACGCTGGGAGCCCAGGGTGTGTCCTTAGCGCAGCGTGTGTGCTTGGTGGTTGAAGACGCAGGAACGGAAGAGGTCTCATGTGGCAAGAGCAGTCAGAGACCAGGCTTCTGGGGCTTTGAACAGAGTGGACAGTGGGGCCATCCTAGTGATGGGAGACATGGTGGGGATGTGAGGAGGAGATACAGGTTTGGGGTGTAATGAGGCAAGGGGCCTGAGGCTGTCCTTAGGGAGACATCCGAGGGGCAGCTGCTCTGGCCTGTGAGCAGAGACTTAGTTGTCTGTTGTCAGACTGCCCCCAGAGCAGTGATGCTCAGAGCATGGTCTAGAGGTGGACCCCCAGCGCCCGCATTGTTTGAGAGGCCTGTTAGGGTCAGATGCCCAGACCCCCTCCCAGGAGAGAGGTTGCAATCTGGTGGCCCCTGGGCCACTCTACAGATGAGTTTTGTTTGGCCTTCCCTGTGTTAGGCTATGTGGCATTTTTTCCCCTAATGAGTTAGTTGTAAAAATCAGGATTATTCTCTCTCTCAAACACCCACACATACACACACAAAATCTGTAGTCTTGTCTTCTCTTGAAAAGTCAGAAGATCTGGCTCCCCTGGGTCCACCCTCCTGCCCAGCAAACAACGGGCTGGAGCCGTCCCTCTGCATGAGGCGTGTGCTCTCTGTTTCGCCACAGTCCCCACCACTCCCTCCTGACTCCCCCACCATGAGGCAGAAGGCTGTCGCCTTCGGCACAGGGCTGGCACGGTTGGTGTCCCCAGGGTAGTATTCGGAGACAGTGAAATCTTTCTTGTACCCATGTCTCTACCAAAAGTGGCAAAACGAAAGAGAGAACGAGAGGGCCACGTGTTTCGAGAGAAATGGGAGCGAGCCTATTTCTTTGTGGAGGTGAAGAGCATGCCTACGTGCTTAATATGCAAAAAAATCGTGTCTGTGTTGAAAGAATACAACCTGAAGCGTCACTATGAATCCAAGCACAGTAAGAGCTTCGACCAGTACACAGAGCAGACGCGAGACGCGATTCTCAATGAACTGAAGAAGGGCCTCAAGTGTCAGTAGAGCTGGTTTCGGAAAGCCGATGGGAGCAGTGGCATGGCTGCCACTTGAGGCTCAGGAATCACATGACATGAATCACCTGGGTGTTCCAGCCCACAGACATCCAGTTTATAAGGGAGCCAAAGAGACGCCTCCTGAACAGAAACCCCCATCTGCTTGGACCATCGTCTGAGTCCAGCAGGCATCCGCGTCTCGTGGGAGGGGAAGAGAAATCTGAAGATCGACACGTCCAGTTGCTTGACCGAGTCAGATCAGTCGTGGCCTTTACTATCGCTGCTCATGAACTATCACCACCCAGTTAGCTTTATTTATTTGTGGCGTGGAGAATCTCGATGTGACTGAAGAAAGCTGTGACATGATGCTAAGGCAGGCCCGCCCCTGGGAAGTGACTTGTTTTCTGTGTGTCGAGAGAAACACACTTCGTGAAAGCTGGTCTAAACACCTAAGCACAGTTACAGACTCTGGTGGTGATCAAACTATCCGTGTCCCTGGGGATGCAGGCGGGTCGCCATAATCCAAGAGGGCATCATTGGCAGAGACTCAAGTCAGGTCATCACATCAATTACCAGGCACTGACCTTGCCATGAGAGGTCATTGGAACACACGACACGGCATCCGTGACAGGGTTTTGTACCTTAACCACGGGCAGTCTGATGATGGAACTTGACCCAGTGTGTTTTATAGAAGCTCTACGACCTTGTGACATGTGGAAGCAGTCTGAACTGTTGCAGTCCATCAACTTAGCTCATTTCAGGTGAGCCAGAAGCCACACCTTGGTCCCCCTGAGAAGGTCAGTCAGAGACTTTGGGTCAAAGTTCCTACTCTTCTGAACACTCTTTTTCTCCCAAGGACATTCACAAACAGCTACTTGAATGTATGATCATGTTCACCCAGTCCAGGCAGAAATGGGGACGCCGTTGGCAGGGAGTATTCTGACTCCCTTTCCGTCGCTGCAGGTGGTCTCCAGAAATGAAGGGCATGGCCTGGACAGCGTCCACTCAACTTGTGGGGCTAAAGACCAAACTGCCCCAAGGCTCCCGGCCTCCAGACATGATGAAAATGAATGAACACTGCCTCATTGCTTTTCTTGGTTGCTGTCAACCGTGTGAGCGCGGACCACAAACACTAGCCGCTGAGCTCCAGGGCAGTGGGCGGCCGGTTGCCCAGTGGGCTCCCTCAGAAAACGACAGCCCTCCCCACTCTCCAGCAGTCGCCTGAATCTCCGTGTCTGGAAGCGCCCACGCTTTTGTGCAGCCGTTTTCCGTTACACAACTGAATCAAGTTCAATGCTGCCCCCAGCTTCAGGAGTCCCAGCCACCAGTCCCACCCTTGACATCCAGGGGTGGCGTGGATGAGGCCCACCCCCTGGCTTCATAGTCCAGGGAGCAGAAGAATTAAGAAAAACAAAAAAATTTAGTAATTAAATATTTCTATTTTTCAATTTGTATTTTTTCAATTTGGATTTGAAAGATAAACTCCAGTACCATACCTGTTTGTATTATGTTCCATGCATTCACCAGCGTTCAGTAAAGATTCCATTTGATTATATTTCTGGCCGTCGACTTTTCTTATACCTGGTGAGTTCACTCATTTATGTGGCCCACCTGGCTCCTGCAGGCATTTGAGTTTACGATCCCTGCCCTAGAGTCTTCTAGAACCGTGGAAGCGAATACTCCATCAGGGGAGGGAGGGAGGCTGGGCTTCAGCATCAAGCGCAAGCTCCCTCAGCAACTCTGATGCAGACAAGAGGTCGAAGGAGGGAAAGCGGGCGAGGTCCCCTAGGCGGCTTGTGTTGCAGGGGTTCTTGAAAGCTCAGATGGCTCCAGGGGCCAGGCAGGTGATGGAAATGGGTGACATGGACGGGTGTAAGACGACAGGGATTGACGGGGACTGTGGCGAACTTGGGGAGTGCTTGCCCCACCTCATGGCATTCAAATTAAAACCAAAAAAAAAAAACAACACTGTGAGGACCAAACAAAATCTGCTAGTGGGTCTCGAGGCAGCCGGGCTGCCATTTTGCGACCTCTGGAAGAAGAAGACACGAGGACAAGGCCAGAGGCCAGAGGAGGACCCACATGTAAGGGCTGGGCAGGGGCCGGGAGACAGGAGGAGCAGGCAGGTGTGTTCTGGAAGACGAGCGTTTTCAAGGAGAGAGTGACCGACCCATGTCCAAAGCCATCAAAAGGGAAGAAGACTAGCAGGACACAGGCCATGCTGTTCCCACCAGGGTGGATATTGCCCCGTGGACAAACACAGACACTCCTCGAGTCCTTCTGGGACAAATTGATCAAACAAATCAGTGGCTGTTCCCAGTCACTGGAGGCCCCTGACCTCAGCACCCAGTTAGGTGAACTGAAGGGACTGTCCCCGTGTCAGCACCCCATACCGTACCCCAGATGAGAAGGAAGCCCTGGGTTACAGCGTGCCCAGAGAGAGGAGATCTACCCACACAGCGCTCACCTCCACATTTCACAGCCCAGGTGTAGACGACAGCCTCTCAGAGCCAGCCAGCACCAAGAGAGCAGGTCTTTCCGGAAAGTGTTTCTCTGAGCATGAGGTATTAAAGCTGCTGCAGTGTAGATGTAGTACAGGCCTTAAACATCAGGGTTGAGACTGCAGCTTCCATACCAACGGGCTGTGTGGCTTTAGTCAGGTCCCCGTGCCTCTCTGACTCTGACCCCAGGTGGCTAGAAGTGATTTCTGCAGGATTGAGCCCTCAAAGGAGAGCTGCTGTTAGCCACTGTTGCCATCACTGGTCAAAATATGCTCCTAGAGGGCAGAACGGAGTCTAAAAAATGCATGTTACTTTATCAGAACCACGAGGGCATCCATGACGGTTGTAATTTGGGTGAGTGACTGGTTAGAAACATTTCATTTCTGACCAGTTTGTTTTTGGAGCCAGGCATGTAGGGCTGGAAGCAAGACTGGGAAACTGATGAGAACTCTTCCACAGGAACAGATCTGGCAAAAGTGGGAGAACATTAAAAAAAAAACAAAACTAGATCACTGACTCGTTCATGGTTAAATACCTGTCTTGGGTGAGAGACTGCCCACATCCTACTTCTATGAAGAAAATTTATGAGAAAAATGACACCCTCTAAAAAACATGTTTGTCTAAAGGTACATAAAACTCACTAATATTTTCCCATCAGTCTGGGCTTTTAAGAAAATTAACCTTAAAATTCTATTGAGTTACATAGGAATCTAGTTTCATAAAGATGAAAAAAAACTACTGAAGTGTAGAACAAAAAGTGAAGTATTCCTCAGAGGCAGGTTTATCAGTTTGGTGTTTGGGTTTATATGCTTATGGTTGTAGATACACATTGATAGTTTCTTAAATGTTTTGTGTAAATGAGGTCAGTTTCTATATGTTCTTTGACTCTGTGTCCTGTTAGTAAATGGTTGCTTCCCCTGGTCCATTAAGTGGACACATTCCAATCCCACAGACCATCCAGTCTGCATAAACTGCCTGTTGATGGAACCATTCCAGGGCTTAAAACAATAGCATTTACTTTCTCACAGTTTGGATCAGGAATCCAGGCCCAGCTTGGCTGGTGCTTCTCGAGGTGGCAGTCAAGCTGGGGCTGCAGTCTCATCTGAACACTCCACTGGGGGAGGGCCCGTTTCCAAGCTCGTTCACATGCCTGGGGGTGGGATCTTGTTTTTCACCTTCGCCTGGACACAGCACCTCAGCTCCTTGCTTCTTCTTGGCTGGACGTCTCACTTGGTCCCTCATCTTGCAGTCCTTTTCACAGGACGCCCACGGTGGGAGCCACAGTTTTTTCTGTAACCCAAGAGTGGAAGTTATAGCCTATCACTTTTGCTGTATTCCATTCATTAGAACAGTTGCTAGGTCGAGCCCACAGTGAGACTGAAAGGACAATAAAAGGATTATAATACTAGGAGTTGGGGGTCACGGGGGCTGTCTTTGAGCCTCTTTGCCACATTCTTCACAGCAGCTGGGTAGCTGTATAGTTTTCTACTATTATAAAAAATGCCTCAGAGAATCAGCATGAACCTGTATCTCTTCTCCTTCATTTGTATAGGTATTCCTTTTTTTTTTTTTTTTTTTGCCACACCCTGGGGCATGCAGGATCTTAATTCTCTGACCAGGGATCAACCTTGTGCCCCCTGCAGTGGAAGCGAGCTGTGTTAATCACTGGGCAGCCCGGGGAGTTACTGTTCAGGGATTCCCGTGTGATATATTCCAAGTGGAGAATTTCCAAATTGAGGTGTATGCCGATTCAATTTTTATTTACTTCACTTATAAAAAATTCAACTTATTTTTTGCATAATAAAGCCTCCTGTGGTTCACACTTTTAGAGGCCTCCAAATCAACCCAATGCACGGTCTCTCCCAGCCCTCTCTGGAGACTAGCAACAGGTTTCTTGTGTGTTCTTTGGCAATCTGGACTAGCAGGTAGAAGCAAACAGAAATATATTCATTTTCTGGCTCTTCTAGCCAGTGGCAGCTTGCTTTATATTTTTATAAGCAGCTTTATGGAGGTATGATTGAGTTTGGATATGCGCATACACTTGTGAAAGAATCACTGCAAACAAGGTAGCAGGCACTCATCACCTCCAGAAGTTTTCTGAGTCCCTTCGGTTTTCTCTGTGTTACGTGTATGTGTGGTAAGGACACTTCAACAGATCTACCCTCTTAAATTTCAGTGCATGGTAGAGTGTCAGTAATCACAGGTGCTTTGTTCTACAGAAGGTCTCTAGAACTTACTCTGCCTTATTCTGTAGATTACTTTCTTTATCTGACAATGTATCTTGCAGGTTATACCAGGACAAAAAACTTTTTTTTTTTTTTAAATAAGTCTGTATTGAATTTGTCACAGTATTGCTTCTGTTTTATGTTTTGGGTTTTTGGCTGCAAGGTATGTGGGATCTTAATAACTCCTGGATTAGGGATCAAACCCACACCTGCTGTGTTGGAAGCATGGAGTCTTAACCTCTGGACCACCAGGGAAGTCTCTCATCCATTTGTATGGCTGCATAGTTCTCCCCTGAGGAATGCCATCATTTTCTCTGTCTGTCTCTTATTGGCTATGTAGAATGTTTCTGGTCTTTTGGGGTGCCCATTTTATTTTTATTTTTTTAGCGGGGTACCCATTTTAAACTGCAACCAAACTGCCAAATTGCCCCCTCCAAAAAAATATGTGGCATGTCAGTGATTGTACCAGCTCATTTCTTGCCAGTTCACCAGTATGAATGATACTGCATCAGAAGAGGCTGGGCAGGACACAGCCGTCTCGAGGCACCTTGCTTCTGAAGGCAAGGAGAAAGCCCTCTGGGCTTGGAGATGGGTGAGGTCTGGGTTTTTCCAATGTGGGAGTGTTCGGAACAGCACATGTTGGAGGGCAGCTGGTGGCTGTTGGTTTCCCTGTCTGCAGAATGAGATAATAAGGTTGTCACCCTCATGGCCTAGTGTGTAAGGGTTCAGTGAGCTCAGGTGGGAAGTGCTTAGCAGTGTCTAAGACATTTATTATTATTATTATTGCTTTTTCAAGGATGATTTATTATTTTTTTTAAGTTATATTTTTGGATGCACCGCACACAGCATGCAGGATGTTAGTTCCCCAACCAGGGGTTGAACCCATGCCCCCTGCAGTATAAGCACAGAGTCAACCACATCAGGGAAGTTTCTCCAAGAATGATATATTTTTAAATTAAGTTTTACAGGCAGGCACAAGCTCTGACAACCAGTCAGCCTCCCAGTTCTCATTCTGTGTCACGTGCTTGTGTAAACTGCACCCATAAACCATAAAAATTAATTTATCATTTCCAATTCTTTTAAAAAAGTGACAGGAGAACCTAAAGACACTTATTAAGCAAACTGAAGGCTGGACCTTCCTACGTTTTTATGAGCTTTTCCGTTTAATCATTTACAGTTACTTTGCTTGCAACTCATCTGGCAGTATTTTTTTCAGGCAACTCACTTTTATTCTTTCCAATGCAAGCAACACGCTTTGCATACAAACAACTCACTTTTAATATTCGATTCATTTGATAGGGTGAAGTTATTAACTGAGGCTTAACTGGCATAAACAAGTTTGGTAACAGACAGCTACTCCTCAGGAAGTGTACAGCTTAACAGATGGGAGCAGAATTGCTTAGTCATAATAGTAGCCAGCTAGGCTGGGCAGATTTTACAGATACGATGAACCATGTCTTACAAACTGGCAAACTGGGTAAGCTAGATGGTTTCAGAGAGCTGTACTGTACTAATTACAGTAGTTACTAATAGAATTTCACCCTGTGTTTTCATTTCTCATTCTGAAATGTTGCCATTTTGCTCATGCTGGAGTGAATCCTAGCACACCTTTCTCCATGCTTATACAAAATCCTAGGAATTCATACCAACACATTCTCCTGATGGGATCTGAAGTATGAGAAGGCATCAACTAGATGGAGAAAAGAAAGAGCACAGAAGAGATCAGTCTAGAGACAGCAGCAGGGGTCCCACCATGTGGGGCCTTAGAGGAAGAGTTTGTAGTTAATTCTAAGGACACTCGGAAGCCACTGGAGTCTTTCTTTAAAAAAACATTTTCTTTTAAATTTTTATTTATTTTTGGCTGCACTGGGTCTTCATTGCTGTGTGCGTGCTTTCTTTAGATGCGGTGAGCCGGGGCCTACTCTTGGGTGCAGTGCACAGGCTTCTCACTGCAGTGGCTTCTCGCTGCAGAACACAGGCTCTGGGTGTGGGCTTCAGTTGTTGCAGCACGCAGGCTCAGTAATTGCTGAGCACGGGCTCAGTTGTTCTGTGACATTGTAAAATCTTGCCCGAACAGGGATCAAACAAACCTGTGTCCCCTGCATTGGCAGGAGGACTCTCATCCACTGTGCCACCAAGTAAGTCTCATTGGAGTCTTTTGATGAGTGGAATGAAAGTCAAGGTGACAAGAGTTAGAAGGCTATTACCCATGCAAGAGATCACAATGGCTTGTACTAAGAATAGTGAGAACTGAGGATTTAGGGAGATTAAGGAGGAGAAGGGACTTCTGTCCCTACAATTCGCCTTCCTACTACCAGTAGTGGGGTCTCCTGACAAAGTCAGATCTCTGGAGGTAACTGTTGATATCTAGCTGGCTGTCTGGGTCCAGAGAGTAGTGATTCCCTCTTTGGCCACAATCCAGGTCAGATTTGGGACTCAGGTTGGGGCTCCAATATGACATTACCTGGGGCTTCTCCTCCCATCTGATTGCTCCTCATAGATCTGAGCTCTAAAGGGATGGAGTGTCCCAGCCTCTATACACACACACCTCCTCATGATGTCATTCATTCTCATGAAATACTGAAGGCTCTCAAAGTTGTATCTCTAGACCTCCCCCTATTTACACTGTTTAGTCAACATTGCAAATGTACCTCATAGAAACAGAAATAGATTGAGGAGAAGGGGACTTCTGTCCCTACGATTCTCCTTCCTACTGCCAGCAGTGGGGTCTCCTGACATAGTCAGGCCTCAGGAGGTAACTGTTGATATCTAGCTGGCAGTCTGGGTCCAGAGAGTAGCGATTCCCTATTTGGCCCCAGTCCAGGTCAGATTTGGAGTTCCATCTCCACCCACCCCACCCTGCTCCTCCCACAGTCATTTGCCTTTCACGAAATGACACCTCTGTACCAGCAAAACCCTTGAAATCACTTCACCCTCTCACTTTCACTCCCGGCACAAGTCCTTTGGGCTTCAGCTTGAAAATAAATTGTGAAAGTGCATACTTCCACTGTGGCCACACTCCCTGTGATCTAAGCCACCAGTGACTCTCAGCTGGCTTATTGCCATAGTCTCCTATCTGCCCTCCTGCTCCACTAGCCCTTACCTCATATTCAACACAGCAGCTGGAGGGATCTTTAAAAAAGAGATGTTACTATTTCAAATGTTTGCATATGGTAAGACTTGCAAATAGTCTACAAGAACAAACTGAGTCTCCTTTCCATGTCTTTGACTCTTCCATCTGCTGTCTTCTCTCCTCAGAGGTGACTCTGGATCCAGCTTCTTCTGTAGACTTGTAGAGACACTGTGGGCATGACTCTGCATTTGTGAATGATTTGTTTAAAATGTAAATGAGACTCTGTCCCTTCCTTGATAAAAACCTTTTGATGGTTCCCCAGCAAAGTGAGACTAAAATCAAATTCCATCGCGAGGCTATAGGACCCTGCTTGTGGCACTTGGCTACTCTCTGCTTCCTCAGCTCTCCTTCACCCTCACTCTGCTCCAGCCGTGCTGCACCGCCCCCCACCCCGGCCCCCACCCCTTGCTTTCCTTCCATTCTCAGGATTTGCGCCCTGGCTGGTCCCTCATCTTAGCACACTCTTGCAGCCTACGTGGACTTGCAGGCTGCCTAAAGATCACTTTCCTGAGTTCTCTCATCATCCCATCCCCCGTAAAGAGAGTGCATTTGCTCTATTTGTAATATATCACAGAATGCAATTATTTATTTTCTCCAGTGGGGCTGGTCTCTTTGGTCACCACAATTGATGCCCAGCACAGAAGTGGAAATGGCACTAATAATAATGATTTTAAAAGAAAAACTATCATTTAGGTCGTCACTGTGCCAAATAGCAATCTAATAGTTTATTAACTCATTTGATTCTCATAGCCATTTTAGGGTTAGCTAGTATCTACATTTAAGAAACAAGGAAACTGAAGCAAAAAATGTTATACACAACTACTAGCATGTGACTACGCAGTCCTTTAATCGGAGAGTGAATGAACGAATCAATGAATGGCACTGAGAGCCGAGTGGCAAGGAGAAGTAGAGGGAGGCGGGCGGAGCCTAGGTCGTGGGAGCCAATGGGCACACAGCTGTGAGACCCGTCGGCTCCGCCCAAGCCGCGCGGAGGCCGCTGGGAGTTGTGGTCCCTCGCCCGCCTGGCCACGTCACTGCCTTGAAACCCTAAGTCCTCTCCAGAGTTTCTGGAACGATCCGTATTTCCGAACCTCTAGGCCGGTTCCCTTGCCTCCAGGCCTATTAGTCCTTCCTGCCTCTCTTTCTGACGCGTCCCGACGTAGTCTCCTGGTTCCGCCACCAGGCACGGCTCCCCCCAGGCCCGGAACCCGCTTGGTCTCACCCTCTACGTTCATTCCCCGCCCCGTCTCCCCCTCGGTGTGGCCT
>SJYE01003501.1:0-200621 GCA_006408755.1 Eudorcas thomsonii
AACTTGGGAAAAGGAGGCGCCCACCCTGCCTCTCCATGTGGAAGCTGAGTCTCTCTGAGTCAGAACATGGAGCCAGAGGGAGCCCCTGGACTGCAGCTTCCAGGGCACAGTGGCAAGCCTCTCATAAGTCCTGAGCCGGTGTTGACCCTGTGCTGGCCAGTGCCACTGGGGGAAAACACCTGATAGCCCAGGTCTTGTGTCCTGCCCTTACATTGAGGGGGTAGGACCATGGGCTGGTCTGAGTGGAAGGATATTTTTGGAGCCCAGGAAGTGATTGGGGGACCCAGTGAGTGTTTCAGGGGGATGGTGAGTTAGGGGAACCCAGTGAGCCTTTCAGGGAGCTGGCAAGTTTGGGGGACCCAGTGAATATTTCAGGGGGCTGGCGAGTGTCTGGGGGATCCAGTGAGCATTTCAGGGGCCCTGTGAATTTGGGAGACCCAGTGAGCATTTCAGGGGACTGGTGAGTTTGGCGGCCTGAGCAAAGGTCTAGGAGCCTCGTGTTTGTGAAGAGGCCCTGCATTGCTCCATTCATTTGTTCACATGAGATCTATTCCCTTGAGGGCCTCTGTGCCCATCCCCACCCACAGACACATGGAAAGGAGGTCACACGGAACCTCCTCCATTGTCTCAATGTGGGCCCACGTGGGCAGACCCTGACCTCACTGGCATGTGCCCCACTAGCTCACCTGAGTGGACTGAGAACACAGAAGGTGCAGCAGACCCACAGGAAGCGGAAGCCACTCGGGTGTGCAGGTGCACCTGGCTTGCTCCCTGGGGTGCAAGGCTGGGTGGCACTACTGCCGACCACTCCTGATTCTGCAGTTGGAAACTAGGCAGCTGAGGTTCACAGACAAAGAAAAGAGGGTGAGTGTCCCACACCTATGTACTTGGGAGAAAGGAGAGTGTCTTTCAAGTACAGGATGGGTGTCCACAGGTGATGGGACATTATTCCTCCCATCACAGTGAACCCAACACCATCTCAGGACAACACAAATGAAAGGATGAAGGGCTTGTGACACACTGACATGGATTCTGATGGAACAGAGGTCCAGGGATGTGGAGACAAGAGGGCTCAGGAGTGGGCAGGTGATCTGTGTTATGGGGAGAGTTATGGACAGGGCACCCAGTGGGCAGGTGACCTGAATTGTGGGGAAGTCTCCACTTTGAGGGAAAGACAGACCCACACCGACAGGTGTTCCCAGGATAGTTACATGAACGCACAGATGGAGCCCTATATGACGGGGCACACACATTCACAGGTTTTCCCCATGGTGCCATGTGCTGTTCTGACATACTGTTTTGCTATGTGATCTACTTGCATCTCATTGAATATTTGGATTAGAAAAGAGACATATTCTGAAGAGTTATTGTGAAGAGGAAAGGGGACTATAACAGGAGGATAAGAGTCCTTCATGGAGGACTATTACTCTAGAGAGGGGATGATTACATAGATGTAGGGCTTTATTTGCACAAGGGGCCATAATACTATAGAGAGGTGACTCATATGATAAAGGGGATATACAACAATAAATGGGGCTATGACCATGTAGGGAGGATGTTACTGTGAAGAAAGTGAAAGTTACTTGGTCGTGTCTGACTCTACACTAGCCACGGAATTGTCCAGGCCAGAAGACTGGAGTGGGTAGCATTTCCATTCTCCAGGGGATATTCCTAAACCAGGGAGTGAACCCAGGTCTCCTGCAATGCAAGATTCTGTACCATCTGAGCCTCCAGGGAAGACCTACTGTGGAGGGGGGATTCATAGTAAAGAAGGACCCTTACTGTAGTGGGAGACAATTACTGTGGAGGTAGAAATTTATAATAGGAGGACTGTGATACCGTGGGGGCTGTTACACAGGGGAGGGGCTATGACAATACAGATAACTATTATAATAAAGGGATCTATTACAATAGAGGGGGACCATTCTGTAGAGAGGGACTATTACAGAAGTTCAGTTCAGTTTAGTCGCTCAGTCGTGTCCGACTCTTTGTGACCCCACGAACCACAGCACAGCTGGCCTCCCAGTCCATCACCAACTCCTGTAGTCCACCCAAACCCATGTTCATTGAATCTGTGATGCCATCCAACGATCTCATCCTCTGTCGTTCCCTTTTCCTCCTGCCCTCAATCTTTCCCTATATCAGGGTCTTTTCAGTGAGTCAACTCTTTGCATCAACTGGCCAGATTATTGGAGTTTCAGCTTTAGCATCAGTCCTTCCAATGAACATCCACGCCTGATTTGATTTCCTTTAGAATGGACTGGTTGGATCTCCTTGCAGTCCAAGGGACCTTAAAGTGTCATCTCCAACACCACAGTTCAAAAGCCTCAGTTCTTTGGCACTCAGCTTTCTTTATAGTGCAACTCTCACATTCATACATGACCACTAGAAAAACCATAGCCTTCAGTAGACAGACCTTTGTTGACAAAGTAATGTTTCCCCTTTGCTGTATTATAGAAGAGGCAGAACCATTCATGGAGGGAGGACTCTAATCATTTATAGAGGGAGGGTATTACAATAGAGGAGGATTTTCACTGTTAAGAGAAGACTATTATAGCATTTGTGAGACTATTACAGTAGAGGGTAGTCTATCATTGTAGGGGAGCTATTACTGAACAGAGGCGATTACAACAAAGATAGATGGACTATTATAAGAAGATTATTACCTTAGGGGGGATTATTATAATGAATGGGGGTCTATTACTGCAGACAGGGATGATTACAATAGAAAGGGAATACTGAAATTGAGGAAAACTATTACTATAGAGTGGGAACTACTAAGATAGTAAAGGGACTATTAATATAGAGTAGGAACAGCAAAAGGTGACTATTATCATAGAGGGGAAACTATGACAATAGAGGCAGCACTGTTATAGTAGAAGGAGGACTTTGACTGTGGAAGGGGAATACTGAAAACAATGAGATTACTAGATGAGAGACTACTACCACAGAGACAGACATTACAATAGGAAGTGGACTGTGACAGTAGATGGGAACGTTTACTGTAGAGGGAGATTATAACAATGGAGGACTTTTACTCTAGAAGGGGGATAGTAGAGGCAGACTATTATAATTTCAGGGGACTACTACAATCAAGGAGCACTATTATTGCAGAGAGGTGACTATGACAGTACTAATGGAGTGAGTAACTATCATAATCATAGGATTATGTTATGGGGGGGCTATTTCAGTAGAGGAGATACTTTTACTTCAGAGGGGAGACTATTACGGTAGAAAGTGAAGTATGACAATAGAGACAGGACTGTTAGTGCATAGAGTGGAGGACTATGACAATAAAGGAGAACTCGTACTGTATTACTCTTGCTTTCCCTGGTGGCTCAGGTAGTAAAGGCGTCTACCTACAATACAGGAGACCTGGTTCGATCACTGGGTCGGGAATGCCCCTAGAGAAGGAAATGGAAACCCACTCCAGTACTCTTGCCTGGAGAATTCCATGGATGGAAGTGCCTGATAAGTTACAATCCATGGGGTCCCAAAGAGTCAGACACGACTGAGCAACTTCACTTTCACTTTAATTACTCTATTAGATCTCTAATAGAAAACTGTTACCCTATAGAAGGAACTGTTACAATGACAATAGAGAGGAGCTGATACTGTAGAAGAGGAACCATTACTGTGGGGAGGGCCATGACAATAGAAGAGGAGTAACACAATGAAGGGGGACTATTATTACAGAGGGGCGACTATGACACTAGAGGAGCACAGTTACTGTAGAAGTGAAGATTTGAGAATAGAGGGCTCTTACTCTAAACAGTACAACATTACTGTTGGTCAATCAGTCATGTCCAACACTTTGCGACTCCATGGGCTGAACGCATGGAGCCGGCCAAGCCCCTCTGTCCATGGGATTCTCCAGCTAAGAATACTGCAGTGGATTGTCATGCCTTTCTCCAATTATGATACTAGAGGTGCTGTTACTATAGAAGGGGAACTATTACTGTATAAGGGAGATTATTACAATAGAAGAGGAGTATTACTGTAGGGGGGGATATGATAACAAGGGAACTATTACTATAGAGTATATAACTATTACTATTACTATAGACCTTAAGAATAGAGACAACCCCTGTCCATGGAAAGCAGTAAACACAAAAATAAAGGGTCAGGCATGTGTTTGCCATGAAAGGAGTCCTGATGGCATGCAGACCACCAGGACACCCACCCATAACAGAAGAGAGGGGACACTCAGACCCAGACTGGAGGCATTCCCAGCTTCTTAGCAGCTCAGATTGGTGCTTCATCCTGGGCGCCTGTCTAGTCACTTTTACTGCAGCAACACCCACCATATGGAGAGACCACCTCTGGGGAGTGAAGGGCATGTGACCTTTCACATGGGCTCCGTCGCCCCTAAGATGGAAGCCCCCATACCTGGAGCCCACAGACTCAACTGGGCCCCTCTCAGCTCCAAGAGGAGAGAGCTGGTGCACAGTGTGAGGGAGCGGGACACTATAGAGGGGGTCGCAAGCTCTTGCCTCAGGGAGGACAGACTTCAGCTGCTGGGATCTGTCTGTAGGTCCGTCTCCCCCCTCCCTTGCTCCCCCTCGAAACCTCACTTCACCTCCTGTGTCTCCCTCTCCCCACGCCCTACTTCTGTCTGTCTCTCTTCATGTCTCTGCCCGTTTCTCTCTGTGTCTCAGTTTCTCTGTCTCTACAGTACTTCTCCCTTCCCCACCACCCCCACCCTCCTTTCTCTTGGAGAGCAGACTGCAGGTACAGTTACCCAGAGCCACGCCTCTGCACTTCCAGCACTGTGTCTTCTGCACGTCCTGTTTTAATTATGCAAAGCCCTATTTCCTTCCCCAGATTGCCCAGGGTCAGCCTCCGATAGGCTGGCAGGTGAGCTCGCCCAGCTCCTTCCTGTGCCACCAAGGTGAACTTGGAGTGGATGTCAGTGCTGAGTTCTCAGCTCTGGGACATGACCCTGCAACACCTCTCCATTGCAGATGAGGCCTCGCAGGCTTGGCTTGGTGAGAATGCAGCTGCGAGATGGGTCTGGGTGTGTGAAGCCTCAGAGCCAAACATGCACACATGCAGGCACACACAGGCACACTGAACACACACACATACATACATGCACATGGAACACACACACATGCACATACACCAAACACACATGCACACATACTACACACACATACATGCACACACCAGCACCTTCCCTGGTCTGTCCACTTTATCCCATTCAACTCGGAAGTTAAGTGAACCCCCAAGAGCCTACCTTCAGGACACATGCCAGCCTCCCTGGGGGCAGAGTTGTGTTTTCTCAGCCACTCTGTCCTACTCCTGGGGACCTCTCACCTTTCCACCCATGGTTTCTATCAGAGCTTTTGCATCACCTTCTNCCCAGGTGGCTGCTAAAGTGTGAACCTCTCTACACTGTCTCTGAAACAGATCACACAGATTGAAAAGGGAAAAGAATAAGTGAAATCATACATAAATGACCACAACACTGGCATCATAAAGAGCCTGAAAATACTATGAATAACTTCAAAGTACTTGTAACTAGAGAGGGTCTGTCTGTGCTCAGTTGTGTCTGACTCTGTGACTCCATGGACTGTGGTCTGCCAGGCTTCTCTGTTCATGGGATTCTGCAGGCAAAAATACTGGAGTGGGTTGCTATGCCTTCCTTCAGGAGATCTTCCCCACCCAGAGAGCCTCTCAGAAAGGTAGGAAAGGACACAGCTTTATTGTGGAACCATCCTGAAGTCAGAATTGGGAAGAATGGACTCATAGCATCACTGTCTGAAGTCACAGAGGTTGGGGGAGCTGGGAGGGGAAGAGGAAGGCTGGGTCCCACACTTTGTGCAGCTGAGCTGACACCAGAGCTCCTTTCTGGTCCCAGATAATTAATAGCTGAGTTCCCATGTCCTCTGAGGTGGGTTTATATTTGCACCCCAGCATTCTCTCCAGGGAGACTTTCTTGGTGGCTCAGATGGTAAAGAATCAGCCTGCAATGCCTGGGACCCGGGTTTGATCCTTGGGTCTTGAAGATCTCATGGATGAGAAAATGGCATCCCACTGTAGTATTCTCACATGGGAAATCCCATGGACATAGGAATCTGGCAGTCTAGATTCCATGGGGTCACAGAGAGTCAAGACAAGTGAAGCGACTGAGAACACAGGGAGGCACACACGCCCCTCCCCTGTAGTGCTTCTCTAGAGTGGGTCGGTGGTTTAATGGGGGTGGAGTGAAGCCGGGGTGGGAGGCAATCATTGTGGAGGATGGAGAGGAGTCAATTGTGGGGGCCCTGTCTATGGGGAGAGGGCACCCAGTTAACAGTGGTCCTGTCACTGGCACACACGTTAGCCAGGGGGTAGATGCAGGATGGAGTTAAAAGCCCATGTGGGCCCAGATGCCTGCAGAAGCAGGAGCCCACCTAAAGGGGAGAGATGGCCCCAGCCTTTCTGTGCCTGCACTTGAGGGGCACTCATATTCATTGTTTTTCTGCTCCCAGACTGGTGCTCCCAAGAGGACAAGAGGCTGTCAAGCACGGCTCTTACTTTGTGTAATTGCTTCCCCCTGGGAGGTCCAGGGTTGCTGGAATCTTCCTCAGGGGAGCTGATTGGGAGAGCAGCACGGCTGGAATATGTGCAAAATACATTCCTACTTTTATCAGGTGCCTACAGCCTAGACTTAAGAGCTCACACCCAGAGGGGGGAGCACGCAGAAGAGTGTACACCAGAGCCTGGGAATCCTGCAGGACTGGGGTTCCTCTGCTTTGATGGTCCCTAGGTTCTGGGTCCCTCTGATATGTGTCCCTCCATGGCAGGGTCCCCTCCATACTTGGGGACCTCAGTGTTGTGATCTCAAGTGGTATATTTGCCAAAGAGATCTGGGTGTGTGCAGGGTGGGGGGGTATAGGTGGTGGTCTTTCCGGGGATGTTTAAGATCAGCAACTGCAGCAGCACTTCATTTAATCCTTGTAGAGGTGGACGACAAGTGCTTGACAATAGCTGATGATATTCATATAAGTCTTAGTTTTTTCTTGTAATTTGGATTCGGGGGGGGGGGCATGGCCTGTGACGTCCTTTCCCATTTTCCATCCTTATATCTTTTTATCTTTCCATTATGACTCTGTGTAGAGAACACAGTACCATTTTCTGCTACTAGTTTACGTTAATATTAGGTTTTGCTTTTTCTTTTATTTTGGATAGAGAGAATCTATTGTTTCATTCCCCAGTTTTTTTCCTTATATACTTTTTTCTTTTTCCATTTTGACTCCTTGTAGAGGACACAATACATTTTCCACTATGAATTTATATTAGGGCTTCCCTAATATAAAAGGAAAGAATCCAGTTGCAATGAGGGTGATCTGGGTTCGATCCTGAGTTCGGAAAATCTAGAGAAGGGAAAGGCAACCAACTCCAGTAATCCTGCCTGAATAATTCCATGGACAGAGGGGTCTGGTAAGCTATTGTATACCGGATCAAAATGAGTTGGAAACAACTGAGCAATTTTCACTTTTCAATTTACGTTAAAGCTATATATATATATATATTTGCTTTTTCCTGTCTTATTTGTGTTTTGGACAGATGTTTTGTCCTTTCGTTCTCTTCCCTTGATTCCTTCTTACCTTTCCTAGTGCTGTTTGTGGGGGTGGGCACAGACCTCTGTGGGTCTAGTATGTCCTCATGTCCAAGGGTCCAGCTTGGGTGTCGTGGAGCCTGGGCTGTTGAACCCAAAGCAAGCTTCCACCCAGGGACTGACTGAGAGGAGGGTGAGGCTCGACTCTGCAGGAACACCCCCCACCCAAGACCACAATCTGCACCCAGGCTCTGTGCTCCACATGACCAGAGACTGCAGGTTCTGCTCCCAGAAGCAGGGCCTCAACCCAGCATCACCAACACGGCTGATTTCACAGTGGCTGATGTGGCCCTCAGTTGGGCGTCATCAGTGCATGCCCTGCCCCTGAACGGGCGGCTGCCCTCTGTGCCCAGCACAGATGAAGCACCTAGATGCTGGTGGAGGACCTGCACAAGGTGCACATTGAGGAAGGCACCAAGAGGAAAATTCTCTCTGGCCACATGGTGTACACGATGGCCCTCATGGAGGTGGGGGTGGGGGTAGGGGTCCAGACAGGGGGTTTCCACAAGCCAGGGACACCTACTTCTGGTCCAGGCAGGAAGGGGAGGGCCTCTGAGGAGACGGGCACACGTCCACTCAGATAGACATATGGTCACTCCAGGCAGGAGAGGCTGACCTCTAAGGGGGCAACACAGGTCCACTCCAGTAAGAAGACACTGAGAGGCTGACCTCTAAGGGGGCAACACAGGTCCACTCCAGTAAGAAGACACTGACCTCTAAGGTGGCAGACACATGGTCAGTCCAGGCAAGAGAGGCTGACCTCTAAGGGGACAACAGAGATCCACTCCAGCAAGAAGACAATGAGCTCTAAGAGGACAGACACATGGTCACTCCAGGCAGGAGAGACTGACTTTTAAGGGGACAGCACAGGTCCACTTTAGTTAGAAGATGCTAACCTGTAAGGGGGTGGACATACATCCACTCAGACAGACACACTTTCACTCAGATGGACACAGGTCCACTCCAGTCATTAGAGGGCTGATATCTGGAACCAGTTACTAAGAATTCCCAACCAATGTGCATTTCTGATCTCACACCTCCACCCCTGGACTCTGGGGTGTATCCCAGAATTTGGCTATACCAGGTTCCTGACATGTCTTTTCCTGTATCCAGTTTTGGGGTGTCCAGTCCATTCGCTCAGCTGCTGGCCAAGTCACTTAATGTCTCACTCTGGCCTCGGCCCCCAGTGGCCCCTCCACAGAACCTAATAATCCTTGGGGTCTGGAGATTCTCTCCTAGGCCTCAGTGTGCATGTAACCTGCTGGCCTCACACGCTCCTTGGAGTACAGACCTCACACAATATTATAAGCACTGCTCTCTGCTACTGTGCACACACACACATGCATATTCATGCACACACAGACCCTGAACACATGTAAACGTGTGTGTGCACCTGTAACTACAGGAGTGTGTACACACACACACACACACACACACACACACACACACACCAGAGCAAGGCCATGGCTCCCAACTGCCATTCATGAAAGGGTGGGACCCTTGGGAGCAGGCACCATGCTTTATGTCTTTGTGTGTCAGAACACCACATCTTATGTATAGAGTGGCTGTGCTGGAGGAATTCCCCACCCATGACTCTCTGTCTCTCACTACAAGGCCCTTCTCCCAATCCCACACAGGACATGCTCACGGATATCTCAGAGTGGCTGGAGAACCACCGCCAAAGGAGGTTATCCTGGCATGCAAGAACTTCGAGGACATGATGGAGGACCTGCACGAGTACCTGATGGGCTGCATCAAGAACATCTTTGGGGACATACTGTGTCCTTGTGGGGTGAGAAGGGGCCACAGGCTCCCCATGCTCTTGGCAGTGGAGGTGGTGTGAGCAGTAGGCCTCACTGTAATCAGACTATCTTCTCCCTGCATGAGGCTGGTTCAGGCACGAGGTGATGCCGCTCATGGAACCCTAGTAATCCACTCACCACAGTCTCCCCTCAAATACCCCAATAACCAGCCCATCAATGGTCACAGCCGCCCCCAATAATCCATCCTGCATGGCCTGTATTCAGACAGCCCCAAAGCCCATCATGATGGACACCTCATGATGTCCCAGTAATCCACCTGCCATTTCCTATCAGAAACCCCAATAATCAACCCACCTGTATTTCCACTCAGGCACCCCAATAATCAACCCATCACTTTTCAAGACACTGAAGTAATCTATTCACAATTGTCTCCACTCAAACACCCCAGAAATCTACCAATAAGTGCTCAAGACACCCCAGTAACCCACCCATCACCATCTCCACTCAGACACCCCAGTAATCAACCCACTAGTGTCTCTACTCAGACATGCCAATAACACAACCATGACTGTCTCTTCTCACGGAAAACCCAATAACCAGCCCATCACTACTTATAGACAACCTAATAATCCACACATCACTGTAGTTTCTCGGACACCCCAATAACTGACACATCCTGTCACAAGGCACCCAAGTAACACCTGTGTACATGTCTCATGGGCACCCAGATGAATCTCCCCCCAGGACGTGCTGACTCTGCACCAGCTGTGGTCCCAAGGCCAGCAGGTCATCATGTCGTACAAGGATGGGGCATCCATGAGTCAGCATGCAAAACTGTGGCCCGGTATCCCATGCTGGTGGGGGAACCAGGTGAAGCCCTGAGACCTCGTCCACTACCTGGAGCACCTGAAGAGCTGCAGCCGCCCAGGGGAGTGTTACCTTCAAACTGGGACACCTGGTCACACACATGTCCTAGCACATGGGGCTGGCTTTGGGTTCAAGTGGAGAAATGGAACAGGGCATAGTAGGGGACATTATTCTGTTCACTACATGGGGACCAGGGTGTGGACATCCATGGGGACGGTTACTTTGCCTACCACAGGGGGTCAAGATGTAGACAGGACATGGACATCTATGTGGACAATAATGTGTCCACCACACGGAGCCAGGATGTGGACATCTTTTGGGTCACTGTCCAGCCTGCCTGCCTTCTGTAACAGGAGAAATTCATGAGTCAACACCCCTGTGAGCCCCTGCTCTCTGAACTTTGGTCTCTGTCAGACATCTCAGTCTCTGACCTCTGTGGAGGTGAGAGTCTGAGTGGGTGATGGCACAGCTTGGTGACTGTGTGGGCAGTCACCCATGGATTAGGGGTCGCATGGATGGGTGACTGCATGGGTGGGTGACCCTATGGGTTTCTGGGCACATGGGCGAGAGACCTTGTGGGCTGGAGACCATGTGGGTGGAGACCGTGTGGGTCAGTGACTGGTTTGAATTGCTAACTGCAGGGTGGGTTACCATGTGAGTTGCTGACCCCATGAGTGTGTGACTACGTGTGTGGGTGATGGTGTGAGTGGGTAATCATGTGGACAGGTGAGTGTGTGACATCCCAGGTTAGGGACCCCATGGGTGGGGGCCCACGGGGGTTGGTGGCCAGTGGAGGGATTAATGCATGGTGTAGTCACACGTTCGTTGGTGAGCATGTTAGGCGGTGACCTTACGGTTTGGTTGGGCACATAACTCCGTGGGTTAGTGGCCACACATGTGGGTGGCTGAACCCAAAGCCAGCACCATAAACAGCAGCTCCTCTCTTGTCCCAGGCAGGCTGTTGGTGGCCAGCATCAACCTCACAGAGAACCTGGAGTTTGTCGGCATGAACCCAGCCTGGTCCCTGAAGAAGCTGACCCAGTGGGGGCTCCCCTACCTTTGAGCATGGGTGTTAGGCCAGTGCTTGGGGTCGTCCACCAGCCGTGCCAACACCACCACAGGCGACTTCATCTGGGCTGACGTGTTTGTTGGTGACATCATCAGGTTGAACTGGAAGCTGCTTGGGGCTGATGAATGGCACATGGGTGGAGCTGGGCATAGCTGAGGCTGCGTCTAAGTCATGTCCTGTGATGTTACCAACCTGAAACGGAAGCCACCTCGGGGCTTACAGTCAGAGCTCTGAGGAGCTGGGCGTTGTGGATGCCGCTTCTCATTCGCATTGTGTGACAACACTGGGCTGAACCGGAAGCTGCCTCAGGGCTGCTGGTTGGCAGGTTGAGGAGCTGGACATTGTGGAGGATATTCTCAGCACTGTCTTGCAGGGCTCGTCTTCCATCCACACACCCACTGAATGTGGGTGACTGCCAGATGGGGCCTGGTGGCAGGGCCCATGGTCTCCTTGGTACTTTATGTGTCTCTTGGGTGAATGGAGAATGTGAGGTGATGATTAAAGGTGAGTGCATGATTTGTACAATCACATCCTCAGGGAGACAGAGCTGGTTTTTGGGTCTGTGGCTTCCCAATGGGAGAGGCTGGCGTGCCTGCTCCTCCTGGGCACTGAGGTTAGCAGATGGTTACCCCAAGCTGGGGAGGGGAAGAGGCACTATGACATAGTGTCCATAGGAGGGGACTGAGTGCATAGCAATCCCACTGAGAAATCCCTTTTATTAAATAAGGGGCTCCTCTGGTGGCTCACTTAAGAAGGCCTTCTTATCTCGCCTTGCTAGTCTTTGAGACTCTGCATTCAGGTGGCTATGTATTTCTGTGTCTGCTTTACCTTTCTCTTCTCATCTATTTGTAATCCTTCCTCAGACAACCACTTTGCCTTTTTGAATTTATTTTTCTTGTGGATGGTTTTGATCACCACCTTCTGTACAATGTTAGGAACCTCCATCCATAGCTGTTCTGGTACTCTGTGTGCCAGATATAATCCTTGAATCTATTTGTCACTTCCAATGTATACTCACAAGGGATTTGAATAAAGCAAAGAAACAGAGGAAAATAATACAATGGGAAAGACTAGAGATGTCTTCAACAAAATGAGGAGTGCCAAGGGAACATTTCATGCAAAGACAGGTATGATAAAGGACAGAAACTTTATGGGCCTAACTAAACCAGAAGAGATTAAGAAGAGGTAGCAAGAAAACACAAAGGAACTGTTAAATAAATCTTAATAACCTGCATAACCACGATGGTGTGATAACTCACCTAAAGCCAGACATCCTGGAGTGAAGACACATGGGACTTAAGGAGCAGTAGTATGAGCAAAGCTAGTAGAGGTGATTAAATTCCAGCTGAACTCTTTCAAAACCTAAATGGTGATACTGATAAAGTGCTGCACTGAATATTCCAACCAGTTTGGAAAACTTGGCAGTGGCCATAGGACTAGAAAAGATCAGTTTTCATTTCAATCCCAAAGAAGGACAATGCCAGACAATGTTCAAACAACCACACAACTGCACTCATTTCACATGCTAGAAAGGTAATTCTCAAAATCCTTCAAACTAGGCTTCAAGTGTGGTGAATCACTTGAGCTCCACGGCAGGGTGACACATGGCAGCATTTTTCCCAGAAGCTGCAGCAGCCTCGACTCCTTGTGAGAGATGGGTGATTTCTTGTACAAGAAGTATGTCATTTTGCTTTGGCTCTCTGCAGGCAAACAGGCGGGGGAAACGTCAACCCCTGAGCCTGTCCTCTATGTCCCCAAGCCCCACTAAGGATGCACAGCTATAGCACCAGTGGTTATGGGGGAGTCCCAAAAGTCATATCCACTGAGTACTGGGAACTGAATCTTGTCTCCAAATAGGGTCTCTGTAGATGTGAGAAAGTGAAAGTCAATTTATTTAAGGAATCCCATTTTTGGACAGGAAAGGCTGAAGACGGCTTTTGATTTTATGGTTTGCTGTTCACAGGTGGTGCTCGTGGCAGAGCCCGCTTGCCAAAGCAGGAGTCATAAGAGATGCAGGGGTGATCCCTGGGTTGGGAAGATCCTCTGGGAAGGGAATGACAACCTACTTCATTATTCTTGCCTGGAGAATCCCATGGACAGAGGAGCCTGGTGGGTACACTCCATGGGCTGCAAAGATTCAGACACAACTGAGCACAGAAAGACCCTCTCTAGTTACAAGTGCTTTGAAGTTATTCATATTATTTTCAGGCTCTTTATGACGCCAATGTTGTGGTCATTTATGTACGATTTCACTTATTCTTTTCCCTTTTCAATCTGTGTGATCTGTTTCAGAGACAGTGTAGAGAGGTTCACACTTTAGCAGCCACCTGGGGACAATCTGGAAATCCTTCCCTTCTGTCTCTGAACATAGGTTTGGGCTAGCTTTATTTCTTTCTCTTTTTTTCTTTTCTTATTTATTCTCATGGTCCAGGGATGGGAAGGAGGATTTATAATTTCATAATATAACTTGATATGATGATGTTACAGAAGAGTGGATGGATGGGTGGATAGATAAGTGGATGGATGGATGAATGGATGGTGAGTGGGTGGATGGATCAATGAGTGGGTGGGTGGATGATGGATTGGTTGGTGGTTGAGTGGATTTATGGATGGATGGGTGGGTGGTTAGATGGATGGATGGGTAGATGGATAAGTGAGTGGGTGGATGGACAGATAGATGATCGGATGGGTGTGTGTGTGGGTGGCTGTTTGGATGGGTGGGTCAGCAGCATGTGGTCCATGCACACAGTGGTGCATGAGTCACCATGAAAAGGAGTGACGTTCTGACACAGTCTACATCATGGTAGACCTTGAACACACGATGGTAAGTGAGAGAAGCAGACACGTAAGGACACATGTTACGTGTCCATTTATACAAGATGTCCAGAATAGACCAATTTAGAAAGACAGAAGCAGATGAGTGGTGCCTGGACTTGGGGGAGAAGGACCATGAGTTATTTTGTAAGGGTTACAGGAAGGAGAGCGGCCAAGGGCCCCTCTGTGAATGAGGGAGGCCTGAAGACTTGGAAGCCTCCTCCTTGTGGGGCCGCCACAGCCTTCCCCACTGGGAAGCACCCTGAAGGGCTGAGAGACTAGGTCCCTAGTTCTATGTCTGCTCCACACCCTCAGGGGAAGAGGTGTCTGGGGGCCCTTTATCCCGGGAGTGGAGTGTGGTGGCCTGCGTAGAACCTAACAGCTGTTGAGAGGGTGAGAAAGAGTCTAAAGCTGTCTTCCATAGAAAACATCACTTCCTGTTTGGCCAACTTTCCATGTGGGCTCGCAGCGTGCAGTGCCCAGGGTCACAGAGCCAGGGAAGGGCATAGTGTGTGCACGGCCAGAGGAGTGCTGGTGGAGAATGGGGAATGTTTGCACCTTGAGGAGGTGAGCAGAGTTCTGTCTGGCAGGGACCCTCCCCTTCCAGCCCATGGTGTCTGGTGGTCATCCCTCTGATGGCCTGAGCACAGCAGTGTCACCCTGGAAGTGCCCACCTGCCTGGTTACCACTGGGCATCCCCAATTCCAGATGCCCGACCATAGCTGAACTTTGCAGCACTTTCTGCAACCAAACTGGCTGAAATTAGTGGTTCCTCATTTTAATTAGATAGTTCTGGTGCCACTTACCAGTTTGTTTTGGAGGCGGGTGGGCCTCTTAAACTTTGGGCCCTCCAGCTCAAGTTCAGAAGGTGCTACAACAGCTCTGACAGGAAACATGTGTAAAAAGGTAAGGGGTCCCCAAGAGTAGGGCAGAGTGGCTTAGAAAACACAAGCCCATCCCCCACGGAGGCTGGCATGTTCCTGTAGCCAGGCTCGTGGGGGTTCACTTACATTTTGTGTTGAATGGGATAAAGTAGACAGACAAGGGAAGGTGCTATGTGTGTGTGTGTATGTATGTGCAGTATGTGTGCATGTGTGTTTGGTGTGTGTGTGTGTGTGTTCTGCGTGCATGTATGGATGTGTGTATGTTCAATGTGCCTGTGTGTGCCTGCATGTTTGCATGTTTGGCTCTGAGGCTTGCCACACTCGGACCCATCTCGCAGCTGTATCCCCACCGAGCCAAGCCTGCGGGGCCTCAACTGGGATGGAAAGGTGGTGCAGGGCCATGTCGCAGAGACGAGAACTCAATGCCAACATCCACTCCGAGTTCTCCTTGGTGGCATAGGAAGGAGCTGGGCGAGCTCACCTGCCAGTGCATAGAGGCTGAGCCTGGGCGATCTGGGGAAGGAAGTGGGGCTTTGCATAATTAAAACAGGACGTGCAGAAGACCCAGTGCTGGCGATGCAGAGGCATGGCTCAAAGAAACTGTACATGCGGACTTCTCTCCTAGAGAAAGGAGTGTGGGGTGGTGGAGAGGAGAGAAATTCTCTAGAGACAGAGAAACTGAGACACAGAGAGAAATGGACAGAGACATGAAGAGAGACAGAGAGAAGTAGGGTGCGGGGAGAGAGAGACACAGAAGGTGAAGTGAGGGTTTGAGGGGGAGCAAGCGAGGGGGGAGACAAGGACAAACAGACAGACCCCAGCAGCTGAAGTCTGTTATCCCTGAGGCTAGAGCTTGCGACTTCCTCCAGAGGTTCCCCCTTCCTCACACTGTGCACCAGCCCCCTCCTCTTGGGGCTGAGAGGGGCCGAGTTGAGCCTGCAGGCTCCAGATATGGGGGCTTCCATCCTAGGGGCGATGGAGCCTAAGCACAAGGTCACACGCCCTTCATGCCACTCCCCAGAGGTGGGCTCTCCATCTGGTGGTTGTTGCTGCAGTAAAAGTGACTGGAGAGTATCCCAGGATGAAGCACCCACCTGAGCAGCTAAGAAGCTGGGAATTCCTTCAGTCAGGGTCTGAGTGTCCCCTCTTTCATGTTATGGTTGGGTGTCCTGCTGGCCTGCATGACATTTGAACTCCTTTCATGGCAAACACATGCCTGGCCCTTTATTTTTGTGTTCACTACTCTCCATTTACATGGATTGTCACTGTTCTTAAGGTCTATAGTAATAGTAATAGTTATAGTTATATACTCTGTAGTATTAGTTCCCGTCTGTTGTCATAGTGAGACATGACTGAGCGACTGAACTGAACTGAACATCCCCCTTCTAGAGTAAAAGTTCTCCATTGCTGTAATCTCCCTCTACAGTAAATGTCCCCCTCTACTGTCATAGTCCACTCCCTATTGTAATAAGTCTGTCTCCGTGGTAGTAGTCTCTCATCTAGTAATTTCCCTCTGTTGTCCATTTTCCCCTTAAACAGTCAAAATGCCCATTCTACTATAACAGTGTTGTCACTATTGTCATAGCTTCCCCTCTATGCTAATAGTCCCCTACTGCTGTCCCTACTCTATATTAATAGTCCCTTTACTATCTTAGTAGTCCCCATCCTATAGTAATAGTCTTCCTCAATTTCAGTAGTCCCTTTCTATTGTAATAGTCCGTGTCTGCAGTAATAGACCCCGATTCATTATAATAGCCTCCCTAAGGTAATAGTCCTCTTCTATTATAATACTCCTTCTCTCTTTGTTGTAGTCATCTCTGTTCAGTAATACCGCCCCCCACAATGATAGACCACCCTCTACTGTAATAGTCTCACATATGCTATAATAGTCCTCTCTCAAGAGTGAGAGTCCTCCTCTATTGTAATAGCTTACCTCTATGGTAAGAGTCCTTCTTCCATAAATGGTTCTGCCTCTCCTGTAATACAGCAAAGCATATACATTACTTTGTCAAAAAAGGTCTGTCTAGTCAAGGCTATTGTTCCAGTGGTCATGTATGGATGTGAGAGTTGCACTGTAAAGAAAGTTGAGTGCCATAGAATTGAGGCTTTTTAATTGTGGTGTTGGAGAGGAGTCTTGAAGTTCCCTTGGACTGCAAGGAGATCCAACCAGTCCATCCTAAAGGGGATCAGTTGGACTGCAAGGAGATCCAACCAGTCCATCCTAAAGGGGATCAGGATTGGTGTTCACTGGAAGGACTGATGCTAAAGCTGAAACTCCAGTACTTTGGCCACCTGATGCGAAGAGCTGACTCACTGAAAAATACCCTGATGTAGGGAAAGATTGAGGGCAGGAGGAGAAGGGGACAACAGAGGATGAGATGGTTGGATGGCATCACTGACTCACTGAACATGGGTTTGGGTGGACTACAAGATTTAATGATGGACAGGGAGGACTGGTGTGCTGCGGTGCATGTGGTCGCAACAAGTTGGACACGACTGAGTGACTGAACTTAACTGAACTTCTGTAATAGTCCCCTCTACAGAATGGCTCCCTCTATTGTAATATTTCCCTTTATTATAATAATTCTCTATATTGTCATAGCCCCTCCCCTGCATACCAGCCCCCACCACATCAGAGTTCCACTAATATAAATTTCCCCCTCCACAGTAATAGTCTCCCACTACAGTAAGGGTCCTTCTTTATTATGAATCCCGTCTCCACAGTAGGGCTTCCCTGGTGGCTCAGCTGGTACAGAATCCGCCTGCATTGCGGAAGACCTGGGATCACTCCCTGGGTTTGGAAGATCCCCTGGAGAAGGGAAAGGCTACCCACTCCAGTATTCTGGCCTGGAGAATTCCATGGCCAGTGTAGAGTCATATAAAATCGTGCCACTTTCACTTTCTCCACAGTAACATCCCCCCTACATGGTCATAGCTCCATTTATTGTTGTATATCCCCTTTATCATATTAGTCACCTCTCTACAGTAATATGGCCCCTTGTACAAATAAAACCGTTACCTCTATGTAATCATCCCCTCTCTAGAGTAATAGTCCTCCCTGGGACTCTTATCCTCCTGTTATAGTTCCCTTTCCTTTTAAGAAAAACCCTTCAGAATATGTCTCTTTTCTAATCCAAGTATTCAATGAGATGCAAGTAGAACACATAGCAAAACAGTATGTCAGAACCCCGCACACAGTACCATGGGAGAGCCTGTGGATGTGTGTGCCCCGTCACGTAGGGCTCCATTTGTGCGTTTGTGTCACCATCCTGGGAACACCTGTCGGTGTGGGTCTGTCTTCCCTCACAGAGATCTCTGAATAATACAGGTCACCTGCCCACTGGGTGTCCTGTCTACAGCTCTCCCCATAACACAGACCACCTGCCTCTCCTGATCCCTCTTTCCTCCATATCCTTGAACCTCTATTCCATCAGAATCCAGGTTAGTGTGTCACAAGCCCTTCATCCTCCCATTTGCACTGGCCTGAGATGGTGGTGGGTTCACGGTGCTGGGAGGAGTAATGTCCCATCACCTGTGGACACCCATCCTGTACTTGCAAGGCACTCTCCTTTCTCCCAAGTACATAGGTGTGGGTCACTCACCCTCTTTTCCTTATCTGTGAACCCCAGCTGCCTGGTTTCCAAGTGCAGATTCAGGAGTGCTCGGCAGTAGTGCCATCCAGCCTTGGGGCCTTGGACAGCACCCCAGGGAACAAGCTGGATGCACCTACACACCCAAGTGTCTTTCGCTTCCTGTGGGTCTGCTGCACCCTCTGCACTCTCAGTCCATACAGGTGAGCAGGTAGGGTGCATGCTAGTGAGGTCAGGTTCTGCCCCCGTCGGACTGCAGTGAGACACTGCAGGAGGTTTAATGTGACCTCACACATGTCTGTGGGAGGCGATGGTCACAGAGGAACTCAGGGAATAGTTTTCAGGTGAACGAATGGATGGAGCAATGCAGGGCTTTTTTGCAAACACCAGGCTCCTGGACCTTTGCTCAGGCCGCCAAAAACACCAGTCTCCTGAAACACTCACTGTGTGCCCCAAAGGCGCTGGCCCCCTGAAATGCTCAGTGGGTCCCTCAGATATTCACTAGCTCCTGAAACACTCACCTGGTCCCTCAGATACTCACTAGCCCACTGAAACAGTCATTATGTCCCCCAAACTCACCAGTCCCCTGAAACACTGGGTCCCCAAAACTCTCCAGCCCCCTAAAGGCTCACTGAGTTCCCCTAACTCACCATCCTCCTGAAATGCTCACTGGGTCCCACAAGCACTTCCAGGGCTCCACAAATGTCCATCCACTCCGACCATCCCATGGTCCTACCCCCTCAATGTAAGGGCAGGACACAAAACCTGGGTTATCAGGTGTTCTACCCCAGTGGCATTGGCCAGCACAGGATCAGCACAGGCTCAGGACTCATGAGGGGCTTGTCACTGTGTCTTGTGAGCCGCAGTCAAGGAGCTCCCTCTGGCTCCATGCTCTGACCCAGAGGGACTCAACTTCTACGTGGAGATGTTGGGTAGGCGCCTCCTTTCCCCAAGGAGGTTCCAGCCCTCCAGCCACTCCTGTGCAAAAACACACACACACACATACATATATGATCCTGGGAAAGATTGAGGTCAGGAGGACAAGGGGGTGTGACAGAGGATGATGTGGTTGGATTGCATCACCGACTCTATGAACATGAGTTTGAGTAAACTCCAGGAGTCGGTGATAGACAGGGAGGCCTGGACTGCTGCAGTCCATGGGGTCATGAAGAATAAGACACAACTGAGCAACTGAACTGAACTGAACACAGATTTTTAGAATCGGTGTTCCAAAAAATGTCCACAAGGCGTCATCACTGCTTTGCTTCATATTCCACTTCTATATTTCTTTTTGTTTAATTAATTAACTTATTTTAATGGGAAGCTGATTACTTTACATCATTGTCGTGGTTTTTGCCATACATTAACATGAATCAATAATGGGTGCACTTGTGTCCCCCATCCTGAAGCCTCCTCCCACCTCCCTCCCCATCCCATCCCTCAGTGCCCTCTCACTACACCAGCCCTGAGCACCCTGTCTCATGCATGAAACCTGGACTGGCAATCTATTTCGCATATGGTAATATGCATGTGTCAATGATATTCTCTCAAATCATCCCACCCTCACCTCCTCCCACAGAGTCCAAAGTCAGTTCCTTACATCTGTCTCTTTTACGGTCTCACATACAGGGTCATCATTACCATCTTTCTAAATTCCATATATACATATACATATATGTATATACATATGTATATGTATACATATGTATATACATATGTATATACATATATGTAAATACATACATGTGTATATACATATATACATATATATGTATTCCATATATACACATACATATATACATATACAGTATATATTAATATACTGTATTGGTGTTTTTCTTTCTGACTTACTTCACTCTGTATTATAGGCTCCAATTTCATCCACTTCATTAGAACTGATTCACATATATTGTTTTTACTAGCTTAGTAATATTCCACTGTGCATATCTACCAGGCTTTCCTATCCATTCATCTGCCGATGGACATCTCAGTTGCTTCCAAATCCTGGCGATTGTCAGCAGTGCTGCAATGAACATTGGGGTATTCATGTCTCTTTCAGTTCTGGTTTCCTCAGTGTATATGCCCAGCAGTGGATTTTCTGGGTCATATGACAGCTCTATTTCCAGTTTTTTAAGGAATTTCCACCCTGTTCTCCATAGTGGCAGGGCTAGTTTGCATTCTCACCAACAGTGTAAGAGAGTTTCCTTTTCTCCACATCCTCTCCAGCATTTATTACTTGTAAAATTCTTGATAGCAGCCATCGTGACTGGCGTGAGATGGTACTTCACTGTGGTTTGGATTTGCATTTCTCTGATAATGAGTGATGTTGAGCATCTTTTAATGTGTTTGCTTGCCATCTGTATGTCTTCTTTGGAAAAATTTCTGTTTAGATCTTTGGCCCATGTTTTGAGTGGGTCATTTATTTTTCTGGAATTGAGGTGTAGGAACTGCTTGTATATGTTTGAGATTAATTATTTTTGTCAGTTGCTTCATTTGCTATTATTTTCTCCCATTCTTAAGGCTGTCTTTTCATCTTGCTTATACTTTTCTTCGTTGTACAAAAGCTTTTAAGTTTAATTAGGTCTCATTTGTTTGTTTTTGCTTTTATTTCTATGACTTGGGGGTGGATCATAGAGGATCCTGCTGTAAATTTCTTTTTATGTGCATTAATTGTTGTTTTATCTTGAAGTAGCCTTGATATGTCATATTGTGTTTGTTTAAGGTGTACAGGAGCTGGATTCAGAGATACACAGACATTTATCAATTCTTTTTGGGGTTCATTTTCCTCTGAGAGAGGAGTATAGTGTGTCCAGTAAGCTGCCTTTACTGTTCAACACTGTTTTTCTTAATTATCTATCTGATATATGTTACGCCTGTTTGTTCCTTGCAAACTCTTCATTTATCACACATCCCTAACTTTTTTTTTAATAATCACGTTTGTTTTTCTAAGTTTGTGAGTCTGTTTCTACTGTGTAATAGCCTACATTTGCATTAATTTAAAGAAGATACCTGTCAGTGATACCTTCTGTAATGTGTCTTTCTCTATCGGCCTTCCTTCACGTAGTATGGTATTCACTCTATCCTTCCATGCTGTTGTCATTGGCATTATCCCATTGTGATTCAAGACTGGGTAGCAATCCAGTACAGAGGTGCCCCAGTCTGACTTCATTTTCCTGTCTATGAAAACTTCATTGAATTTGTTGCAAGGAGGGCTTCCCTGGTGGCCCAGCCAGTAGAGAATCCACCTACCAATTCAGGAGACATGGGTTCAGTCCCTGGGTGAGGAAGATCCCCTGGAGAAAGACATGGCAATCCACTCCAGTATTCTTGCTTGGAGAATACCATGGACAGAGGAGGCTGGATGGCTACAGTTCATGGCGTCACAAAGTGTTGGACATGACTGAAGCGACTGAGAATACATGCAAAGGATAGAAAAAAAAGGGAAATTAGTATTTTATTCTTTCCCTTTTATAAGAACCAAGGAGATCAAGAAAACAGTGAGCAGGCCTGAACATTGCTAGGTGTTTTTTTTTTTTTAACTTTAACTCCTCATAACTCTAGATGTCTGTGACTAAGTTTGCTTTTCTGCCCCCTAACTCTGCAGAAGCTACGAGTAAATATTTTTCCTTGGACTCTGTGCTAAATACATCACTTATCTGATGTTTGCCCTTACAACACCCTTCCCCTTGTACTTACATATAAGAAAGAAGGCCACCAAGCCACCCCAACTGCCAGTCACTAAATGGGTTATTGAATTCAGACTAAGACTGTCTTTGAAAAAAATGCACAAGGAAGAGATCACTGACACCTGACTGTGAGCCCTTCTTTTATATAAGTCCCTAGACTCTTCATAGGTGTGGGATGGGAGGGCACTCAGTCCTTGAGGCATGACCCTACTGTGTTCCCCTCTCGGCTGGCTTTAGAATAAATGCTGCCTTCGTATCTCCTTCAGACTCTGTCTCTGTATTTTTTATTTTACTTACCTGGGCAGGGAAAGCCAAGATTTTGACCAGCAACAATTCTAGTTCTTGGCCATTGCCAATCGAGCTCTCCTGAAAACAAGGTGCACGGGACAGTGTGAATTCTGATTGTCTCTGGGTCTGAGCCCAGACATGCGATTTTGGGGCCATGTGGTTTCTGAGTGTTTGTTGAAAAAGAACCTCCTTGCTGGTTGTGATAGTTCCTGCACCCATTTGCATCCCCACTGAGAGTGTAGGAGATTTCCCTTTTGCCTCCACCCTCTGCAGCCCCTATTCTCTGTAGATTTTTACACAGTGGCCACTCTGTTCTATGGGAAGGGATTTTTCATGATAGTTTTGATTTACGTGGATTTAATACCTAGTGGCGTGCTGCAGTCCATGGGATTGCAAAGAGTAGGAAACAACTGTGCACCTAAACTGAATAGTGAGCTGGACGAACTTTCCAGGTGCTTTTCAATACTGTACAGAGTGACTACAGTTTACCTCTTGATATTGTTTTCTTGAAAAGTGGCCCTGTTTTGAACTCCTTTTTGATTATCTATGCTGGGAGATGACTGCAGGGGAGGGGTCATTTACTGCCCCACAAGTCTTGTGAATATGAAGAGCCAAGCAGGATTAGGGTTAAAGTTGTTTTTCTGGAAGACAGTTCTAAGGGAACAACATTGGTTCCTGCCCCACTCTGGTCTTTAGTCATTGAGGTTAATGGAAAACTCTGTTCACTGATTGTCAGATAGAGTGAAATGTGCCAAGTCTTGAGTCTCATTTCTCCTTCCCCCTTACCTAGGGTCCCCAAGAAACACCCCAGTTTGTGAACACCACTCTGCAGAGGGTGCTGTCCTCTGTAGGTGGGGTGACCCTAAGGACGGAGGCTGGAGGTAGGAACCCCATCCTAGGGGACATAGAGTGCCCAGGGGACCTTGCAAACATGTTTCAGCCTGGAGGCTCCACCAATTCCTGGGTGATGTAGGCTTGGTTTCTTGGCAGGAGGTTCTACCTGCATCTGGAGATTGGATGCTCATGAAGAGGGAAGCAGGCACCCCAGGTCCATTGTGGGATCACATTTCCTGCCCCATGCTCCCAGATCCATCTGAACTGAGATTCTACAGTCTTGGTACCATAACCAGCTCATGATCCATGGAAGTGACAACATCCGGGTAATCATGGCATGAGGACAGTAGATTCAGCCTTTCTGATTCCTTTGTGTGTGTGTGTGTGTGTGTGTGTGATTTTATTCCCTAATTTTAATTGGCATATGTAGTTGAATAACATGGTTGTGGGTTTTTTTTTTTGTTTGTTTTGTTTTGTTTTGTTTTTATTTTGATCAACAGAAATTTGATTCACTTGTATGTAGATGTGTATATCTTCTCTTCCAGGTTCTTTTCCGAGATAGGATGTTACAGTGTTGAATAGGATTCCTGTCTACACAGTGGTTCCTGGTGGATTGTTGTTGTTGTTTTTTAAATAATATTAGCCTCCCTATGTTAGATTGAATCAGTTCTTTACTCCTTGTCCACATCCCCCCCCCCCCCAATGGAGATCACTGATTATTTTCTGAGTATGTGAGACTGTTTCTCTTTGGTAAAGAAGTTCATCTGTATCAATTAATAGATCCAAGCTACAAGTGATATCTTATGCTAATATTCCTCCTTCTCTCCCTCATCTCATTTGCTGTGATCATCTCTACTTTATGCCCTGAGGCCTCCCATGCCATTCTTTCCTGCTTGTTAGGGCTGAGTGATGGTTCATCGACTATGTACCCCATTTTTACTCCTTTTGGATGTCTTTCTTTGCAAATATTTTTCCCCTTCTGAGGACTGTCTTTCTCTTTCATTTAGGGTTCCTTTGCTGTGCAAACGCTTTTATGGCTAACTTAGTCCTATTTTCTTAGTTTTGGTTCATTTTTCATTATTCTGAGCACACTTGGTAGAATTGATGTTGCAGCACGTCCCCCCTATATTGTCCTCAAAATTGCATCGTATCCGTCCCACAGTTAGATCTCTATCTTCTTTTTATATCTTCAAGCTTATATTTGTATATGGTTTGAGGGATATTCTTATTTCATTCTCATTTTCATTATTGATGCACGTCCATGCTCTCCTCCATAGGGGCTTTCATTTTGGCAATGGGGGTGGTTGTTTCCCTTCTCTTCATGGCATCGGGCAGATTTAACCTTTGTAGAGTGCTTGACAATCACCATTCTGATTGGTGTGAAGTGATACTGAACACCGTTCCTTAATATGTAGCAATTTTGACATCTTTTCATGTGATATTTTTTAAGTGTGAGTTAAATTTACCTGTTGAAATTGGCTTTGCAATGGTCTACCCAGTTATCAATACTTTTTTGTTCACCATGCCTAGGAGACTCCAGGAGATCAGTTTTTGTTTACTTAGAAACGCTTGGACCTTATGAATATTAAATGCCTCTCTACACCGCTTTCTGTTGATGGGCGGGACTCTGGCCCTCCCTGTTGTTTTACCTGAGGCCAAACTATGGTGGAGACAATAAAGACAATGGTGAACTCCTTCAAAAGTTCCCAGTGCCCCTGACACTGCAGGAGGCCACGACTGACCCTTGCCTCTGCTGGCGGCCCCTGGGCATTCACAGGCAAGTCTGGGTCAGACTCTTGTGGGGCCACTTCTACTTTCTCCTGGGTCCTGGTGCGAACAAGGTTTTGTTTGTGTCCTCCATGAGTCTGTTTCACTAATCCAGTGCAAGTACTATGATCAAATCCCAAAGGCCCCCAAAGTCTAACTCTCTCAGGAATCTTAATCCATTTGCCAAGTCCCCAGGTTGGGAAATCTGGAGGAGAGCAAGGAGTGTGTACAGACCTGGAATGGATGGAGCCGGGGTGGTCTGTGTGCTAGCCTGATATGGATGGAGTTGGGGTGGTCTGTGCACTGGCATGTATGGAGATGGAATGGTCTGTGTAATGACCTGGCATGAATGGAACTGGGGTGGTTTGTGTGCTGACCTGGTATGGATGGAGTCGGGTGGTCTGTGTGCTAACCTGGTATGGATGGAGGTGAGGTGGTCTTTGCACTGTCATGAATGGAGGTGGAATCGTCTCTGTGTTGACCTATCATGGAGGCAGCTGTGGTGGTCTGTGTGCTGACCTGGCACGGATGGAACTGTTTGGTCTGAGTGCTGACCTGGCATGCATGCAGTTAGGGTGATCTGTGTGCTAACCTAGAATGAATGGAAATGGGTGGGGTCTGTGAACTGGCATGGATGGAGCTGGGGTGGTCTGTGTGGTGATGTGGCATTGATGGATATGGGGCGGCGGAATATGTGCTGACTTGGCATTGGATGGGATTGTGGTGGTCTCTGCACTAACCTGGCATGGATGGAGGTAGGGTGGTCAGTGTGGCGACCTGGCATGGATGGAGGTGGGGTGTTCTGTCTGTTGACCTGGCATTGATGGAGCTGGGGTGGTCTATGAACTGGCATGGATTGGAGTGGGGTGATCTGTGTGTTTAACTGGCATGGGTGGAGGTGGGGAGGTCTGTGTACTGACCTGGTATGGATGGAGATGATGTGGTCTGTGTGCTGACCTGGCATTGATGGATCTGGGGTGGTCTCTGTGCTGACCTGGCATAGATGGAGCTGGGATGGTCTGTTTACTGACCTGGCATGAATGGATTAGTCTGGGGCCAATCTATGTGTTTCTAATCGACAAGAGTTAGGCTGTGGTTGACTGGTGGGTGGGAGAGCTTGTTTATGATCAGACAGGAAGGAGGCATATAACTGGAGTTTTTCATTACCTAAGTCTCATTTGTTAATTTCTGTTGTTCAGTCCTTTGGGTTTTAGCCATGTTCCTTCATCTGATGGATGTTTCTCTGTCATTTGATTTTGTTGAATTTACTGTGTTTGTGATCCCTTTCTTGGTTGAAAGGCTGTAGTTCCTCTTAACTATGGAGTCTGCCTCTCCTGAGTGGGATTGAACCAATGCCATGTGATGGTTTCCTGGTTGGCGGAATTTGTGTATGTGCTTTGGTAGGTGGAGCTAGATCATGTCTTTCTGAAAGGCAGTGGCTCTGTCCACTAGTGTGGTTTGGAATGTATGGGTTCAGTATGCTTTTGAGCAGTGAGTCTGCCAATGTGCAAGCCTGCACCCCTATCTGGCTGAAGGATAGGCGAGGGGTGTTTGGCACTACAGCTTGCTGTCTTTGGGGTGTAATTTAGCCTTAATATTGACATGGAGGCTTTTGTGAGAGCACTCACCTATTAATGTTGTGTGGGGCCAGGAGTTCTCTAGTGATCAAAATTCATGAAGTCGTTAGCCGTCAGCCACTTCCTTCCCCAGGTGATTTTCCCCACCAGAAGTTCAAAGCCAGGTTTCTTGCATTGCAGGCAGATTCTTTGCTTTCTGAGCCCCAAGTGAAGCCCTTAGAAAATGCCTGCTGTCGCTGATTAAATAATATGCAAATATGTGTTGAAAATGCAGAGTATAGTGATCAATAGCATAGCTTGATTATCATGATAATTATTGTTGTTTGACAAGTCTTTGCTGTCAGATTTTAACAGGAATGTGTATGGTAGGATATAGGAACACAGCACATTTTCCAATGTGTGTTCATCTGAAACTTTCTTAGAGTGACGAGGTGAGGTAAAGTCATTCAGTTTTGTCTGACTCTTTGCGACCCCATGGACTGTAGCCTACCAGGCTCCTCCCTCCATGGGATTCTCCTGGCATGAGTACTGGAGTGGGTTGCCATTTTCTGCTCCAGGGGATCTTCCTGACCCAGGGATCAAACTCAGGCCTCCCACATTCTGGGCAGACGCTTTAACCCCTGAGCCACCAGGAAAGCCCCTTAGAGTGACAGCAGATCCTCAATTACCTTCTAATGACAGTGACAAGATTTTTCATTGCTTGGTGTTCTTTTTTTTCTTTTTCTTTTTTTTTTAACCTGCCTTCTCTTTCTCATTTATCCGTTGTTGTTACCTGGCTAAGTCACTTTAGATTCTTTGTGAACATATGGACTCTGTCCCACCAGGCTCCTCTGTCCATGGGATTTCCAAGGCCAAAAAAGAGAAAAGCCAGTTCTGGGGAAAGAGCACATGGGCAAAGACCTCTGAGGACACAAGGATGTGAAGGCTGGCCAGGAGATGAGGGTCAGAAAACTTCGGGTTTATGTGAGGTGTGGGCAGGAACCATGGCTCCCAGGCCTGGCCATGCACACTGCCCAACATCCATCTGCCTGCCCTCTGTCTGCCCTGCCCCACATTTGCCAGGAGCTCTGGTGTCTAGACTGTGGCACTTGCTGAGCTCTAAACACAGCTGTCTCCTTGCAGGTGTGTGGGAGGGATGGAGTGCTCTTAATGACTTGTTACAACTCTGGAAAGTGGGATCGAGAGGCTGGGGTTAATGTGGCTCCTAGGAGCTGAGGGCCCTACGTCAGTACCAGAGCCAGAGGTCAGACAAGAGCTGCTGAAGAAAGAGGCCAGAGGATTTCTTGAAAAACCAGTGAAATTGGTTATTAGAAAGCAACACTGAAAAGACTACAAACAAAAATCTGATATGAACTATATGAAACACATGTGAAGTATTGATGTCATTGGTATTTTGAAGAAAGCTGGATTAAATGTGTTCTATAATCAGCATGTTTATCCCAGAACTTTCAGTTTTATTTCCACCACACAGCATCAGCAGCAAGCAGTGGGTGTGCCATGCTGGAGCAGTGAGCACAGGAGAGGAGATACCCCACGCCAAAGGTCAGGAGTGGCGGTTGTGGGGAGATACCCCATGTTCAATGTAAGTTGTGGTCTAATCATATGGGCCACAGCTTGTCTAACTCAATGAAACTAACAGCCATGCCATATAGGGCTGCCCAAGAGGGATGGGTCCTGTTGGAAAGTTCTGACAAAACGTGGGCCACAGGAGAAGGGAATGGCAAGCCACTTCAGTATTCTTGTCTTGAGAACCCCATGACCAGTATGGAAGGCAAAAAGACAGGACACTAAAAAATGAGCTCCTCAGGTCTGTAGGTGCCCGATATGTTCCTGGATATTAATAGAGAAATAACTCCAGAAAGAATGAAGAGACAGAGCCAAAGAAAAACAGAAGCCAGTTATGGATGGGAGTGGAGATGAAAGCATGGTCGAATACTGTAAAAAGCAACACAGCATAAGAACCTGGAATGTTAGGTGCGTGAATCATGGCAAATTGGTTGTGGTGAAACAGGAGATGGCAAGAGTGAACGTCGATATTTTAGCAATCAGCAACTAAAATGGACAGGAATGGATGAATTTAACTCAGATGACCATTATATCTACTACTGTGGGCAATATTTCCCTTGGAAGAATTGGAGTAGCCATCAGAGTAAAAAAAAAAAAAAAGTCCAAAATTCCGTGCTTGGATGCAATCTCAAAAATGACAGAATGATGCCTGTTCATTTCCAAAGCAAACAATTCAATATCATGGTAATGAAAGTCTGTGGCCCTACCAGTAATACTGAAGAAGCTGATGTAGAATTGTTCTGTGAAGACCTACAAGACCTTTTAGAACTGACACACAGAAAAAGATGTCCTTTCCATTATAGGGAACTGGAATGCAAAGGTAGGAAGTCAAGAAACATCTGGAGTAACAGGCAACATTGGCCTTGTAGTACAGAATGAAGCAGGGCATAGACAAAGTTTGCTAAGAGAACACACTGGTCATATCAAACACTCTCTTCCAACAACCCAAGAGAAAACTCTATACATGGACATCACAAGATGATCAAGACCAAAATGAAATCAATGATATTCTTGCAGCCAAAGATGGAGAAGCTCTATACAGTCAGAAAAACAAGACCAGGAGCTGACTGTGACTCAGATCATGAACTCATTATTGCCAAATTCAGACATAAATTGAAGAAAGTAGGGACAACCACTAGATGATTCAGGTATGACTTAAATTAAATCCCTTATGATTAAACAGTGGAAGTGAAAAAGAGATTTAAGGGTCTAGATCTGACAGAGTGGCTGATGAACTTTGGATGGAAGTTCATGACATTGTACAGGAGTCAATGACCAAGACCATCCCCAAGAAGAAGAAATGCAGAAAGGGAAAATGTTTGTCTGAGGAGGCCTTACAGATAACTGTGAAAAGAAGAGAAGTGAAAAGCAAAGGACAAAAGGAAAGATATACCCAGCTGAGTTCAGTTCCAAAGAGTAGCAAAAAGAGATAAGAAAGCCTTCCTCAGTGATCAGTGCAAAGAAAGAAGAAAAAAGTTGAATGGGAAAGTATAGAGATCTATTCAAAAAAATCAGAGATATGAAGGAAAAATTTCCTGCAACAATGGGCTCAATAAAGGACCGAAATGGTATGGACCGAGGAGAAGCAGAAGACATTAAGAATAGGTGGCAAAGATACACAGTAAAATTATACAAAATAGTTATTTAAGACCCAGATAATCACGATGGTGTGATCACTCATCCAGAGCCAGAGATCATGGAATATGAAACCAAGTGGGCCTTAGGAAGCATCACTATGAACAAAGCTAGTGGGGGGTGATGGAATTCCAGTTGAGTTACTTCAATTCATAAATGATGATGCTGTCAAAGTACTGCACTCAATATGCGAGCAAATTTGGAAAACTCAGCAGTGGCCACAGGACAGGAAAAGCTCCGTTTTGATTCCAACCCCAAAGAAATGCACTGTCAAAGAATGCTCATACTATTACACAATTACACTCATTGCATACGGTTACAAAGTAATGCTCAAAATTCTCCAGGCCAAGCTTCAAAAATACATGAACCGTGAACTTCCAGATGCTCAAGCCGATTTTCCAAAAGGCAGAGGAACCAGCGATCAAATTGCCAGAATCCCCTGGATCATCAAAAAAGCAAGAATTTTAGAAAAATCTCTATTTCTGCTTTATTGATTAGCCCAAAGTCTTTGACGGTGTGGATCACATAAGCTGTGGAAAATTCTGAAAGAGATGGGAATACCAGACCACCTGACCTGCCTCTTGAGATATATATATATATATGCAGGTCAGGAATAAAGAGATAGAACTCTTCATGGAACAAAACACTGGTTCTTAATAGGAAAAGGAGTATGTCAAGGCTGTATATCGTCACCCACCTTATTTAACTTATATGCAGATTACATCATGAGAAAAACTGGTCTGGATGAAGCACAAGCTGGAATCAAGATTGTGGGGAGAAATATCAATAACCTCAGATATACATATGACACCATCCTTATGGCAGAAAGTGAAACAGATCTAAAGAGCTTCTTGATGAAAATGAAAGAGGAGAGTGAAAAAGTTGGCTTAAAGCTCAACGTTCAGAAAACTAGGATCACGGCATCTGGCCCCATCACTTCGTGGCAAATTCATGGGGGAAATAGTGGAAGACTTTATTTTTATCACGTGAGCTGTGTGTCCTTGTGTGGCTGTGTGGAGAAGTGCTCCCAGTATCCGCTGGGGTTCCGTTAGCCCACCCCTTTGCTCACGCCTTCCCCCATCCCCCTGGGGCAGCTCCTGTTTACTTTGCCTTGTGACTGTAGCCACTTTGCAGGTGTCAGCAACAGCTTTACTGAAGCCTGAGTGACACCTTCCCCTGTGATGTGTGGCCAGAATGCCCCAGGGAAAGTGTGACCCTGGTGCCCATGAGGAACACGCCTGCTCTGCTGTTTGGGGGTGGCTTGGTCTACCTTAGCACCATGTCCAGGCTCACAAACTGGCTTACCATCAGCCACTAGCTCCCTCACTATGTGGTCTAAGACGATGGGCTCAGCAACAGTAGCCCATGGAACTTGTGGGTCTAGTCTGTGATGGTGAAAATGACCTGCAGGCATACGGGGCACTGGGAGTGCTCAGAACCTGGCCCAGTGCTGCACTGGGCCCAGCATCGCAGGGCTGGAGTCAGTGGACAGGAGAACCAAGGCCAGCTGGGGCACTGTAGGTGGGTCTGGGGCCTCCCCAGAGGAAGCACTCGGTTTGATGGGTCCTTGGGTCTGGAGGTTCCCAAGGGTTAGGACACCCTGAACAGGTTAGGCCAAGGGGACAGGGAATTGGAGGGGCTTGGGTGAGCCTCTGTCTACAGGGGTTGAGTCAGCCTGACCTTGAGGTTGGGTGGCATGGCTGTGGGGTGGTCAATGCTGTTGTCTCAGAGCAGGTGCCCATTGGGATTGGGAGTGCAGGACCAGCCTGTGGGTAAAAGTGCATCTCATGGCTCCACCCATCTGGCCCTCATGCCCACATATGGGTAGAAGCTCTCCTATCTCCTCTTCTGCTAGTAATCCTCAGTGTCAAAGGACAGCTTGCCAGTGAGTGCCTTCATCTGGCCTGGTGTTGGGAGCCCAGGGCAGCAGTCATCCAGGCCTGTGTAACTGGGGAGGGGATAGGGCAGTGCAGAGGGGCACACGGCTGGTGTCCTGGGTGCTGGGTGCTCAGTGGCCTGACTCGGACCATGTTGAGTAGGGCCTGGATTTCTGTACAGCAGGGCAGCACCCAGGAACGAAGGCCACGCTGCCTCACTGTCCTAGAGAATCCAAGAGAAGGCAGAGAAGTTCCCCCATCCACCCACAAGCAGTTATCACTTCATGTCTGACATGAACAGATTTTCTCTATGAGTAAGTGTACTTATTTACAAACTTAAATAAAGTGGGTTGTTCTAACCATACTACCCTGCCCTGTCAAGGGCCAGGAGCCATGTGTCCTTCCAGTTCCAGGGAAGAATGGAAGGTGACCGTCCAGGGGGTCCCAGTGTGGTTCTGGGTGGTGGTTAGGGGTCAGCAGAGTGATTGTGGTGCACAGACATGTAGGTCCACAGAAGCTCCTCAGGACAGTAGAGAACATCAGGAACAGTAAGGGTGAAAGAAGAGTGGCCCTGCAGCCTAGGGCTGGGAATTGGAGTAAGGTAGGATGTTTTACCGTCTGAGCCACCAGGGAGGGTTTGACCTCTGGTAGAATTTCTTCTCCAGAAGGACTGGGGTTATTGTCTGTATCCTCACAGCTGTCCCAATCCTGGAACATAATCTGGCCAGAGGCAGGTGCTAAACAAATATCTGTCATTGAATGGACAGTCTGAGTATGAAGGTGCACAGGGAAGGTGTCATCAGGCGGCAGACTGGGCATTTAAGATTAGGAGGGTGAGACAAGAGAGAGGCATACAGGGTTTCTGAGTATGGATTTACAGACTCCTTGGCTCAGTGCCACCTAAGCCTGTCTATTCCCCAAACAATAAGTTTTTAATGGAAAACTCACTCCGGCCTGCAAGCACTTGCATGACCTGCCCTGCATAACTTCAAAAGCAGATCTGAGCCTGTTCCCACCACCTGAGCCTGAAGCCTCTTTGGGCTTTTCAACCTCTGTTTGTGAGGTGGTGCTGAGAGACGAAGTGTTTGATGTGGCTTTGGGGTTTTCTCATTTGTGGAGCTCAGCTCCATCTGCAGGGCCACCAACGACTCCAGTGCCTCCAGTGGGGGCTGGTCGCTCAAGGCTTCTGTCCTTGGATGTTCATGTCCCTGCTCCTCCACCTTCTCCTCCTGCATCTATGAGGGCAGCTTTCCCTGCTCCTCCTCTTCCACCACTTCAACCTCCTCAATGATGTCTTCCACCAGCAGGTGGAACACTTGCCCGACCATACCACCTCTCCCTCCTCCAGGGCCACTCCTTCCTTAAATGCCTTCCCACAGAAGAAGGCAGCCTCGTCACCTGGTTGGCCCTTTGCTGCCTGTGACATCCCTGATGGCCCCAGTGTACCGGCAGGTCTCAGGGCCCAAGCACCCTGAATCCTAGGGCTCACACTGAAGAAGCCCCAGCATCCCCGTGAGCAGCAGGACAGAAGGAAAGATGATGTAGACAAAGGTACTCAATTCAGCCTGCCTTGGTGAGAATCACCTGGGTCTCACGTGCTGTAAGCAGAACTTCTCTGAATTCGACTAGAACACATGAAGTGCCCAAGCCTCCAGTCTCAGCCTGCCACCTGCTACCACCATGACGTGAATCCAGGCTCTGCATCCAGGCTGCATGAGCCTGAGCTTCCCGACTGGGGAGAAAAGAAGGTCCTAACCTCTACACAGATCTGCCTTCAGGCCTAACCTCCTGATCCCCTCACAACCTCTGTGTCTTGTCACTTACCTCTAATGGCCGTACCTTCCTCCTGGGGGCAATACAGCAAGGGATTCACTCACAGACCCTCACCAATAATCTGCTGGCCACACAGGGAAGGACAGCATATGGATGACCAGCCTCGAGCCCTCCCATGGGCGGCCAAGAACTGCAACCTCAATGACCCTTTCTGGGGAGGCCCAGATGGACCCCACCTCAGTAATCCTGTTACATCCTAGAGAGTTGTGGTCCAATAACCAGTTGAGGACGTTCATGCTGCTCGTGTCTGGCCTGAGGTTGGGAGTTCCCCATCAACCTCACAGAAGCAATGGAATGGAGAAGATGTACATGCCCTATATCCTAAAGGAGGACAGGAGAAACAGCAAAGATTCAGGTAGGTGGTGCCTCTGACTCCCTCTCCCACCCACCCACACCACCCTAGGAGCCAGGTTGCACCAGCAATGCCAAAGTGGTACCCCTTAATGATCTCTCTGTTCCTGACATAAAGTTTGTCCTTAAAGGAAAATACCAGCTTGCAGAAGGACTGGGGATGGCCTCGTTCCAGCACCTGCCAGGACTGGGAGGATGGAAAAGGTGAAGGTGCACAGCTTCTAGGGTCTGCAGCTTGCCTGCCAGACAGGCATCAGCATCTTCTGTTTTTCCTTTCCAGAGGCTTATGGTGAATGCACACACCTGGGTCATAGGATCCCCTGATCCCCACTTGCCTGCCCAGCTCCCCCACCTACCTGTCCTGAGGCTCCCTCCCTGCCCTTCAAAGCCATCATGGAGATAAGCAAGTCTTCATCTCGGTCACTGACCATGACGGGCATCTGGCGGTTGTTCATAATCTGCTCAAAGTCAAGGAACTAGTCACGACACATGCTGGGGAAGGAAGAGTCTCGAGTAACAGGATTGGTCTCGGGCAGAGCAAGGGCATGAGAACAGACATCTGTAAGTTCTCCCTTTTGGGAGTACTTGTTTCCTTTCAGGACTACCCATACTTCAGTTAAGAGAGGTTGTATAGGAGTACCATTTTGGCAAGGCTGGTGCTCTGCATCTAGGTACTCCCGCTTGCCCAGTTGCCACACTGACATCCCCAACCCCTCCCACACCAGGCGATGCTCTCATCACTCTGCGTCCTCTGTGGTCTTCTGGGACACTTGTCCACATCCCCCAAAGATGGCTCTCTTTCAAATTGCACTCAATGTATGCCTGGCATGTGTTTACTGGGAACTGGCCTGTCGGTTGCCTGAAACTTCAGGATCTACAGTGCCTGCAGCATGCGTTCTCCAAGTGCAAGGGCCTGTATCTATTCGTTTAGCAAGAGAGGCCTGAGTCTCTTCCCTGCTCTCTGTATTGACAAGGGATGACGTGGATGTAATGGAGTCATCTGGTCTACTGTATTCAGTCACAGATGACATCCATTCCCTGCCAAAGTCCATGGCTCCTATTCAGATATGAGCCAAATTGAGCTTCCCATATTCATTTGCTCAGACATGTACAGGTAGAGAGGTTGCCAGACTCTGCTGGCATTCTGCCTGTGGAGATCACAACACCCCCAAACCCCAATTTCTTTGTCTGCAAATTTCCTTGGCTTCACCTCAGCTGGTGGGTTCCCTCACCCACCCCTCCTCCTGCTCCTGATTCTTCGCGTCCTCCTGAGCATGATGATGTGCCTCCCTGGATGATGGCACTTCTCTTACTATAGATACAATTTCTCTTCTGATGGTCTTTCCTCTGGAGCCTATTAGGCTATGGGGTCTTTGTCATTTGCAGAGCTCAGCTCACCCTGCAGGGCTACCAATGCCTCCAGCGCCTCTAGTGGGGGCTTGTCGCTCGAGGCTCCAGTCCTTGGATATTCCTGGCCTGCTCCTCTTACTCTTCCTACCGCTCATGAGAGAACAGCTTCTCCTGCTCCTCTTCTGCCACTAGTTCAACCTCCACAATGATGTCTTCCACCAGCAGCTGGATCACTTGTTGGACTGCACCACCTCTCCCTACTCCAGGGCCACTCCTTCCTCCACTACCTCCCTGCTGAAGAAAGCAGCCTCCTTGACTGATGGGCACTCTGTTGCCTGCGACATACACGACAGCCCCAGCACAGCTTCAGGTCTCAGGGCCCTAGCACACTGCATCATTGGGCTCACACCGAATAAGGCCCAGGGTCTCCATGAGCAGTAGGACCCAGGGAAAGATGATGCCTACAAATGTAACTAATTCAGCCTGCCTCCGTNTGTTGCCTGCGACATACACGACAGCCCCAGCACAGCTTCAGGTCTCAGGGCCCTAGCACACTGCATCATTGGGCTCACACCGAATAAGGCCCAGGGTCTCCATGAGCAGTAGGACCCAAGGAAAGATGATGCCTACAAATGTAACTAATTCAGCCTGCCTCCGTGAGAATCACCTGGGTTTCACAGACTTTAAACATAACTTCTCTGAATGAGCCTAGGACATGTGAAGCATCCAAGCCTTCAGTCTTAGCCTGTCACCTGCAACCCTCATGACCTGAATCCAGACGCTGCATCTAGGCTGCATCAGCCTGAGCCTTGCAACCTGGGAGAGGAGAGGGTCCTGGCCTCTATACAGATCTCCCTTCAGGCCTCATGCATGATCCCCTCACAAGCTCTGTGTCTTGTCACTTATGTCTCACTGGGGGACCTACTGATCTGCTGGCCACACAGGGGAGATTAGCATGCGACTGACTGTGACTTGAGCCCTCCATGGGCAGCTAAGAACCCCAGCATCACTCGTCCATTCTGGGGAGGCCCAAAGGTACCTCTTTCAACAATCCTGCTTCATCCCGGAGAGTTGTGTTCCAACAACCAGTTGAGCAAATTCAGGCTCACTGTGACTCGCCTGAGACTGGGTGTACTGCATCCATCCTCACAGAAGCAGTGGAACGGATAGGACATCTCAGGCACATAGAGGTCATTAAGGAATGCAGCTTTGGTATCTCTGGTCCTCTGCAACTCGGTACTCCCACTTGCCCAGCCACCACATTGACATCCCCAGCCCCTGCCATAGCATCCAATGTGCTCATCCCTCTGGGTTCCCCATGGTCCTCTGGGACCCTTGTTCTTACCCCTCAAGGGAGGATGTGTTTCTGACTTCTCCTGATGTATGCCTGTCACGTGTGTCCTGGGGAGTGGCATACCACTGACCTGAAACTACAGGATATACTTCTATGGGAGAAGAGGAAGAGGACAGTGATGGAAACTTAGGTGGGGAGGCCTTGTCATGTGTCGGGTGGCAGTGTAATTTGCTAAAGAGGCATAGAAAGAAGGAACCCTATAAGAAGAAGGTAAAATTGATATTTTGCAGTCACATGGGAGATATACTATTATGTAAAATAACATAGACAGAGTTAGATGAAATACTGTATGACATCACTTACAAAATCTAAAAACACCACAAAGTAGAGAATATAACAAAAATGGAGGTTCAGAGATATAGAGAATAATCTACTGATTAACAACAGGGAGTGGAAGAGGCAGGGGAAATACAGAGGTGGGGGAGTGGGAAGCACACCATGTTAGGTGAAAGCTGAGCTCAAGGATGGACTGTACAACATGGGAAATAAAGCCAGTACTCTGTGATAACTATAAATGGAATGCAAACTTTAACAATTTTATAATAAAAAGGAAAAGAAAAAAAATATGGGGGAAGAAAGAGGGAAGAAAGGAAGGAAAATATTGGTGTTTATGGAGGTCACAAAGCCAAAATTAATTAGGCCCTTTTAAGAAAGAAATTTAGTTTATATTTTAAAATTTTGGGGGGATAATTACTTTACAATGCTGTTGTGGTTTTTGCCATACGTGACAGGACTCTGCCACGAGTGTACATGTGTTTCCTATCCTGAATGCCCTTCCCACCTGCCTCCCCATCCTATCTCTCTAGGTCATCCCAGTGCACCAGCCCCGAGCACCATGTCGCATGTATAGAACCTGGACTGGGGATCTGTTTCACATATGATAATATACAGGTTTCAAACATATTGTCTCAGATCATCCCATCCTCGCCTTCTCCCACAGAGTCCAAATGACTGATGTGTACATCTGTGTCTCTTCTGTGATCTCACATATAATTTTACCATTATCATCTTTCTAAATTCCATAAGTATGCATTAATGGAGACACACTCTCACTGCCGTGTGACCCATCACAGCTGACCAAGAAACTTCTCAGTAACCGCCCACCACAAGGAAACTTAAAAAATCAGAGGCTCAAAAGCTCTGTAGCCAGTGCTTCAAGGTGAATGAAGAGCTGAATCAGTACAGACTAGAAGAGGTCCCAGAGTGTCGGGAGCAAGCACGGGATATCCCATCCATGACAAAGATCATGAGGAAGAGGCCTGACAGACAAGGGCAAGTCAGGACTGGTAGGGTCCCCTGGAACTGCTCGAGCATCTACCCCAAAACCAGAGTTTGCCTGTCCAGCTATTTTTCACTAACTTTTCTGTTGCCAATGAGGGGCTGTTCCTGACCACTTTTCTCTGAAGAAAATTAACTTAGAGCTCTAGTTAAGAAGTCTCCTGGGCATAATTGGAGTGTTTCAATACAGACCCCTTTGATAGATTTCTAACTTGCCTGACAGGTTTATCCAGACTTTTTCAACTACATATGTGATTGTTTACAGCCTCCCAACTGCGAGAGGCCCAAGAAGCTTAAAACATTCTAGGTATGTAGAGGCTTTTGAGGAGTTAAAAATCATTAGACTAGGGAGACGAAAAAAGATGGTGGAGGAATAGGAGGGGGATAACACTTTCTCCCTCACTACTTCATCAAAAGAACATTTCAAAGCTGAGTAAATCCTACAAAACAAATTCTGACTGCTGGCAGAGGACATCAGGCATCCAGCAAAGAGGGTCATCGGCTTCAAAACCAGGTAGGAATTAATACATACAACGAAGACAGAGACAAAGGAGGTAGCGAGGAAGCCCCGTCCTTGGAAGGGAATCCTGTCCCAGGAAGAGACTCTTAAAAAGAGAGGTTACCTAAAATAGGGGAGCAGTCTCACAGCTGTGTATGGGGTGAGCCCTGGAAGCACAGAGGACAACATAACAGGAAGCAAGAATAAATAAATAAATAAATAAAACCAACAGATTATGAATTCAACAGTATAACCCCCAGCGGATAAGCAGCACAAACACCTGTGACTGACAGCAGTGGGGATTGGTCAGGGAGGAGCCCTCCTGGGACAGAGCTTTCTAAGAATTGGGCCATGGGAGACGTAGGCTACAGGGCTTATCTCGATAATCAGGGCATAACCGGGCCAGAATCGGGTCCGCGCGTGGCTAGAAAGAACTATCTTGGTCTAGTAAACCAGACTGTGGGATAGCCAACATGCAGAACGCTCGAACATAAGGACTGATCGGCAATAGCTGGCTGCAGACCATCCCCCTCTGGTGACAGGCAGCTAGAGCCTTAAGTGCTGGAAGGGGGCAATCGCAGCTCAAGAGTGACATTACCTACCAAATTGCAAACTGATTTCTTTGCTATTGAAACTGCTGGGGGGCTCTGAATGGTCATCATCTGCCTGAGAAAGAGCCCCGGTGGAGCTCCCAGAAAACTGAGCGACCCGGAATCCCAGAAGTCGCAAAAGCGAGTGCCAAACTCCCAAGCCACTCAGACCTGGGAAGGGAACAAAGCCCCTGTTCAACCTAATTCAAGTCTCGGAGGGCTTCCTGACTTCCAATCCTGAACTCCAAAGACCAGGGAAGTGCATGAAGCATAGGGCAGGTCCCACAAGGTTATCCCAAGGAGCAAGAAGGGGCAACCCCAGTGCAGAGTCCACCACCATCCTCCCTGTGTCAACACGGAAATCAGACATGTAAGAGACCAGCAAACAGAGAAAGTCCAAGAGGGAATGGCCTTGGTAGCGACCCCTCACAGTCTACAATGACAGAGAAAGCGCCAGATATACCAATACTACTTTTATGATCATTTTCTTTTGAAGGGGTGGGGGATGATGTGGAAGCGTGATTTTATTTTTTAAGAATTTTTTTTCTTTCGTTAATTTTTTTTCTTTTTTAAATTTGTTTTCTCTTCTTTTCTTTTTTTTTTCTAAATTTGCTTAAACTTTTAAGTCTTCTATATTTCTATTTATTATCTTTATAACCTATTATTACTTTACAAAACAAACAAACAAACCCTATTTTAAAGCAAACGCTGTATATAGTCCTATTGGTGGTGGAAGTTGTCTTTTAATAATTCCAGAATCTTTTATTTTATTCTATTTTTATTATTTTTTCACAATTTTTTTAAATTTTTCTCTGCTTCTTTTTCTTATTTTTAATATTTTATCTTTGAAAATCCAATCTCTACTCCAGATTTTTAATCTCAACATTTTGGTATTTGTTGCCAATTTTGTACTTTTAAAAATCTAATTTTCAGTACCCGGTTTTACATGAGTGCGAGACTACTGGCTTGACCACTCTCTCCCCCTTTGGAATCTCTCCTTTTTCCACCAGGTGGCTTTTGTCTCATCCCTTCCCCTTCTCTTCTCTACCCAACTCTATGAATCTCTGTGTGCTCTCGAAGGTGGAGAATTCTCAGGGAACTTGTCACTGGCCAGATCTGTATTCCTCCTTTGCATCTCCCTCTTTCAGCCTCCTGACCACCTCTACTTCCTCCCTCTCCTCTGCCATGTATAACTCTGTAACCACCTCTGAGAGGTCCAGATTTTGGAGCACACACAAGAAAGTGGTTACAGGCTAGTTTTCTTTTTCCTCTTTTGATTCCACCTCATCCCATTCCACTCACCTCTAACTACTCCCTCCCTCTTCTCTCTTCCAAGTAACTCACCGATCTTCTAGGGACGACCCTCAAAGTGGAGAAACCTATCATCATTAACCCAGATGTTTTAACAATAGTGCTGAATAGATGGAGAAATCATGAGGCTATTGTAAAAGTAAATCTGAAAACCAGAATCAGGAGGCATAAGTCCAAATCTTGAGATCATCAAAGAATTCCTGAATACAGGGAACATTATCCAATAAGAGCTCATCAAACGCCTTCATACCTATACTAAAACTGAGCACCACCCAAGGGCCAACAAGCTCCAGAGCAAGACATACATGCAAATTCTCCAGCAACACAAGAACAAGCCCCTGAGCTTCAATACACAGGCAGCTCAAAATACTCCAAAATCATTGACATCCCATAACCCATTACTTGACACTTCAAAGCAATCCAGAGAGAGGAAACCCAACTTCACCCACCAGAGCCTCAACACAAGCCTCTCTAATCAAGAAACTTTGACAAGCCACCGATATAACCCTAAACACAGAGAGGAAGCTCTATAATACAGAGAATTCCACAAATTCCCAGAATATAGAAAAGCCACCCCAAATGCAGCAACATAACCAGGATGAAGAGACAGAGGAATACCCAGCAGGTAAAGGAACAGGAGTCATGCCCACCAAACCAAACAAAAGAGGAAGAGATAGGGAATCTACCTGAGAAAGATTTCCGAATACTGATAGTGAAAATGATCCAAAACCTTGAAATCAAAATGAAATCACAGATAAATAGCCTGGGGTCAAGTATTGAGAAGATGCAAGAAAGGTTTAACAAGGACCTAGAAAAAATAAAAAAGAGTCAACATATAATGAATAATGCAATAAATAAGATCAGAAACACTCTGGAGGCTACAAATAATAGAATATCAGAGGCAGAAGATAGGATTAGTGAAATAGAAGATAAAATGGTAGAACTAAATGAATCAGTGAGGGAAAAAGAAAGACGAATTAAAAGAAATGAGGACAACATCAGAGACCTCCAAGACAATATGAAACGCTCCAACATTCGAATTATAGGAGTCCCAGAAGAAGAAGACAAAAAGAAAGACCAAGAGGAAATGCTTGAGGAGATAATAGTTGAAAACTTCCCTAAAATGGGGAAGGAACACCCCAAGACATATACTAATCAAACTAACAAAGACCAAACACAAAGAGCAAATCTTAAAAGCAGCAAGGGAAAAATAGCTAAGAACACACAAGGGGATCCCCATAAGAATAACTGCAGATCTTTCAATAGAAACTCTTCAGGCTAGGAGGGAATGGCAAGACATACTTTAAATGAAGAAAGATAATAACCTTCAACAGAGACTACCATACCCAGCAAGAATCTCATTCAAATATGAAGGAGAAATCTAAAGCTTTACAGACAAGCAAAAGCTGAGATAATTCAGCACCACCAAACCAGCTCTCCAACAAATACTAAAGGATAGATTTTAGAAAGGAAACACAAAAATGACGTATAAACCTGAACCCAAAACATTAAAGTAAATGGTAACAGGTGCATAATTCTCAATAATCACCTTAAATGTAAATGGGTTGAATGCCCCAACCAAAAGGCAAAGACTGGCTGAATGGATACAAAAACAAGATTCCTATATATGCTGCTTACAAGAGGCCCACCGCAAAACAACGGACACATACAGACTGAAAGTGAAGGGCTGGAAAAAGTTATTCCATGAAAATAAAGACTAAAAGAAAGCAGGAGTAGCAATACTCATATCCGATAAATAGACTTTAAAGCAAAGGTTGTTTAAAGGACAAAGAAGGCCACTAGATAATGATTAAAGGATCAATCCAAGAAGAAGATATAACAATTATAAATATATATGCACCCAACATAGGAGCACCGCAATATGTAAGAAAATTGCTAACAAGCATGAAAGGGGAAATTAAAAATAACACATTAATATTGGGAGACTTTAATACTCCACTCACACCTATGGACAGATCAACTAAACAGAAAATTAACAAAGAAATGCAAACTTTAAACGATACAATAGAGCAGTTAGACCTAATTGATATCTATAGGACATTTCACCCCAAAACAATGAATTTCACCTTTTACTCAAGTGCACACGGAACATTTTCCGGGATAGATCACATCCAGGGTCATAAATCTAACCTTGATAAATTCCAAAAAATCGAAATTATCACAAGCATCTTCTCTGACCATTATGTACTAAGGTTAGATCTCAATTACAGGAGAAAAGCTATTAAAAATTCCAAAATTTGGAGGATGAACAACACCATTCTGAATAATCAACAAATAACAGAAGAAATCAAAAAAGAAATCAAAATATGCATCGAAATGAATGAAAATGAAAACACAACTACACAGGACCTATGGGACACTATAAAAGCAGTACTAAGAGGAAAGTTCATAGCCATACAGACATACCTCAAGAAACAAAAAAGAAGCCAAATAAATAACCTAACTCTACACCTAAAGCAACTAGAAAAGGAAGAAATAGAGAACCCCAGAGTTAGTAGAAGGAAAAAGAAATCTTAAAAATTAGGGCAGAAATAAATTCAAAAGAAACAAAGGAGACCATAGCAAAAATCAACAAAGTAAAAAGCTGATTCTTTGAAAAGATAAATAAAATTGACAAACCATTAGCCAGACTCATCAAGAAACAAAGAGAAGAAAATCAAATCAATAAAATTAGAAATGAAAATGGATAGATCATGACAGACAACAGAGAAATACAAAGAATCATAAGAGACTACTATCAGCAATTATATGCCAATAAAATGGACAACTTGGAAGATATGGACAAATTCTTAGAAAAGTACATCTTTCCAAAACTGAACCAGGAAGAAATAGAAAATCTTAACAGACCCATCACAAGCATGGAAATTGAAACTGTAATCAGAAATCTTCCAGCAAACAAAAGCCCAGGTCCAGACGGCTTCACAGCTGAATTCTACCAAAAATTTCGAGAAGAGCTAACACCTATCTTACTGAAGCTATTCCAGAAAATTTCAGAGGAAGGTAAACTTCCAAACTTCTTCTATGAGGCCACCATCACCCTAATACCAAAACCTGACAAAGACACCACAGAAAAAGAAAATTACAGGCCAATATCACTGATGAACATAGATGCAAACATCCTTAGCAAAATCCTAGCAATCAGAATCCAGCAACACATTAAAAAGATCATACACTATGATCAAGTGGGCTTTATTGCAGGGATGCAAGGATCTTCAATATCCGCAAATCAAACAATGTAGTTCATCACATTAACAAACTGAAAAATAAAAATCATATGATTATTTCAATAGATGCAGAAAAAGCCTTTGACAAAATTCAACATCCATTTATGATAAAAACGCTCTAGAAAGCAGGAATAGAAGGAACATACCTCAACATAATAAAAGCTATATATGACAAACCCACAGCTAACATTATCCTCAATGTTGAAAAATTGAAACCATTTCCCCTAAAGTCAGGAACAAGACAAGGGTGTCCACTCTCACCACTACTATTAAATATCGTACTGGAAGTTTTGGCCACATCAATCAGAGCAGAAAAAGAACTAAAAGGAACCAAATTGGAAAAGAAGAAGTAAAACTCTTACTGTTTGCAGACGACATGATCCAATATATAGAAAATCCTAAAGACTCGACCAGAAAACTACTAGAGCTAATCAACGAATATAGTAAAGGTGCAGGAGATAAAATCAACACTCAGAAATCCCTTGCATTCCTATACACTAATAATGAGAAAGTAGAAAAAGAAGTCAAGGAAACAATCCCATTCACCATTGTAATGAAAAGAATAAAATACTTAGGAAAATACCTACATAAAGAAACTAAAGACCTATATATCGAAAACTATAAAACACTGATGAAAGAAATCAAAGAGGACACTAATAGATGGAGAAATACACCATGCTCATGGGTTGGAAGAATCAATATAGTGAAAGTGAGTATACTACCCAAAGCAATCTACAGATTCAATGCAATCCCTATCAAGTTACCAGCAGTATTTTTCAGAGAACTAGATCAAATAATCTCAAGATTTGTATGGAAATACAAAAAACCTCGAATAGCCAAAGCAATCTTGAGAAAGAAGAATGGAACTGGAGGAACCAACTTGCCTGACTTCAGGCTCTACTATAAAGCCATAGTCATTAAGACAGTATGGTACTGGCACAAAGACAGAAATATAGATCAATGGAACAAAATAGAAAGCCCTGAGATAAACCCACACACCTATGGACACCTTATCTTTGACAAAGGAGGCAAGAATATACAATGGAGTAAAGACAGTCTCTTTAACAGGTGGTGCTCGGAAAACCGGTCAACCACGTGTAAAAGAATGAAACTAGATCTCCTTCTAACACCATACACAAAAATAAACTCAAATGGATTAAACATCTAAATGTAAGACCAGAAACTATAAAACTCCTAGAGGAGAACATAGGCAAAACACTCTCCGACATAAATCACAGCAGGATCTTCTATGATCCACCTCCCAATATACTGGAAATAAAAGCAAAAATAAACAAATGGGATCTATTTAAAATTAAAAGCTTCTGCACAACAAAGGAAACTATAAGCAAGGTGAAAAGACAGCCTTCTGAATGGGAGAAAACAATAGCAAATGAAACAACTGACAAACAACTAATCTCAAAGATATGCAGCTCAACTCCAGAAAAGTAAACGAACCAATAAAAAAATGGGACAAAGATCTAAATAGGCATTTCTCCAAAGAAGATATACAAACATATGAAAAGATGCTCAACATCACTTATTACCAGAGAAATGCAAATCAAGACCATAATGAGGTACCATTTCACACCAGTCACAATGGCTGCGATCCAAAAGTCTACAAGCAATAAATGCTGGAGAGGATGTGGAGAAAAGGGAACCATCTTACACTGCTGCTAGGAATGCAAACTAGTACAGCCACTATGGAAAACAGTGTGGAGATTCCTTTAAATATTGCAAATATAACTGCCTTATGATCCAGCAATCCCACTGCTGGGCATACACACCGAGGAAACCACAATTGAAAGAGACACATGTACCCCAATGTTCATTGCAGCACTGTTTATAATAGCCAGGACATGGAAACAACCTAGATGCCCATCAGAAGATGAATGGATAAGAAAGATGTGGTACATATACACAATGGAGTACTACTCAGCCCTTAAAAAGAATAAATTTGACTCAGTTCTAATGAGATGGATGAAATTGGAGCTGATTATACAGAGTGAAGTTAGCCAGAATGAAAAACACCAATACAATATACTGACCCATATATATGGAATTTAGAAGGACAGTAATGAAAACCCTCTATGTGAGACAACAAAAGAGACTCAGAGGTATAGAACGGACTTTTGGACTCTGAGTGAGAGAAAGAGGGTGGGATGATTTGGAAGAATGGAATTGAAACATGTATACTATATTGTGAGAATGAAGCGTCAGTCTATGTTCATTACAGGATGCAGGGCGCATGTGGCTAGTGCAGGGGATGATTCAGGGAGAAGATGTGGGGTGGGAGGTGGGAGGGGACTTTGGTACTGGGAGAACGTGGACACCTGTGACTAATTCATGTCAATGTATGGCAAAACAAATACAGTATTGTAATGTAGAAATAAGTCTTAAAAAAATAAATAAGTAAAAAATAAAATAGATAACCAAAAAAAAAAAATCATCAGACTAGAACTGGTTAAGTGTTTCATTGTTGAGCCAATATTTGCTGCCATGGTTTCATATTTTTTATTTGTTGATATAGTTGGTATATAGAAAAAACAGGTAGTAGCCCTGGCATTAGCAACATTAGATCTTTGAGTTAAGTACTTTGTTGTATAACACTGCACCTTTGTTCTATAAGAATGTAGCTTTATTTAGTACTTTGACGGTGGTGAAGAAAAAACACTTCAAAGAAAATGCGTATTTTGGTTGATTAACATTTATGAAGAAAAAAAAGGAATAAATTGTTAACAGGCCTCCTTACCAGAAGATGATATAAATCACCTGAGAAATTTGTATACGGAAAGGTATGCAGAAAGAGAGCCTGGTATCAATAAATGTGAGGACTGATGACCCTGCCTAACTCTGCATCTTCCATTATGTAAAACTTAAGGTATATAAGCTCCTTTTTGAAAATAAAGTTACAGGTCTTGCACAAGCTTGGCTTCCCATGTCGTACTTTCTTTCTCTTTTTATCTTTTTCTCAGGCTAATTCCCTGCAGTGCAGGGGCCCTATGAGTTCACTTTCCTTCCTGGGCTTCTAAGACCCACTCGAGAAGGTGCCCAAGGTGGGGGCACCTTCCACTTCTCTAGAGGACAACTGCGGCCTACGTGGACACTGTAACTCTCATCTGAGGTTTTATTGGCTTTCTGTGTAAACCAAGGAACATCAGCCTCTTTTCTCTCCTCTATTCTCTTAGCTGAAAATTATTTCCTTATCTCTCTATATATCGATATATCTCTCTCGCCTCGCCATCCACGCTTCAGATACACTAGATCCAACCGGGGCTGGTCCCCAGTACCAAAGAGTTTGGAGACCCCTGTCATTCCAGGGGGAATGGTGGGCAGCCAGTGACTTCAGAGCATGGCTAGAGACCTCAGAAATCTTCGGTGGTCTTGCCGCTGAGGACTGGCCAACAGTACAGATGTTGACCATTATACCAACTGCATACATTCATAATGAAAATAATATCAACCTGATGTGAAAATATGTTTCTTTCCGAGCTCTGTGAGAGTGGGGGGCAGAGAGGGCAGGGCAGGCATAAACGTGTGAAGAGGGATGGAGATGGGTTTCCTGTTGGGTTGGAGATGGGACCAGAAGGTCCAGTTTTCCATAAAGCAGTGGGGGAAGAACTGGTTCAAAGATATACTTCCCATCGGAAAAGAGAAAGAACACTTGGTGTTTGTGTGAGAGCAGAGATGGAAAGTTAGCTGGGGAGCCATGTCATGGGTGGGGTGGCAGTACCCTTTGTTTAAAAGGTATAGAAAGAAGGTCCTCAAAAAAGAATGGAATATTGACATTTGCAGGAACATGGAAGGTATACTATTAAGTAAAATAACACAGTCAGAGAGATACAGATACTGTATGATATTACTTATAAAATCTAAAGACACCAGAAAGTAGAGAATATAACAACAATGGAGGCTCACAAATATAGAGAACAATCTACTGGTTACCAGCGAGGAGGGGAAGAGGGAGTGGCAATACAAAGGTCGGGGAGTGGGAGACACACCGTGGGAGATGTAAGAAGAGCTCAAGGATATATTGTACAACATGCGAAAGAGACCCAGTACTCTATAATAACTATAAATGTAAGGCAAACTTTAACAATTGTATAATAAGAAACCACAGGAAAGAAAGAGGGGGAGGAAGGAGGGAAGAAAGGAAGAAAAATAATGGTTTTTCTGGAGGTCACGAAGTCAATATTGTTCAGGCCCTTTTTAGCATAGGCATTTAGTTTGTTCACTTTATTTAAATTGGAAGCTAATTACTTTACAATATTGTAGAGGTTTTAGCCATACTTTATATGAATCTGCCATGGATATACATCTGTTCCCCATCCTGAACCCCCTCCCATCTCCCTCCCCGTCCCCTCTCTCTGGGTCATCCTAGTGCACCAGTCATGAGCACCCTGTCTCATGCATTGAACTTGGATTGGTGATCAGTTTCACATATGATAATATACATGTTTAAATGCTGTTCTCTCAGATCATCCCACCCTCGACTTCTCCACAGAGTCCAAAAGACTGGTCTGTACATCTGTGTCTCTTTTTATGTCTTGCATACATGGTTATTATTTTCATCTTTCTAAATTCCATATATATGTCTTAGTATACCGTATTGGTGTTTTTCTTTCTGACTTACTTCACCCTGTATAATAAGCTTCGGGTTTATTCACCTCATTATAACTGATTCAAATGCATCTTTTTTAATGGCTGCATAATATTGCATTGTGTATATTCACCACTGGTTGTTTCCATGTCCTGGCTATTGTAAACAGTGCTGTGATGATCATTGTGGTACAAGAGTCTCTTTCAGTTCTGGTTTTCTCGGTGTGTATGCCCAGCTGTGGGATTGCTGGGTCATATGGTAGTTCTAGTTCCATGTTTTTAAGGAATCTCCACACTGTTCTCCATAGTGGCTGTACTAGTTTGAGTTCCCACCAACAGTGTAAGAGGGTTCCTTTTTCTCCACACCCTTTCCAGCAAATATTGCTTGTATAATTTTTGATAGCAGCAATTCTGATGGCCGTTAGGCGATACCTCATTGTGGTTTTAACTTGCATTTCTCTGATAATGAGTGACTTCGAGCATATTTTCTTTTGATTGGGTAGTTTGCCTTTCTGGTGTTGAGCTGCTTGTATATTTTTGAGATTCATTCTGTCACTTGCTTCTTTTGGTATTATGTTTTCCAATTCTGATGGCTGTCTTTCACCTTTCTTAATGTTTCCTCCGTTGTGCAGAAGCTTTATGGTTTACTTAGGTCCCATTGGTTTATTATTATTATTTTTTTTTATGTCCATGATTCTGGGAGGTGGGTCGTATATGTTCTGCCTGTATTTTCCTCTAGAAGTTTTATACTTTCTGGTCTTTCATTTAGAGTAATAATCCATCTTGGAGATGGGATCAGAGGGTCCAGTTATCCAGAAAGAAGGGGGAAGAACTGGGTCCAGACTGAGCCCCAAAGTTACACTTCCCATGGGAGAAGAGGAAAAGGACTTTGTGTTTCTGTGTGTGAGTGAAGAGGTGGGAATGTAGTTAGGGAGCCGAGTCATGTGTGGGGTGTTAGCACCATTTGTTAAAAATGCATAAAATCTAGTTGCCCATTGGGCACCTACTTTATATTAGTGTTTACTACACCACAGCATGTGCTGTCAGCAGCTAGAAGCCTCAGAGTTCAATCTTGTTTTCTAAATGTTAGTACTTAGGAGTAAAATAATAGTGGTTTTCTGTATGCAAATTTCTCAGAAATCTAAAATGTAAAAACAAATGACTTTGCAAAGTTATTATTTGATATATATTTTAAAAATACTCATAATGTTAATTAAAAGCACACATTACCTCAGTGTTCTTGAGGTACACCCTTCACCAAGACATGGAAGCAATGTAAATGTCCATTAGATGATAGATGAATGGATAAAGATGTGGTATATATGTACTGTGGGACACTTGTTGTTGTTCAGTCACTAAGTCGTTTCCTAGTCTTTGGAACCCATGGACTTTACCCCTCCAGACTCCTCTGCCCATGGAATTTTCCAGGCAAGAATACTCCAGGGAGTTGCTATTTCCTATTCTAAGGGATCTTCCTTACCTAATGATTGAACCCACATCTCCTGATTGCCAAGCCAAGTATTTGCCCCTGAGCCACCAGAAGACGTGTAGAATACTATTCAGCCATGAAAAAGGAAAGAAATGCCCTTGCAACAATGAGGAAGTTATAGTACCAAGTAAAATAACTTAGACAGAAATAGACAAATACTCTATGATATCACTTATAGAATCTAAAAATACAACAGAGTAGAGAATATAACAACAATGGAGGCTCACAGATATAGAGAACAATGTACTGGTTACCAGCGGGGAGGGGGAAAGGGAGGGGCAATATAGAGGTGGGGGAGTGGGAGGCACAGAATTGTAGGTGTAAGGTGAGCTCAAGAATGCATTGTACAACATGGGGAAGAGAGCTGGTACTCTGTAATAACTATAAATGGAAAGCAAACTTCAACAAAAAAGGAAAAGAATGACGTTTTTGCAGGTCACAAAGCCAATATTGATTAGGCCCTTTTTAATGAAAGAATTTCTCACTTCCACTGTATAATCATAAGGGATTTGATTTAGGTCATACCTGAATGGTCTAGCAGTTTTCCCTACTTTCTTCAATTTGTGTCTGAATTTGGTAATAAAAAGTTCATGATCTGAGCCACAGTCAGCTCCTGGTCTTGGTTTTGCTGACTGTATAGAGCATCTCCATCTTTGGCTGCAAAGTATAGAATCAATCTGATTTCTGTGTTGACCATCTGGTGATGTCCATGTGTAGAGTCTGGACATGTTAGCTATGACCAGTGTATTTTCTTGGCAAAACTCTATTAGTCTTTGCCCTGTTTCATTCCGCATTCCAAGGCCAAATTTGCCTGTTACTCCAGGTGTTTCTTGACTTCCTACTTTAGCATTCCAGTCCCCTATAATGAAAATGACATCTTTTTGGGGTGTTAGTCATAAAAGGTTTTGTAGGTCTTCATAACACCATTTAACTTCAGCTTCTTCAGCATTACTGGTTGGGACATAGACTTGGATAACTGTGATATTGAATGGTTTGCCTTGGCTATGAACAGAGATCATTCTGTCGTTTTTGAGGTTGCATCCAAGTCCTGCATTTCGGACTCTTTTGTTGACCATGATGGCTACTTCATTTCTTCTGAGGGATTCTTGCCCACAGTAGTAGATATAATGGTCATCTGAGTTAAATTCACCCATTCCAGTCCATTTTAATTTGCTGATTCCTAGAATGTTGACGTTCACCCTTGCCATCTCTTGTTTGACCACTTCCAATTTGCCTTGATTCATGGACCTGACATTCCAGGTTCCTAAGCAATATTGCTCTTTACAGCATCGGATCTTACTTCTATCACCAGTCACAGCCACAGGTGGGTACTGTGTTTGCTTTGGCTCCATCCTTTCATTTTTTTCTGGAGTTATTTCTCCACTGATGTCCAGTAGCATATTGGGCACCTACTGACCTGGGGAGTACCTCTTTTGGCATCCTATCATTTTGCCTTTTTATACTGTTCATGGGGTTCTCAAGGCAAGAATACTGAAGTGGCTTGCCATTCCCTATCCAGTGGACCACATTCTGGCAGATATCTCCACCATGACCCACCTATCTTGGGTTGCTCCGCAGGCATGGCTTGGTTTCACTGAGTTAGACAAGGCTGCGATCCTAGTGTGATTAGATTGACTAGTTTTCTGTGAGTATGGTTTCAGTGTTTCTGCCCTCTGACACTCTCTTGCAACACCTACAATCTTACTTTGGTTTCTCGTACCTTGGGCATGGGGTATCTCTACACGGCTGCTCCAGCAAAGCACAGCCGCTGCTTCTTACCTTGGATATTATGATTATACAGTGGAAGTGAGAAATAGATTTAAGGGCCTAGATCTGCAGATAGAGTGCTTCATGAACTATGGAATGAGGTTCGTGACATTGTACAGGAGACAGGTATCAAGAACATTCTGATGGAAATGAAATGTATAAAAGCAAAATGGCTGTCAGGGGAGGCCTTACAAATAGCTGTGAAAAAAGAGAGGTGAAAAGCAAAGTAGAAAAGGAAAGATTTAAACATTCTGAATGCAGAGTTCCAAAGAATAGCAAGAAGAGATAAGAAAGACTTTTTCAGTGATCAATGCAAAGAAATAGAGGAAAAGAACAGAATGGGAAATACTAGAGATCTCTTCAAGAAATTCAGAGATACCAAGGGAGCATTTCATGCAACGATGGGCTCAATAAAGGACAGAAACTGTCTGGACCTAACAGAAGCAGAATATATTAAGAAGAAGTGGAAAGAATACACAGAAGAACTGTATGAAAAAGATCTTCACGACCCAGATAATCATGATGATGTGATCACTAATCTAGAGTCAGACATCTTGGAATGTAAAGTCAAGTGGGCTTTAGAAAGCATCACTATGAACGAAGCTAGTGGAGGTGATGGAATTCCAGTGGAGCTCTTTCAAATCCTGAAAGATGATGCTATGAAAGTACTGCACTCAATATGCCAGCAAATTTGGAAAACTCAGCAGTGGCCACAGGATTGGAAAAGTTCAGCTTTCATTCCAAACCCAAAGAAAGGCAATGCCAAAGAATGCACAAACTACCGCACAATTGCACTCATCTCACATGCTAGTAAAGTAATGCTCAAAATTCTCCAAGCCAGGCTTCAGCAATATGTGAGCCGTGAACTCCCTGATGTTCAAGCTGGTTTTAGAAAAGGCAGAGGAACCAGAGGTCAAATTGACAACATCCGCTAGATCATGGAAAAAGCAAGAGAGTTCCAGAAAAACATCTACTTCTGCTTTATTCACTATGCCAAAGCCTTTGACTGTGTGGTTCACAATAAACTGTGGAAAATCGTGAAAGTGATGGGAATACCAGACGACCTAACCTGCCTTTTGAGAAATCTGTATGCAGGTCAGGAATCTACAGTTAGAACTGGACATGCAACAACAGACTGGTTCCAAATAGGAAAATGAGTATGTCCAGGCTGTATACTGTCACCCTGTTTATTTAACTTATATGCAGAGAAATATCAATAACCTCAGATATGCAGATAATACCACCCTTATGGCAGAAAGTGAAGAAGAACTAAAGAGCCTCTTGATGAAAGTCAAAGAGGAAAGCAAAAAGTTGGTTTAAAGCTCAACATTCAGAAAACAAAGATCATGGCATCCAGTCCCATCACTTCATGGAAAATAGATGGAGAAATAGTGAAAACAGTGTCAGACTTTATATTTTTGGGCTCCAAAATCACTGCAGATGGTGAGTGCAGCCATGAAATTAAAAGATGCTTACTCCTTGGAAGAAAAGTTATGACCAACCTAGATAATGTATTCAAAAGCAGAGACATTACTTTGCAGATGAAGGTCCGTCTAGTCAAGGGTATGGTTTTTCCTGTGGTTATGTATGGATGTGAAGGTTGGACTGTGAAGAAGGCTGAGCGCAGAAGAATTGATGCTTTTGAACTGTGGTGTTGGAGAAGACTCTTGAAAGTCCCTTGGACTGCAAGGAGATCCAACCAGTCCATTCTAAAGGAGATCAGCGCTTGGATTTTTTTTTTTGAAGGAATGATGCTAAAGCTGAAACTCCAGTACTTTGGGCACCTCATGCGAAGTGTTGTCTCATTGGAAAAGACTCTGATGCTGGGAAGGATTGGGGGCATAAGGAGAAGGGGACGGCAGAGGACGAGATGGCTAGATGGCATCACAGAATCGATGATCATGAGTCTGATGAACTCCAGGAGATGGTAATGGATAGGGAGGCCTGGCATGCTGCAACTCATGGGGTCGTGAAGAGTCCGACACGACTGAGCCACTGAAATGAACTGAACTGAACAAAGGAACTTAGAATGGAGCAGCCTCTTGAGAAATCTGTATGCAGGTCAGGAAGCAACAGTTAGAACTGGACATGGAACAACAGTATGGTTACAAAGAGGAAAAGGAGTACGTCAAGGCTGTATATTGTCACCCTGCTTATTTAACTTATATGCAGAGTACATTGAGAAACGCTGGCCTGCAAGAAACACAAGCTGGAATCAAGATTTCAGGGAGAAATATCAATAACTTCAGATATGCAGATGACACCACCCTTATGGCAGGAAGTGAAGAGGAGTTAAAGGGCCTCTTGATGAAGGTGAAAGATAAGAGTGAAAAAGTTTGCTTAAAGCTCAACATTAAGAAAACGAAGATTATGGCATGCAGTCCCATCACTTCATGGGAAATAGATGGGGAAACAGTGGAAACAGTGTCAGACTTTTTTTTTTTGGGGGGGGGGGCTCCAAAGTCACTGCAGATGGTGACTGCAGCCATGAAATTAGAAGACACTCACACCTTGGAAGAAAATATTATGACCAACCTAGAGAGCATATTCAAAAGCAGATACATTACTTCGCCAACTAAGGTCCGTCTAGTCAAGGAAATGTTTTCTCCTGTGGTCATCTGTGGATATGAAAGTTGGACTGTGAAGAAGGCTGAGGGATGAAGAATTGATGCTTTTGAACTGTGGTGTTGGAAAAGACTCTTGAGAGTCCCTTGGACTGCAAGGAGATCCAACCAGTCCATTCTGAAGGATATCAACCCTGGGATTTCTTTGGAAGGAATGATGCTAAAGCTGAAACTCCAGTACTTTGGTCACTTAATGTGAAGAGTCGACTCACTGGAAAAGACTCTGATGCTGGGACGGATTGGGGGTAGGAGGAGAAGGGGACAACAGAGGATGAGATGGCTGGATGGCATCATGGACTCGATGGAAAGGAGTCTGAATGGACTTGGAGAGATGATGGTAACCAGGGAGGCCTGGCATGGAGCGATTCATGAGGTTGCAAAGACTCGGACATGACTGAGCGACTGAACTGAACTGAATTGATTGTGCTCCCCCAGGTGGGGCAGGGCAGTGGCCCACATCAAGTGTAGGCAATCCGGGGGCATTGCCCCCATAGAGTTTTATTACAAGAATAACACCAAGTAAATGTTGTTTCTCCTTTTATTACCACCTCCATTCTCCAGTGTCGGGGCCAGCTTGAGGAATCCCACCCGTGACAAGGTTTTGCAGAAGGAAGCCTGACAAGACGCAAGGACATGATCAGGTTTCAGGGGTTCTCCCTGGAATTTTCCCAGCATCCACCCCCCCCCCCACACACACACATAACAATCTACCGGACTCTGTACTCTGCTTTTCCACTCTTCTGATATTCTCTGGAAAAAGTCAAATCANAGGACATGATCAGGTTTCAGGGGTTCTCCCTGGAATTTTCCCAGCATCCACCCCCCCCCCACACACACACATAACAATCTACCGGACTCTGTACTCTGCTTTTCCACTCTTCTGATATTCTCTGGAAAAAGTCAAATCAGGGCTTTAGTCTTCTGCATTTGAAAGGAATGTTTCAGTTAAACCCCCTCTGATAGCTCTCTAGCTCGCTTAACAGGTTCCCCAGACTTCTTACAGCTTGTGAATTGCTTACAGCCCCCCAAACACGAGAAGTACAAAGCTTAAAAGCATCTTAAAGATGCAGAGCCTTTTCTAAAGTGTTAAAAATAATATTGGTGATGGGTTTTCACTGTTGACTCAAGGATTGCTGCCAGACCTCCATATTCATCTTTTAGGCACTTTGGAGAATGTTAATAAATGTAATTGGGATATGGAAAAAGATATATAGTAGTTTTGATGTTAGAAGCACTAGCTTTTGAGTTAATTACTTTTCTTTTGTTATAAATCACTTTACTCTTTTGACTTGTTATAGATTGCTGTGTCTTTGCTATGCAAGAATGGAACTTTAGTGCTTTCTGAGAGTGGCAAGAGACTTTGGGAAAATCAACACAAATAAGACTTCTGGTTGACAAACCCTTATCAGAAAAAAGGCTGTAAAATGTTAATTGGCCTGTTTTACTCAGAAGATGATGTAAATCACCTAAGACTTGTGTACACAATTAGGGATGAAGAGAGAAGAGCCTGGTTTTGATAAGAGTCTGGACTGCTAACGCTGCTTAACTTTGTGTTACCTATTGATCTCTGTGTATTATCAAAAATATAAAAAGCCTTCTGAACAATAAAGGAAGGACCAGTTTCTCAGACTAGTCTCTCGGCCTAGTTTCTTGGGAATCTGACTCCCCCCATGTTTCTCTCTTGCTCCTTTTCACCCTCTCCTTCCCTCTCCTCTTCACTTTAATTTCAGGCTGAATTCCCATCTGGAGCGGGTGGCTCAATAAGTCTACTTACTTGTACCGGCTTCTAAGACATGCGTGAATATTCAAATGGGCACTGGTGGTCCCACGTAGATGGTGCAAGCTCCTTGTCTGGAAATTTACTGGCCTCCCCCATAAGCCAAGTTATTCAGGCTTCTTTCTCCACTAAATTTTCCTTCTACACTATTTCTTCCTAATCTAATTTTATATTTTTATGTTAATAAATAAATAAGTCTTTCCTCGCCAATGCCGTCCATGCTTCGAATTCCCTGGACCCACCGGGACTGGACCCTGGCATTCCAGTATTCTAAAATAAAGTCACTAATTAAGCACTTTTCCTCTCCAAAACCAATTTTTTTGGTTTAATTTTTTAAAATTTCTTGTCATTAAGTCAGATTTTAATATTTTATATGTAATTTACAAGGTACAGAGTTGTAAAATATATATACATATACATACACACATATATGTATATATGTCTATACATATATATCTACAGTTTTATAGGTCCACAGTTTTAGTAATTATCTTTAAAATTTCATAATCTTCTATGTGGGAGTTAGTTAAGATAAGCCCCTGTTAAACAGTTGGCACCAACAAACGCTTCCATGGTTACCACTGTTCCATTAGACAGATAATTCTTCATGGTTTTGAAGGCCTTGGTACCTCTTCCTGCATAGCCTGCAGTCCCTGAGGGAACGTACTAATACACACCCCACATTCAAAGAGTTGATTCTAAATACACAGTGATACCACAAATATTTTTAAGGTAAAGACACACAATGTGGTTAAATGTCTAAATATGTCAAACAAAGTATGCAAGGTACAGTTTTTTTCGGCTTGAAAAGTACAAAATCTTGTCTTGCAATGTAAAATATCTTGCTGAATTTGAAAAATGTTTTAAAGCGAAATGTATTATTAATTGTCAGTTATTTTGAAACTATGGACCAAAGAAAATCACCTTAAATGAGGCAGCCTAAACTGTTTCATTTCCATTTTTTTTCTTAAAAATTTCCTTACACTTTTACAGTCATAATTAGATATAAATGATCAATAGATTGTATACTATGTTCATTTTCTGGACATTTTTTCTTTTAATTTATGACTGTAACGAGCAATTTGTTTTGTTGAGTAAGTGTTAAAAATTACTCCTCTGTCCTGTGTTGAACACACTGTTTACACGACTGTTGAGAGACTTTATTGCCTAAAACCTTTTATAATTCAACTCTATGGTCTAGGTATTTTATAATTCAGCTCTACTGTCTAGGCTTTTTGTTTCACTTTGTTTAGGCTCAGGATTGCCTCATCTATCTGTAGCAACTTCATAGTTTCTGTTTGGAATGTGTGTCTGTTGTTTTTTAGTTGCTCAGTCATGTCCAACTTGTTGATACCCCATGGACTGTAAGCCCACCAGACTCCTCTGTCTATGGGGATTCTCCAGGCAAGAATGCTGGAGTGGGTTGCCAAGTTTTCCTCCATGGGATCTTCCTGACCAAGAGATGGAACTTGTGTCTGCTACAGCTCCTGCATTGCAGAAAGATACTTTATCGCTGAGCTGAAATATATCTTATGTACAAGAAACCAACTGTAGTTATGAAGATTTATAACCAGTGAAAAGTAAAGATGGAGAAGACCAAGCAAGTATTTATCTTTTACCAATTAATAATAAGAAAAATCTTTCATTTTATTTGGCCTTCATTTATTGATTTTTATGACAATCTTTCTTAACTCAATTTCTCTTTAATATCATCTTATTTTGTGTAAGAAAAGGAAATGGTAACCTTCTCCAGTATTCTTGCCTGGATAATCCCATGGACAGAGAAGCCTGGTAGGCTACATTCCACGGGGTGACAAAGAGTCGGAAATGACTGAGCAACTTCACTTCACTTATTTTGTGTAAATAACTACTTTTAACATTTCTTACAGACCAGATATCTGCTGAGAATGAACGCTCCAATGTTTTGTTCATATGAGAATATCTACTTCTCCTTTATACTTGAAGGATGATTTTCCTGAACATAGAAGTTAAGTTTAGCAGCTTTTTCAAGAAACTTTAAATTTATGGACATGTTGCTCATGTACCATGACTTTACCATGCCTAACCATAAGCACAGCCTCATTCTAGAATATTTTCATCACTCCAGTGGGAAACACTCCAGTTGGCAGATATTTTCCATTCCCCCCCTCATCTGGCCCTAGTATCCACTACTATATTTTCTATCTTTAGAGAATTACCTAATCTGGGACATACTCATTTACATGAATGGAATAATGCAATATACAGCCTTTGGTGCCTGGTTTCTTTTACTTAACATGATCATTTCAGAGCTCTAGCTTGTTATAGCTTATAATAGATCTCCATTCATTTTCTGGCCATTTAACATTGTATCACATGTTTTATTTATTCTGTTACCAGTTGATGGACATTTGAGTCATTTCAATTTTTTTTTATTTTTTAAAATTTATTGCTTTTTAATCTTTTTTAATTTAATAATTTTAGATTTGTTAATTTAGTGGCTTTTAAATAAAGCATGAATACATTTTGAAGGTAATGGCTGTACAGAATTTTGTTGTTTTCTCTCAAACTTCAGCATAAATCAGCCATAGGTATACATATATGTCCTCCCTCTTGAACCTCCCTCGCATCTCCTTGCCCATCCCACCCGCTTAGGTTGGTACAGAGGCCCTGTTTGAGTTTCCTGAGACATAGAGTGAATTCCTGTTCGTTTTCTGTTTTACATATGGTAATGTAAGTTTCCATGTTACCATCTCCATATATATTACCCTCTTCCTCCCCTCTCCCCATGTCCATTATTCTGTTTTCTATGTCAGTTTCTCACTTGCAGCCCTGCAAATAAATGCTTTAGTACCATCTTTCTAGATTCCTTATAAACGCATTAGTATACAATATATATCTTTTGGTTTCTGACTAATTTTATTTTGTAATAGGCTCTAGATTCATCCACCTCATTAGAACTGACTCAAATGTGTTCCTTTTAATGAATGAATAATACTGTATTGAAAACTCACCTTTTCCTGTCCTGTGATCAGTGTTTGTTCCAATCACAAAGAAGGGCAATGCCAAAGAATGTTCAAACTTCTACACAACTGCACTCATCTCACACACCAGTAGAATAATGTTCAAAATTCTCCAAGTAAGGCTTCAACAGTATGTGAGCCTGGAAATTCCAGATCTTAAAACTGGATTTATAAAAGCTAAAAGAACCAGAGATCAAATTGTCAACATCCATTGGATCATAGAAAAAGCAAGGGATGGTATGGGGATGGAGTAGGGAAGGGACTTCAGGATGGAGAACACATGTATACATTTGACGGATTCATGTTGAATAATGGCAAAACCAATACAATATTGTAAAGTAATTAACCTCCAATTAAAATAAATTAATCTATATTAAAAAAAAACAACAAGAGAATTCCAGAAAAAGCATTTAATTCTGTTTTACTGATTAGGCCAAAGTTTTTGACTGTTCAATTCAGTCACTCAGTCATGTCCAACTCTTTTTCATCCCGTGAACTGCAACACACCAGAATCAGTGCACACTGTGGAAAATTCTTCAAGTGATCTAATGTCTGATTATCTGAGGTGGAGCTGATGTCATAATAATAGAAATAATACTGCACAATAAATGTAGTGCATTTGAATCACCACCCCCTTGAAACCATTTCTGGAACCACAAAGGTTCGTGACTATTGCTATAAACATTGTCTTAGAGTATAATGTTTTTTTCCCAGTTTTTAAGTACTCTAACACCTAAGCTGTGGAGACCTAGGGTGAATGAATCGCTTTACTGGCCACTGTGTTTTAGAGAAGGCAGAGGAACGAGAGATCAAATTGCCAACATCTGCTGCATCATGGAAAAAGCAAGAGCGTTCCAGAAAAAATATCTATTTCTGCTTTATTGACTATACCAAAGCCTTTGACTGTGTGGATCACAATAAACTGTGGAAAATTCTGAAAGAGATGGGAATAAAAGACCACCTGACCTGCCTCTTGAGAAATCTGTATGCAGGTCAGGAAGCAACAGTTGGAACTGGACATGGAACAACAGACTGATTCCAAATAGGAAAAGGAGTACATCAAGTCTGTATAATGTCACCCTGCTTATTTAACTTATATGCAGACTACATCATGAGAAACGCTGGGCTGGAAGAAACACAAGCTGGAATCAAGATTGACAGGAGAAATATCAATAACCTCAGATACACAGATAACACCACCCTTATGGCAGAAAGTGAAGAGGAACTAAGAAGCTTCTTGATGACAATGAAAGAGGAGAGTGAAAAAGTTGACTTAAAACTCAGCATTCAGAAAACGAAGATCATGGCATCTGGCGCCATCACTTCATAGGAAATAGATGGAGAAACAGTGGAAACAGTGTCAGACTTTATTTTTTGGGGCTCCAAAGTCACTGCAGATGGTGACTTCAGCCATGAAATTAAAAGACACTTACTCCTTGGAAGAAAAGTTTTGACCAACCTAGATATCATATTCAAAGGCAGAGACATTACTTTGCCGACTAAGGTCCGTCTCGTCAAGGCTATGGTTTTTCCATTGGTCATGTATGCATATGAGAGTTGGACTGTTAAGAAGGCTGAGCGCCAAGGAATTGATGCTTTTATACTGTGGTGTTGGAGAAGATTCTTGAGAGTCCCTTGGACTGCGAGGAGATCCAACCAGTCCATTCTAAAGGAGATCAGCCCTGGGATTTCTTTGGAAGGAATGATGCTAAAGCTGAAACTCCAATACTTTGGCCACCTCATGCAAACAGTTAACACATTGGAAAAGACTCTGATGCTGGGAAGGATTGGGTCAGGAGGAGAAGGGAGCGACAGAAGATGAGATGGCTGGTTGGCACCACTGACTAGATGGACATGAATCTGAGTGAACTCCACGGGTTAGTGATGGAGAGTGAGGCCTGGTGTGCTGCTATTATACGACTGAACGACTGAACTGAACTGAACTACGTTTGAGTGTTTTTTTTTTCCTGCCAGAATTAATCTTCCATTGTTTCACATATGTTAATGAAATCTTTTCGTTCTTTCTAACAAATCAGGCTCATCTCTGTTGAACAACCAGACATCATTTAAAGAAACAAATGTCATAAATTGTGTGCGTGAAGGAAGCCTATCTCACAGGAATGCCTACTGCATGATTTCTCTCTCTCATGTTTAGCGAGGATGCATTCTGAAATGAGCAAATGTAAAGATAGATAGGGAAGTGGAAATTATGTATTTCTTCACTGAATGTGGGTATGGGCCTCTTGATGATTTCTTGAGCTCTCCACTTGGATTATTACATGCTCTTTCCTATTAATGTGTATCTGATTTTTCACAATACACATAGCTTTCAAAACTCCTTAGCCCCTCTAACCCAGTTCAGAATGTATCTTACTCGCTGAGTATCTAGACTTCCAGTTTTAATTACATCCCTGATTATATTACACATATTGTTTCCTCATATGCTCTTAGTGTTTGATAAATTGTGAGTATCTTACTGTGATTGGTCACATTTTCTTTTAATCGCAACTAGAATGACTGTAATCAAAAAGACTAAATGTACTGAAGTGTTGGAGAAGCTAGAAAGTGGAGCCTTCATACATGGCTGGTGAGGATGTAAAATGATACAGCCCTTTGGGGAAAGAGTTTAGGACTTTCTAAGAAGTGAAACATATATTTGCTGTATGACCCACTAAATCCCAGTCCTCGAAAATATATGAGCTAAAAAAAAGATGTGGAGGAGATAGGTTAAAATATTGTGTACTCTGTCCCTCAGTCATTTCTGATTCTTTTGCAACCCCATATGCTGTAGTCTGTGGGGCTCTTCTCTCCATGGCAAGGATAATGTTGTGGGTTGCAATTTCCTTCTCCAATGCATGAAAGTAAAAAGTGAAAGTGAAGTCGCTCAGCCATGTCCTATTCTTAACGACCCCATGAACTGCAGCCAACCAGGCTCCTCCGTCCCTGGGATTTTCCAGGCAAGAATACTGGAGCAGGGTGTCATTTCTTTCTCCACTTGATATTTCTGACCCAAGTTTCTAACTCCTGACTCCTGCATTGGCAGGCGGGTTCTTTATCACTGAGCCACCAAGGACGCCACAAAACATGAACTGTAGTGAAATTAAACATGGATTTTATTTACTTTTTCACACTGTGTGCACTGACCAAGTTATTTTGCCTATATCCACCGGCTACATTTTCCATAACAAAAGTAGCATCACCTTCCCTCTGGCCCAAGGGAGACAGGCTTACTTGGCAGCATCATCGCCCTGCTTGTGCTTCCCTTCTCATGATCTTGGCTTTGAGCACGTGCTGGGGCTCCCTGAGTCCTCTAATCACAGCTCCAGAGACCTGTCCCTGTTGATTTCACAGGGCTAACCAAGCCTATGGCTGACTCCTCTGTTTGTAATGCTAGGTCCAGTCCCACCAGTCCTGGCTTCATCTTGGCCTATCATGGCACTACCTGCCTTCACTTACTTCTCTCTTTCTCTCTCTTTCTCTCTCTCTCTTATATATATCAGTGTAAAGTAAATAGTGTATTGAAAAGTAAACGTGGAAAGGCACACAGGACAACTCAGTGTTACACCCTTTCCTTGCAATCTTTCAACGTACACCCTCTAGTTCCCTGATGTTTTCCCTATCATTTAAATTTTTTAACATAAGTGATCTTTGTCCAGTAGGTTAAAAAGGGTAAATTTACAGTTTATAGAAAAATTCCTGTGTGGGTAAATAAATAATAAACAAGGAATTACAGAATGACAGCTGAGAAATATTAGGAAGACAAAGTATGCATTTACCTAATTTATGCAGAACTCAAAAGTTAAGAAAAGATGAAAAACCCAATAGACGACAGGCATGATGTAAAGAAAGGAAACAAAGAAATACAAATTACTCAGAAGAAATATACAAAAAATTACCAAAAATATAAAACATGAGGATATGTTAAAACTGATTGATGATTTTTAAAAAATGCAAAACAATAATGGGATACAATTTCTCACCATGGAAATTGCCAAAAAGTTAAGTGAAATCATTGATACGAAATGTTTCCTCCAAATTGAGGTGAGAGGTTGTAAAATCAGTGCTCATGTATTGTTGTGAAAGCATAAAGTGATGCAGCTTTCTGAAGGACAATTTGACTGTATCTAGTAAATTTATCAACACATGGAGCCAATTAGCAAGACCATGTTTGGAATTTACATTGTAGAAGTACATAAGCATTTTCATGAAGATTATATATATGATGTTCACTGCAATATTTTTTCCCACCAAGAGAATCCCTTGGGGCCCTTCCCCACACTGCCCTTCCCCATACAACCCCTGTTCTCAGTTCTATCAGTAAACATTACCTTTGGCTCATCTAGAACTTTCTATAAAATGAGCCGACAGTATGTGCACATGTAGTTGTTTTACAGTTTTGTGTTACTTACTGCTGTACAGCAAAGTGAATCAGTTGCACGTATGTTTGCATTTGTATATATATGTATGCATCATCCTTTTTCAGTTTCCTTCTTGTTTAGGTCACCACATGGCACTGAGGACAGTTACCTGTGCTATACAGATAGTTCTCACTAGTTATCATGGCATTATTCTCCAAAATATACAAACAGCACATGTAGCCCAGGATTAACACACACACACACACACACACACACACACAATAATTGGGCAGATCTAAATAGACATTTTTCCAAAGAAGACAGAGATGGCCAACAAACAGTTGAAAAGATGCTCAACATCACTAGTTACCAGAGAAATGCAAATAAAAACTACAATGAGGTGTTACTTCACACCAATCCAAATAGCCATCATTAAAAATTCTATGAACAATAATTTGGAAAGGGTGTGGAGAAAAGGGAACCCTCTCACATTGTCAGAGGGCATGTAATTTGGTGCCACTGCTATGGTGAACTCTATGGCAGCTCCTTAGAAAACAAAAACTATGATCACCATGTGGCCTACTCCAGGCATTTTCCTGGAGAAAACCTTAATTCAAAAGGATATGTGCACCCCAGTGTTCACTGTATCACTATTTACCATAGCCATGACATGCACCATTTTTTTTTAATTATAGCAAAATTGGGGAAAACAAAACAAGCTTGAAGCAAACAGTCTCTAAACAGGGAGTGAAATGATTAGGTCTTTGTAAAAGCAGAGACTTAAAGATAAGTAACCAAAACAGGAATCATGTACCAAAACCAAGCTCTATGTTAACATTCTGATAGCATAAAAGATGATTTTATACTAAAAGAACTAGCACACTCTCATCTTTTTATCTTCCTGTCCCAGGAACTCAGAATTCTGAGACAGAGTTAAATGAGATCATGGGTGAATTTTTTCTTTCTTGGTATTTTTTTTTTAACCAATCATATTTTCTGTTATGAGCATCTATTAATTTTAAGAACGTTATACAGTATCATTTTCAACATCTAAAGAATTTTAGATTTTATAAATACATTCACAAGCATTCTTCTGTTTCTCCCAGAGATGGCAGCATAAGCACAATAAATATTTATTCATACACGTACAGAGAAGGCAATGGCAACCCATTCCATACTCTTGCCTGGAAAATCCCATGGACGGAGGAGCCTGGTAGGCCGCAGTTCATGGGGTCGTCAAGAGTCGGACACGGCTGAGCGACTCCACTTTCACTTTTCACTTACATGCACTGGAGAAGGAAGTAGCAATTCACTCCAGTTTTCTTGCCTGGAGAATCCCAGGGAAAGGGGAGCCTGGTGGGCTGCCGTCTATGGAGTCGCACAGAGTCGGACAAGACTGAAGTGACTTAGCAGCAGCAGCAGCAACAGCAGCATACACACATATACATATGAATGAATACATTTGGATCTTATAAATTACATTTATTAGTATATTTCTGTTTCTCCTCAAGAAGTCATCATATGCACAGTAAATATTTATTTATACTCACATACACATATGAGAGAATACATTCAGATTTTATGAATTAAATTCATAAGCATCCTATTTCTCAGCGAAAGGGCAGCTGAAGTACAGTAGATATGTATTCATACCCACACATTTTTGCCACTTGATGCGAACACTGACTCATTGAAAATGTCCGTGATGCTGGGAAAGACTGAACACTGGAGGAGAAGGGGACGACAGAGGATGAGGTGGTTGGATGTCACCATGGACTCAATGGACATGAGTTTGAGTAAGCTCCGGGATTTGGTGATGGACAGGGAAGCCTGGTATGCTGCAGTCCATGGGGTCACAAAGAGACAGACACAACCGAGCAACTAACTTATACATGTGAACTCATATACATATGAGAGAACACATCTGGATTATATAAATTGCATTCAAAGCCTTCTTCATGAAAGTGCAGCATAAACACCATAAATATTTATTCATACACACACATATATAGATATATGAGAGAATACATTTGGATTTTATGAACTACATTCATTAACATTCTTCTATTTCTCTATGAGAAGGCAGCATAAGCACAACAAATATTGATTCATACACATATATAATCTGCAGAGTCCCTTGATCTGCGAGGAAATCTAACTAATCAATCCTAAGGAAAATCAGTCCTGAATATTCATCTGAAGGACTGATGCTGAAGCTAAAAATTCAATGATTTGGCCACCTGATGCAAAGAACTGACTAGTTCTTTGACTGAATGCAAACTAGTAAAGTCACTCCAGAGAACAGTGTGGAGATTCTTAATAATAAATGGAAATGGAATTGTCATACGACATAAACACCAAGGAAACTAGAATTGAAACGGACATATGTACCTCACTGTTAGTCGCAGCACTGTTTACAACAGCCAAGACATGGAATCAACCTAGCTGTCCTTTGGGAGACAAACGGATAAGAAAGCTGATGTACATATACACGATAGAATATTACTCAGCAATTAAAAAGAGTGCATTTGAATTTGTTCTAATGAGGTGGATGAAACTGGAGCCTATTTTACAGAGTGAAGTAAGACAGAGAGAAAAATATCAATACATTATCAGTTCAGCTCATTCACTCAGTCGTGTCTGACTATTTGCGACCCCATTAATCACAACCTGCCAGGCCTCCCTTTTCATCACCATCTCCCGGAGTTCACTCAGACTCACATCCATCGAGTCCGTGATGCCATTCAGCCATCTCATCCTCGGTCATCCCCTTCTCCTGCCCCCAACCCTTCCCAGCATCAAAGTCTTTTCCAGTGAGTCAACTCATCGCATGAGGTGGCCAAAGTACTGGAGTTTCAGCTTTAACATCATTCCTTCCAAATAAATCCCAGGGTTGACCTCCTTCAGAATCGACTGGTTGGATCTCCTTGCAGTCCAAGGGACTCTAAAGATTCCTTTCCAACACCACAGTTCAAACGAATCAAGTATTCAAAGCTTAGCCCTCTTCACAGTTCAACTCTCACTTCCATACATGACCACAGCAACAACCATAGCCTTAACTAGATGGACCTTCGTCGGCAAATAAATGTCTCTGCTTTTGAATATGCTATCTAGGTTGGCCATAACTTTTCTTTCAAGGAGTAAGCCTCTTTTAATTTCATGGCTGCAGTCACTATCTGAAGTGATTTTGGAGCCCAAAAAATAAAGTCTGACATGGTTTCCACTGTTTCCCCATCGATTTCCCATGAAGTGATAGGACTGGATGCCATGATCTTCATTTTCTGAATATTGAGCTTTAAACCAACTTTTTCCCTTTCCTCTTTTACTTTCATCCAGAGACTTTTTAGTTCCTCTTCACTTTCTGCCATAAGGGTGGTGTCATCTGCATATCTGAGGTTATTGATATTTCTCATGGCAGTCTTGATTCCAGCTTGTGTTTCCTCCAGTCTAGCATTTCTCATGATGTACTCTACATATGAGTTAAACAAGCAGGGTGACAGTATACAGCCTTGACATATTCCTTTTCCTATATGGAACCAGTCTGTTGTTCCATGTCCAGTTATAACTGTTGCTTCCTAAGCTGCATACAGATTTCTCAAGAGGCATGTTAGGTGGTCTGGTATTCCCGTCTCTTTCAAGATTTTCCAGTTTATTGTGATCCACACAGTAAAAAGATTTGGCATAGTCAATAAAGCAGAAATAGATGTTTTTCTGGAACTCTCTTGCTTTTTTCATGAGCCGGCGGATGTTGGCAATTTGATCTCTGGTTCCTCTGCCTTTTCTAAAACCAGCTTGAACATTATGAAGTTCTTGGCTCACGTATTTCTGAAAGCCTAGCTTGGAGAACTTTGAGCATTACTTTACTAGCATGTGAGATGAGTGCAACTGTGCATTGTTTGGCATTGCCTTTCTTTGGAATTGAAATGAAAGCTGACTTTTTCTAGTCTTGTGGCCACTGCAGAGTTTTCCAAATTTGCTGGCATATTGAGTGCAGCACTTTCACAGCATCATCTTTCAGGATTGGAAACAGCTCCACTTGAATTACATCACCTCCACTAGATTTGTTCGTAGGAATGCTTTCTAAGGCCTACTTGACTTCACTTTCCAAGATGGTTGGCTCTAGATTAGTGATCACATCATCATGATTATCTGGGTCGTGAAGATCTTTTTCGTACAGTTCTTCCATGTATTCTTGCCACTTCTTCTTAATATCTTCTGCTTCTGTTAGGTCCATACCATTTCTGTCCTTTATCGAGCCTATCTTTGCATGAAATGTTCCCCTGGTATCTCTAATTTTCTTGAAGAGATCTCTAGTTTTTCCCATTCTGTTATTTTTCTCTATTTCTTTGCATTGAACGTTGAAGAAAGCTTTTTATTTCTTCTTGCTTTTCTTTGGAACTCTGCATTCAGATACTTAAATCTTTCCTTTTCTCCTTTCTTTTCACAGCTATTTGTAAAGCCTCTCCAGACAGCCATTTTACTTTTTTGCATTTCTTTTCCATGGGGATGTTCTTGATACCTGTCTCCTGTACAATGTCACGAACCTCATTCTACAATTCATCTGGCACTGTATCTTCAGATCTAGGCCCTTAAATGTATTTCTCATTTCCACTGTACAATTATAAGGGATTTGATTTAGGTCATACCTGAATGGTCTAGCGGTTTTTCCTACTTTCCTCAATTTAAGTCTGAATTTGGTAATAAGAAGTTCATGATCTGAGTCACAGTCAGCTCCTGGTCTTATTTTTGTTGACTGTATATATATGGAATTTAGAAAGATGGTAATGATGACTCTGTATGTGAGTCAGTAAAATAGACATAGATATAAGGAACCGATTTTTAGACTCTGTGGAAAGAGGTAAGGGTGGGATGATTTGAGAGAATAGCATTGACACATGCCATGCATATTACCATATATGAAATATATCACCAGTCCAGGTTTTATGCATGAAACAGGGTGACCAAGGCTGTGGTGTACTGGGATGGCCCTGAAGGATGAGATAACGAGGGAGGTGGGATGGGGCTTCAGGATGCAGAACCCATTTACACCCATGGTTGATTCATGTTAATGTATGGGAAAACCCACTACAATACTGTAAAGTAATCAGCCTTCCATTAAAATAAATTAATTAAAAAAAGAAATTTAGAAGTGGAGTGTGAATCAAAAGCAATGATGATTCCTTGTGGCCATATTTTTGGAACAGCAACTCTAAAAGCTGTGTTCAGTTCAATTCAGTCGCTCAGTCGTGTCTGACTCTTCACGACCCAATGGAGTACATCAGTCCAGGCCTCCCTGTCTATCATTGACTCCTGAAGTTTACCCAAACTCATGTGCATGGAGTCAGTGATGCAATCCAACCATCTCATCCTCTGTCACACCCCATTGTCCTCCTGACCTCAGTCTTCCCCAGCATCATATATGTATGTGTATGTGAGTTTGTGCACAGGAGTGGCTGAAGGGCCATCTGGGGGAAAGGAGGGGCCTACTCAGCAACTCCACGTGAAAGTAGAGCTCCTCTGGGTCAGAGCAGGGAGCCAGAGGAAGCTCCTGGACTGCAGCTCGCAGGGCACAGTGACAAGACCCTTAATGAGTCCTGAGCCGGTGCTCAACCTGTGCTGGCCAGTGCCACTGGGGGAGGACACCTGATGACCCAGGTATTGTGTACTGTCCTTACATTAAGGGGGTAGGATAATGGATTGGTTGGAGTGGATGGACATTTTTGGAGCCTGCTAAATGCTTCAAGGACCCAGTGAGCGTTTTAGGGTGATGGTGAGTTGGGGGTACCCAGAAAGCCTTTCAGGTGTCTGGAGAGTTTGGGGGACCCAGTGAGTGTTTCAGGGGACTGGCGAGTTTGGGGGACCTAGTGATCCTTTCAGAGGGCTGGTGAGTATCTGGGGGAACCCAATGATTATTTCAGGGGGCCTGCGAGTTTGGGGGACCCAGTGAGCCTTTAAGGGGTCCAGAGAGTTTGGGGGATCCAGTGAGCATTTCAGGGGACTGTGAGTTTGGCGGCCTGAGCAAAGGTCTAGGAGCCTGGTGTTTGTGACTAGGCCCTGCATTGCTCCATCCATTCATTCACCTGAGAACTCTTCCCTGAGCACCTCTGTGCCCATCCCCCCACACACACATGTGTGAGGTCACACAGAACACACCAGGCCTCCCTGTCCATCACAAACTCCCGTAGTCTACCCAAACCCATGTTCATTGAGTCTGTGACACCATCCAAACATCTCATCCACTGTCGTCTCCTTCTCCTGCTACTCTCAATCTTTCCCTTACATCAGGGTCTTCTGCAATGAGTCAGCTCTTCGCATCAGGTAGTCAAAGTTTTGGAGTTTCAGCTTTAGAATCAGTACTTCCAATGAACACCCACGCCTGATCTCCTTTAGGATGGACTGGTTGGATCTCCTTGCAGTCCAAGGGACCCTCAAGAGTCCTCTCCAACACCACAGTTCAAAAGCGTCAACTTTTCGGCACTGAGGTTTCTTAATAGTGCAACACTCATGTCCGTACAAGACCACTGGAAAAACCATAGCCTTCACTAGACAGATCTTTGTTGACAAAGTAATGTCTCTGCCTTGCTGTATTACAGAAGAGGCAGAACCATTTATGGAGGGAGTACTCTTACCATAAAGGGAGGCTATTACAATAGAGGAGGACTTTCACTGTTGAGAGAGGACTATTATAGCATATGGGAGACTATTACATTAGAGGGTGGTCTATCATTTGTGGGGGCTATTATTGAACAGAGGGGACTACAACAAATAGAGAGGGGCTATTATAATAGAAGAGGACTATTTCCTTAGGGGGACTATTATAATGAATGGAGGTCTATTACTGCAGACAGGGACGATTGCAACAGAAAGGGACTACTGGAATTGAGGAAGACTATTACTATAGAGTAGGGACTACTAAGATAATAAAGGGACTATTAATATAGAATAGGGACAGAAGAAGGGGACTATTAGTGTACAGGGGAATCTATGAAAATAGAGCCAGCAGTGTTATAGTAGAAGGGGGACTTTGACTGTGGAAGGGGAATACTGACAATAGAGTGAGATTAATAGATGAGATACTACTACCACAGAGACAGACTTATTACAATAGGGAATAAACTATGACAGTAGAGGGGGACATTTACTGTAGAAGGAGATTACAGCAATGAAGGAGTTTTATTCTAGAAGGAGGATATTAGAGGCAGACTATTATAATTTAAGGACACGACTACAATCAAGGAGGAATATTATTGCAAAGAGGGGATTATGACAGTACCACTGTAGAAGAGGAATTAATACAGGGGTAACTATCACTATATAGTAGGACTATGTTATTGGGTGGGGGTATTTCAGTAGAGGAGATACTTTTACTGCAGAGGGGGACTATTACAATAGAAAGTGAAGTATGACAATAAAGACAGGACTATTAGTGTATGGGGTAGAGAACTATGACAGTAAAGGAGACCTATTACTCTATTACTCTCGCCTTCCCTGGTGGCTCAGGCAGTAAAGATGTCTGCCTACAATGTGAGAGACCCGGGTTCAATCCCTGGGTTGGGAAGATTCTCTGGAGAAGAAAATGACAGCCCACTCCAGTACTATTGCCTGGAAAATCCCAAGGATGGAAGAGCCTGGTAGGTTACAATCCATGGTGTTGCAATGAGTTGGAAATGACTGTGCAACTTCACTTTCACTTTCGTTACTCTATTAGATGTCTAATAGAGAAGTGTTACCCTATAGGGGGAACTATAACTATGACAGTAGAGAGAGGCTGATACTGTAGAATAGGAACCATTACTGTGGAGGGGGTGTATGACAATAGAAGAGGAGAAATGCAGTGAACGGGGACTATTATTACAGAGGGGCAACTACGACAGTACAGGAGTACAGTTTCGGTAGAAGTGAAGATTTGAGAATAGAAGGCTATTACTCTAAACACTATGAAATTAGTGTTGGTCGATCAGTCGTGTCTGACTCTCTGTGGTTCCATTGACTGACCACGTGGAGCCATCCAAGCGCCTCTGTCCATGGGATTCTCCAGCTAAGAATACTGGAGTTGGTTGCCATGCCTTTCTCCAACTATGATATTAGAGGGGTCTGTTACTATAGAAGGGAAACTATTACTGTAGAGAGGAGAGTATGACAATCGAAGGGGAGTATTACTGTAAGGGGAGGGGACTATCACAACAGAAGGAAACTATTACTATATAGAACTATTACTATTACTATACTATTACTATCGACGTTACTATTACTATATAGAACTATTACTATTACTATACTATTACTATCGACGTTAAGAATAGAGACAACCCTCGTCCATGGAGAGTTGTAAACACAAAAATAAAGGTCCAGGCATGTGTTTGTCATGAAAGGAGTCCTGATGGCATGCAGACCACCAAGACACCCACCCATAACAGGAGAGAGGGGACACTAATACCCTGACTGGAGACATTCCCAGCTTCTTAGCTGCTCAGGTGTGTGCTTCATCTTGGGCGCCTGTCCAGTCATTTTTACTGCAGTAAAACCCACCAGATTGAGAGTCCGCCTCTGGGGAGTGAAGGGCGTATGATTTTATACCTGAACTCCATCACCCCTAAGATGGAAGCCCCGATACCTGGAGTCCATAGGTTCAACTGGGCCTCTCTCAACCCCAAGTGGAGGGGGCTGGTGCACAGTGCAAGTAAGGGAAACCCGATGAAAAAGTTTGCAAGCTCAGATGCTGGGGTCTGTCTGTTGGTCTCTGTCTCCCTGCTCCCATCTCCCCCTTAAGCCCTCACTTCATATCCTTTCTCTCTCTCTCCCCTCACCCTACTTCTGTCTGTCTTTCTCCATGTCTCTGTCCATTTCTCTCTGTGTCTCAGATTCTCTGTTTCTAGAACACGTCTCCCCTCTCCACCACCCCACCCTCCTTTCTCTTGGAGAGAAGCCCACAGGTACAGTTTTTGAGAGCCACACCTCTGCACCGCCAGCACTGGGTCTTCTGCATGTCCTGTTTTAATTATGCAAAGCCCAATTTCCTTCCCAGATCACCCAGGCTCAGCCTCTGATGAGCTGGCAGGTGAGCTCGCCCAGCTCCTTCATGTGCCACCAAGGTAAACTCGGACTGGATGTCAGAGCTGTGTTCTCAACTCTGGGACATGGCCCTGCACCACCTCTCCAACTCAGGTGAGGCCCTGCAGGCTTGGTTCGGTGGGGATGCAGCTGTGAGATGAGTTCAAGTGCAGGAAGCCTCAAAGCCAAACATACACTCATGCAGGCACAAAGAGGCAAAATGAACACACACATACATACATGTACACGGAACACACACACATTAATATGCGCACACACACACACACACACCAAACATACATGCACACATACTGAACACACATACATAAACACACCAGCACCTTCTCGTCTGTCCACTTTATCCCATTCAACCTGGAAGGTAAGTGAACCCCCAAGAGTCTGCCTGCAGAACACATGAGAGTCTCCTTGGGGGGCGGGGTTGTGTTTTCTGAGCCACTCTGTCCTACTCCTTGGGACCCCTCACCTTTCCATCCATGTTTTCCATCAAAGCTTTGCAAACCTTCTGCACTTGAGTCTGGAGGTTCCAAAGTTTAAGGGTCCACCCACCCCCAAAGTTGTACCAGAACTATCTAATTAAAATTAGGATCCTCTGACTCCAGCGAGTTTGATTGCAAAAAGTGCTGAAAAGCTCAGCTATGGGTGGGCATCTGGACGTGGAGATGCCTGGTGGTGACCAGGCAGGCGAGAACTTCCAGGGTGACACTGCTGTGCTCAAGCCATCAAAGTGGAGGCCACCAGACACCATGGGCTGGGAGGGGAGGGTCCCTGCCAGACAGAACTGTACTCACCTCCTCAGGGTACAAATGTGCCCCATTCTTCAACATCACTCCACTGGTCGTGCCCCCACTGGGTCTCGCCTTGAATGGAAACGAGCACCAGTATCCCTGCTGAGCTCCAGATGAGTGTCACTTTCCTACTCTCTCGGGAAAGTTTCCCAGCACTTTCCTCACATCCCAACATGAGATACTCAAACCAGGACTGTCGGGAGCAGCATCAGGGGTCTTGCCACCATTACCTAAGACCCGCAAGTACCTCGTTCACTCCTGATGAACCTGACTTCCCTGCACTGGGTCGACTGTCACCCCGAGACTTGAAGCCTGACACACTGGCACGTGTGACAGACCCAGATTGTACAACGAGGTCAAGTCACAGATCCCTGTGTCCAATCGATGGGGAGCCTTTCACAGTTGCTGCAATGCAGAGGCAAGTGCAAGTGTATGTCTCCACGGAAACCGAGGCCTGACCTTCCCGTGGGGGCCCCATGGGAACACCAAGATTTATGTCAGCATGGACGAGGTAAGCTCAGGTACCAGCTTCAGCACTAGACGAGGACTGAGGACCCGGCTATGACTGGGGAGGAATCCCCAAAGGCGTATGGCAACTGGCAAGAAGAATGGCCTGTCCTGAGGCCACAGGTGCGGGCCAATGGGCTCCGCATCGTAATTCGAGAAACACCGCCACAACTTGAGAAATACAAGGAGCTTCTCCCTTGTAAGTGTGGTGAGGTCCTTATACACTGGGGCATCTCTGTGGAAATCACTCCTTCCATCTTGGACCTCGAAAGGCACTTTCACCTACATGCTATGACCCAGCTATTTCCCCACCCTACCGGTCTCAACTCGAGAGGAACAATAAGGGATCCGCTGCGACAAAACGGAGCCCTGCTTGCCGCTGCTAAGCTCCAGATGAACGTCCCCTTTCCGGCCCCTTAGGGAAATTTTCCCTGGAGCTTCGTTCCAATATTAAGAGGAGGTGCTCACAACACGAAAGTCGGGAGGAGCATCTGGGTTTCGGCCACCATTCTCCAAGAACCCCAAATGCCTTGTCTACTGCAGATGAACTTGACAGCCCCGCACTGCTTTGCCTATCAACTGGAGGCTAGACACACGACACACTGGCAGGTGTGACAGCACCTTGGACATCGAGAGCTAGCCACAGATACCTCTGTCCGCTCGACATGGAGCCTTACCCTACTGCTGCAGCTGGTCAGGCAAGTAGCCGTGCACGTGTCCAGGTGAGACAAAGCCTGTCTCCTCTGTGGGACCCTCAGGGGAAACCCCAAGACCTAGGTCAGGACAGTCGAGGGAAGCTCAGGCACTGGCCTCAGCACAAGTCGAGGACAGGGCACCCAGAGACGATTGGAGAGGAATCCCCAGAGGTGACTGGGAACTCACACGGAGACAGTCTTCACTTGGGGTCACAGGCGCGCATCCCTGGGCTCCCCGTTGTAACTCGAGAAACCCCGCCACAATTCAAGAAACACGAGCAGCTTCTCCCTTGCAAGCGGGGTGAGGCCCTTATCCGATCCAGCATCTCGTGGGAAATCACTCCTTCCCTCTTGGACCTCGAAGGGTTCCTTTACTCCCTTGCTGTGACACAAGGATTTCCCGGCCACAACCATCACACCAAAGAGGAACACCAATGGACGCGCTGTGACTCAAGAGGAGCCCAGTTTGCCCCTGCTAATCTCTAGATGATAGTCTCCTTTCCTGCTCCTTAATCCAAGGTGTTGTGGGGCTGCCATCGCATCCCAAAAGGAAGTGCTCACAGTAGGAAATTCAGGAGGAGCATCTGGGGATCGGCCACCATTCTCCAAGACACCCAAATGCCTTGTCCACTGCAGATGAACCTGTCTGCTCTGCACTGCCTTGACTGTCATCCGGAGGCTCGACGCCCGAAACACCTGCACGTGTGACAGCACTTTGGGTCTCCAGGGCAAGCCACAGATCCCTGTGTTCGCTTGACATGGAGCTTGACACTGCTGCTGCAGCTGGTCAGGCAAGTAGCCGTGCACGTGTCCAGGCGAGACGAGGCCTGTCTCCTATGTGGGGCCCTCAGGGGTACACCAAGACCTAGGTCAGGACGGTGGAGGAAAGCTCAGGCTCCGGCCTCAGCAAAAGTCGAGGACGGAGCACCGAGATGATTAGGGAAGAATCCCCAAAGGTGCCTGGAAACTGGCACCGAGACTGTCCAATCCCGAGTGCACAGGGGCGAATCCCTGTGTTCCCCGTTGTAACTCAAGGGGACCCAACCACATCTTGAGAAAAACAATAAGATTCTCCCTTGCAAGCGGGTTGAGGTTCTCGTCTGCTGTGGCGTTTTGGGGGAAAGAACCTCTCTCTCTTGGACCTACAGAGAGTCGTTCACCTCCTTGGTGTGACCCAAGAAATTTCTCCCGCCACCCGTCCTCATTTGAGGGGAACACCGAGGGTCACGTCATGAATGTAAATGAGCCCCAGTATCCGTGCAGAGCTACAAATGAGGGTCCCTTTCCTGCTCTGTCGGGAAAGGGTTCCTAGCACTTCCCTCACATCTCAACAGGAGACACTTGAACTAGGACTGTCGGGAGCAGCATCAGGGGTCTTGCCACCATTCCCCAAGACCCCCAACTACCTCGTTCACTCCAGATGAACCTGACTGACCTGCACTGGGTCGACTGTCACCCCGAGGCTCGCAGCCTGACACACTGGCACGTGTGACAGACCTGGGTGGAACCTCATGGTCAAGTCACAGATTCCTGTGTCCACTCGTCAGGGATCCTTTTAAAGCTGCTGCAGCTGCACAGGCAAGAGCAAGTGAACATCTCCAGTCAAGACGAGGCCTCACTTTCCTGTGGGGGCTCCATGTGAACCCAAAGATTTATGTCAGCATGGGCGAGGAAGGCTCAGGTACCAGCTTCAGCCCCATACGAGGACTGAGTACTCGGTAATGACTGTGGAGGAATTCCCACAGGGGCATGGCAACTTGCAAGAAGACTGGCCTATGCTGAGGCCACACGGGGGGGTCCATTGGCTCCCCGTCGTAACTCGAGAAAACCCGCCGCAACTCGAGAAACACGAGCAGCTTCTGCCTTGCAAGCGGGGTGAGGCCCTTATCCGATCCAGCATCTCGTGGGAAATCACCCCTTCCCTCTTGGACCTGGAAGGTCTCCTTTACTCCCTTGCTGTGACACAAGGAGTTCCCGTCCACAACCGTCGCACCCAAGAGGAACCTCAATGGACCAGCTGCGACTCAAGAGGAGGCCAGTTTGCCCCTGCTAAGCTCCAGATGATAGTCCCTTTTCCTGCTACTTAGTCTAAGGTGTCCTGGGGCTTCCGTCGCATCACAAAAGGAAGTGCTCCCAGTAGGAAAGTCAGGAGGAGCACCTGGGGTTCGGCCACCATTCTCCAAGACACCCAAATACCTTGCCCATTGCAGATGAACCTGTGTGCCCTGCACTGCCTTGACTGTCACTCCGATGCTTGACGCCTGAAACACCTGCACGTGTGACAGCACTTTGGGCCTCGAGGGCAAGCCACAGATCCCTGTGTCCACTTGACATGGAGCATGACACTGCTGCTGCAGCTGATCACGCAAGTAGCCCTGCACGTGTCCAGGCGATATGAGGCCTGTTTCCTCTGTGGGGCCCTCAGGGGTACACCAAGACCTAAGTTAGGAACGTTGAGGGAAGCCCAGGATCCGGCCTCAGCAAAAGTCGAGGACTGAGCACAGAGACCATTAGGGAAGAATCCCCAGAGGCTCCTGGCAACAGACATGGAGACTCTCCTATCTTGAGTGCATATGGGCGAGTCCCTGGGTTCCCGGTTGTAACTCGAGTGGACCCCGCCACATTTTGAGAAAAACCAAAAGATTCTCCCCTGCAAAAGGGTTGGGAACCTCGTCTGCTGTGGCGTCTCGGGGTAAAGAACCTCTTCTCTCTTGGACCTCCAGAGTGTCGTTTAACTTCTTGCTGTGACCCAAGAAGTTTCTCACGCTGCCCTTCCTCACTGGAGGGGAACACCCAGGGTTCCGCCATGAAAGAAAAGGATCCTCATTATCCCTGCTGAGCTGCAGATGAGGGTCCCTTTCCTGTTCTGTCGGGAAAGGGTTCCCAGCACTTCCCTCTCATCCCAACAGGAGACACTCGAACCAGGATTGTTCCGAGCAGAATCAAGGGTCTTTCCACTATTCCCAAGACACCCAAATACCTCGTTCACTCCAGATGAACCTGACTTCCCTGCACTGGGTCGGTTCCATGGGCTTCCCGTCGTAACTTGAGAAACCCCGCCGCAACTTGAGAGAAATACCAGAAGCTTCTGCCTTGCAAGCGGGGTGTGTCCCTTATCCACTATGGCATCCCTGGGAAATCACTCCTTCCCTCTTGGACCAAAAAGGGCTCTATCCCCCCCTTGATGAGACCCAGGAATTTCCCCGTCCTATCGGTCTCAACTCAAGAGGATCAACAAGGGATCAGCTGCGTCTCAACAGAGCCCTGTTTGCACCTGCTAAGCTCCAGATGATTGTCCCTTTAGGGAAAGGTTCCCTGGAGATTTGCTCGAATACAAGAGGAGGTGCTCGCAAAAGAAAAGTCAGGAGGAGCATCAGGGGTTTGGCCAGCATTCACCAAGACCCCCACATGCCTTGTCCACTGGACATGAAATTGACAGACCAGCACTGCCTTGAATGTCACCCTTAGCCTGGACGCAGGACACACTGGCACATGTGACAGCACTTTGGACCTAGAGAGCAAGCCACAGATCCCTCTGTCCGCTCGACATGGAGCCTGACACTGCTGCTGCAGCTGGTCAGGCAGGTAGCCATGTGCGTGTCCAGGTGAGACGAATAATGTCTCCTCTGTGGGAACGTCAGTGGAACCCCAAGACCTAGGTCAGGAAGGTCGAGGGAAGCTCAGACACTGGCCTCAGCAGAAGTCGAGGACAGAGCACCCAGAGATGATTGGAGATGAATCCCCAGAGGTGACTGGCAACTCGCACGGGGACCGTCCTCTCCAGAGGCCACAGGAGTGCGTCCCTGGGCTACCCGTCGTAAGTCGAGAAACCCCTCACCAACTCGAGAAACACAAGAAGCTTCTCCCATGCAAGCGGGGTGAGGACCTTATCCGACCCGGTGTCTCGGGGGAAATCATCCCTTCCCTCTTGGACCTCGAAGGTCTCCTTTAATCCCTTGCTGTGACACAAGGAGTTCCCTTCCACAACCGTCTCACTGAAGAGCAACACCAATGAACCCACTGCGACTCAAGAGGAGCCCAGTTTGCCCCTGCTAAGCTCTAGATGATAGTCCCTTTTCCTGCTCCTTAGTCTAAGGTGTCCTGGAGCTGCCATTGCATCCCAAAAGGAAGTCCTCGTAGTAGGAAAGTCGGGAGGAGCATCTGTGGTTCGGCCACCATCTTCAAGACCCCCAAATGCCGTGTCCACTGCAGATGAATCTGTCTGCCCTGCACTACCTTGACTGTCATCCAGAGGCTCGAAGCCCAAAACACCTCCACAAGTGACAGCACTTTGGGCCTCGAGGGTAAGCCACAGAACCCTGTGTCCGCTAGACATGGAGCCTGACACTGCTGCTGCAGCTGGTCAGGCAAGTAGCCATGCACGTGTCCAGGCGGGATGAGGCCTGTCTCCACTGTGGGGCCCTCAGGGAACCACCAAGATCTAGGTCAGGACGGTCAAGGAAAGCTCAGGCTCCCGCCTCAGCATAAGTCGAGTACAGAGTGCCGAGACGATTAGGGAAGAATCCCCAGAGGCGCCTGGTAACTGGCACGGCAACTATCCAATCCTCACTGCACAGGGGCGAGTCCCTGGGTTCCCTGATGTAACTCGAGAGGACCCCGCCAGAAAATGAGAAAAATCAAAAGATTCTCCCCTGCAAGCGGGGTGAGGACCTCGTCTGCTGTGGCATCTCGAGGGAAAGAACTCTTCTATCTCAGACCTCCGGAGTGTCGTTCACCTTCTTACTGTGACCCAAGAAGTTTCTCTCGCCACCTGTCCTCACTCGAGGGGAACACCGACAGTTCCGCCAGGAATGAAAAGGAGCCCCAGTATCCCTGCTGAACTCCAGATCAGGGTCCCTTTCCTGCTCTGTCGGGAAAGTGTTCCCAGCTCTTCCATCACATCCCAACAGGAGACACTCGAACCAGGACTGTTGGGAGCAGCATCAGGGTCTTGCCACCATTCCCCAAGACCCCCAAATACCCCGTTCAATCCAGATGAACCTGACTGCACTGCCCTGGGTGGACTGTCAACCCGAGGCTCGAAGCCGGACACAGTTGCACATGTGACTGGTCAAGTCACAGATCCTTGTGTCCAGTCGACGGGGAGCCTTTCACAGCTGCTGCAGCTGCAGAGGCAAGCGCATGTGTACGTCTCCAGGAAAGACGAGGCCTGATTTTCCTGTGGGGGCTCAGAGGAAACCCCAAAATTTATGTCAGCATGGGCGAGGAAATCTCAGGTACCAGCTTCAGCACCAGACGAAGACTGAGGAATCCTCGTTTACTGGGGAGGAATCCCGGAAGGCGCATGGCAACTGGCAAGGAGACTGGCCTCTCCTGAGGCCACAGGGGCGGGTCCATGGGCTCCCCTTCGTAACTCGAGGAATCCTGCCACAACTCGAGAAATACCAGAAGCTTCTCCCTTGCAAGCGGGGTGAGGCCCTTATCCACTGTGGCTTCTCTGGAGAAATCACTCCTTCTCTCTTGGACCTCGAAGGGCTCTTCCCCCCCCCCCACCTTGCTGAGACCCAAAAATTTCCCCGCCCAACCTGTCTCAACTCGAGAGGAGCAACAAGGGATCTGCTGCGACTCAACAGAGCCCTGTTTGCCCCTGCTAAGCTCCAGATGATCCACCCTTTCCTTCCCCTTAGGAAAAGGTTCCCTGGAGCTTCACTCGAATACCAAGAGGAGGTGCTCGCAACTGGAGAATCGGGAGGAGCATCAGGGGTTCAGCCACCATTGCCCAAGACCCCCAGATGCCTTGTCCACTTCAAATGAACTTGACAGCACCACATTGCCTTCACTGTCACGCCGAAGCTCGATGTACGACACACTGGCACGTGTGAAAGCACTTTAGAGCTCGAGAGCAAGACACAGATGCCTCTGTCCACTCGACCTGGACACTGACGCTGCAGCTGCAGCTGGTTAATCAAGTAGCCGTGCATGTGTCCAGGTGAGAAGAAGCCTGTCTCCTCTGTGGAAGCCTCAGAGGAACCCAAAGACTTAGGTCAGGACGGTCGAGTAAAGTTCAGGCACTGGCCACAGCACAAGTCGAGGACAGGGCATCCAGAGACGATTGGAGAGGTATCCCCAGAGGTGACGGGCAACTGGAACGGAGACTGTCCTCTCCTGAGGCCACAGGGGTGAGTCCCAGGGCTCCCCGTCATAACTCGAGAAACCCTGCCACAACTCGAAAAAAACCAGAAGCTTCTCCCTGGCAAGCGGGTTGAGGGCCTTATCTGGTCCGGAGTCACGTGGGAAATAAACCCTTCCCTCTTGGACCTCGAAGGGCTCCTTCATTCCCTTGATGTAACACAAGGAGTTCCGGACCACAGCCCTCACAACCAAGAGGAACCGCAGTGGACCCGCTGCGACTCAAGAGGAGCCTAGTTTGCCCCTGCTAAGCTCTAGATGCTAGTCCCTTTTCCTGCTCCTTAGTCTAATGTGTCCTGGGGTTCCGTCATATCCCAAAAGGAGGTGCTCACAGTAGGAAAGTAGGGAGGAGCATCTGGGGTTCACCCACAATTCTTCAAGACCCCCAAATGCCTTGCCCACTGCAGATGAACCTGTCTTCCCTGAACTGAAATGACTGTCACCCCGAGGCACGATGCCCAAAACATCTGCAAGTGTGTCAGCACTTTGGGCCTCGAGCGTAAGCCAAAGATCACTGTGTCCCCTGACATGGAGCCTGACACTGCTGTTGCAGCTGGTCAGGCAAGTAGCCGTGCACGTGTCCAGGTGAGACGAAGCCTCTCTCCTCTGTGGGAGCCTCAGGGGAACCCCAAGACCTAGATCAGGACGGTCGAGGGAAGCTCAGGCTCCGACCACAGCGAAAGTCGAGGACTGAGCACCGAGACGATTAGGGAAGAATCCCCAGAGGCGCCTGGCAACTGGAACGGAGATTGTCCCATTCTGAGTGCACAGGGGCGAGTCCCTGGGTTCCCCATTGTAACTAGAGAGGACCCCGCCACAGTTTGAGAAAAATCAAAATATTTTCCCCTGCAAGCGGGGTGAGGACCTCGTCTGCTGTGGCGTCTCAGGGGAAAGAACCTCTTATCTCTTGGACCTCCAGAGTGTCGTTCACCTTCTTGCTGTGAACCAAGAAGTTTCTCTCACTGCCCGACCTCACTAGAGGGGCACACCGAGGGTTCCCCCTTGAATGGAAAGGAGCCCCAGTATTTCTGCCTAGCTCCAGATGATCATCCCTTTTCCTGCCCATTAGGGAAATGTTCCCTGGAGATTCACTCGAATACCAAGAAGAGGTGCTCACAACAGGATAGACGGGAGGAGCATCAGGTGTTCGGCCACCATTCACCAAGATCCCCAAATGCCTTGTCCCCTGCATATTAACTTCACAGCCCTGCACTGCCTTGACTGTCACCCCGAGGCTCAAAGCACGACAAACTGGCACGTGTGACAGCACTTTGGACCTCGAGAGCAAGCCACACATTCCTCTGTCCGCTCGACATGGAGCCTGACACTGCTGCTGCAGCTGGTCAGGCAAGTAGCTGAGCACGTGTCAGGTGAGAGGAAGCATGTTTCCTCTGTTGGAGCCTCAGGGAAACCCCAAGCCCTAGGTCAGGATGGTCGAGGGAAGCTCAGGCACTGGCCTCAGCACAAGTCGAGGACAGGGCACCCAGAGATGATTGCATAGGAATCCCCAGAGGTGACTGGCAACTGGCACGGAGACTGTCCTCTCCTGAGGCCACAGGGGCGCATCCCTGGGCTCCCCGTCATAACGCGATAAACCCTGCTGCAACTCGAGAAACACCAGAAGCTTCTGCCTTGCAAGCGGGTGAGGCCCTTATCCGATCCGGCGTCTCGTGCAAAATCACCCTTTCCCTCTTGGACCTCGAAGAGCTCCTTCACTCCCTTGCTGTGACACAAGGAGTTCCCGGCCACAACCGTCGTACCCAAGAAGAATCCCAATGGACCCGCTGAGACTCAAGAAGATCCCAGTTTGCCCCTGCTAAGCTCTAGATGATAGCCCCTTTTCCTTCGACTTAGAGTAAGGTGTTCAGGGGCTTCCATCACATCCCAAAAGGAAGTGCTCGCAGTAAGAAAGTAGGGAGAAGCATCTGGGTTCAGTCACCATTCTCCAAGACACCCAAATGCCTTTCCCACTGCAGATGAACCTCTCTGCCCTGCACTGCCTTGACTGTCATCTGGAGGCTCGACCCCCGAAACACCTACACGTGTGACAGCACTTTGGGCCTCGAGGGCAAGCCACAGATCCCTGTGTCCGCTCAACAGGGAGCCTGACACTGCTGCTGTAGCTGGTCAGGCAAGTAGCTGTGCACGTGTCCAGGAAAGACGAGGCCGGTCTCCTCTATGGGGCCCTCAGGTGTACACCAAGACCTAGGTCAGTATGTTCGAGGAAAGCTCAGGCTCCCACCTCAGCAAAAGTCGGGGAATGAGCACCGAGACGATTAAGGAAGTATCCCCATAGGCGCCTGGCAACTGGAACGGAGAATGTCCAATCCTGAGTGCACAGGGGCGAGTCCCTGGTTTCCCCATTGTAACTCGAGAAGACCCCGCCACAACTTGAGAAAAATCAAGATTCTCCCCAGCAAGCGGGGTGAGGACCTCGTCTGCTGTGGCATCTTGGGGGAAAGAACCTCTTCTCTCTTGGACCTCCAAAGTGCCGTTCACCTCCTTGCTCTGACCAAAGAAGTTTCTCACGTTGCCTGTCCTCACTCGAGGGGAACACCGAGGGTCCCGCCTTGAATGTAAAAGAGTGCCAGTATCCCTGCTGAGCTCAAGTTGAGGGTCCCTTTCCTGCTCTGTCGGGAAAAGATTCCCAGCATTTCTCTCACATCTCCACAGGAGACACTCGGAACAGGACTGTCGGGAGCAGTATCAGGGGTCTTGCAAACATTCCCCAAGACCCCCAACTACCTCGTTCACTCCAGATGAACCTGAATGACCTGTACTGGGTTGACTGTCACCCCGAGGCTCGAAGCCTGACACACTGGCATGTGTGACAGACCTGGGTCTGTCAAATCACAGATCCCTCTGTTCACTAGTTGGGGAGCCTTCAATGCTGCTGCAGCTACACAGGCAATTGCAAGTGAACGTCTCCAGGCAAGACGAGGCCTCACTTTCCTGTGGGGGCTTCATATGAACCCCAAGATTTATGTCAACATGGTCAAGGAAAGCTCAGGTACCAGGTTCAGCCCCAGACGAGGACTGAGGACTCGGCGATGACGGATGAGGAATTCCCAAAGGCGCATATCAACTAGCAAGAAGACTGGCGTATACTGAGGTCACAAGGGCGGGTCCATTGGCTCCCAGTCATAACTTGAGAAACCCCGCCACAATTCATGAAATACCAGAAGGGTGAGGCCCTTATGCACAGTGGCATCTCTGGGGAAATCACTCCTGCCCTCTTGGACCTCGAAGGGTTCTTTCACGCCCTTGCTGTAACCCAGGAATTTACCCCCCTACCCGTCTCAACTCGAGAAGAACAAGAAGGGATCCACTGCGACTCAACAGAGCCCTGTTTGTCCCTGCTAAGCTCCAGATGATCTTCCCCTTTCCTGCCCCTTAGGGAAAGGTTCTCTGGAGTTTCGCTCGAATACAAAGAGGAGGTGCTCATAACAGAAAGCTGGGAGGAGTATCAGGGGTTCGGCCACCATTGTCAGGACCCCCAATGCCTTGTCCACTGCACATAAATTTGACAGCCCCGCCTTACCTTGACTGTCACCCCGAGGCTCAATGCACGACACACTGGCACGTGTGACCGCACTTTGGACCTGGAGAGCAAGCCACAGATCCCTCTGTCTGCTCAACACTGCTGCTGCAGCTGGTCAGGCAAGTAGCCGTGCACGTGTACAGGTGAGATGAAGCCTGTCTCCTCTGTGGGAGCTTCAGGGGAACCCAAAGACCTCGGTCAGGACGGTGGAGAGAAGCTCAGGCACTGGCCTCAGCACAAGTCGAGGACAGGGCACCCAGAGACGATAGGAGAGGAATCCCCAGAGGTGACTGGCAACTGGCACGGTGAGTGTTCTCTCCTGAGGCCACAGGGGTGCTTCCCTGGGCTCCCCGTCGTAACTCTAGAAACCCCAACACAACTCCAGAAACACCAGAAGCTTCTCCCTTGCACAAGGAGTGAGGCCCGTATCCGTTCCAGCGTCTCGTGGGAAATCACCCCTTCCCTCTTGGACCTCAAAGGGCTACTTCACTCCCTTGCTTGACACAAGGAGTTCCCGGCCACAAACGTCGCACCAAGTGGAACCCCAGTGGACCTGCTGCGACTGAAGAGGAGCCCAGTTTGGCCCTGCTAAACTCTAGATGATAGTCCCTTTTCCTGCTCCTTAGTCTAAGGTGTCCTGGGGCTTCCGTTGCATTGCAAAAGGAGGTGCTCCCAGTATGAAAATCAGGAGGAGCATCTGGGGTTCGGCCACCATTCTCCAAGATCCCCAAATGCCTTGTCCACTGCAGATGAACCTGTCTGCCCTGCACTGCCTTGACTGACACCCCAAGCTCAATGCCTGAGACACCTGCTCGTGTGACAGCACTTTGGGCATCGAGGGCAAGCCACAGATCCCTGTGTCCGCTTGACATGGAGCCTGACACTGCTGCTGCAGCTGGTCAGGCTAGTAGCCATGCACGTGTCCAGGCGAGACGAGGCCTGTCTCATCTGTGGGTCCCTGAGGGGTACAAAAAGACCTAGGTCAGGATTTTCGAGGAAAGCTCAGGCTCTGTCCTCAGCAAAAGTCAAGGCTGTGCACCGAGACGATGAGGGAATTATCCCCAGAGGCGCCTGGCAACTGGTACGGAGACTGTCCAATCCTGACTGCAGAGGTTCGAGTCCCTGTGTTCCCCGTTGTAACTCGAGAGGAGCCCATCACAACTTGAGGAAAACCAAAAAATTCTCCCCTAAAAGCGGGGTGAGGACCTCGTCTGCTGTGGCTTCTCAGGGGAAAGAACCTCTTATCTCTTTGCCCTCCAAAATGTAGTTCACTATCTTGCTGTGACCCAAGAAGTTTCTCGCCCCACCCGTCCCCACTCGAGAGGAACCCCAAGGGTCCTGCCAAGAACGAAATCGATCTCCGTTATCCCCTGATGAGCTCAAGATGATCGTTCCTTTCCTGCTCTGTCGGGAAAGTGTTCCCAGTTCTCTGCTCACATCCCAACAGGAGACACTCGAACCAGGAGAGTCGGGAGGAGCATCAGGCGTCTTGCCAAAATTCCAAAGGCCGAGAAATACGTCATTCACTCCAGATGAACCTGACTGCCCTGCAATGAGTCGACAGTCACCCCGAGGGTCGAAGCCTGACACACTGGCACGAGTGACAGCCCTGGGTGGTACCACGAGATCAAGTCACAGATCCCTGTGTTCACATCACGGGGAGCCATATACTGCTGCTGCAGCTGCAGAGGCAAGCGGCAGTGCACATCTCCAAAGGAGACGAGGCCTGACTCTCCTGTGGGGGCCCCATGGGTACTCCAAGATTTAGTTTAGCATGAGCGAGGAAAGCTCATGTACAGACTTCAGCACCAGAGGAGGACTGAGGACCCGTCGATGACTAGGGAGGAATCCACAAAGGCGCATGGCAAGTGGCACAGACACTCGCCTCTCCTGAGGCCACAGGGGCTGGTCCATGGGCTCCCCGTTGTAACTCGAGAAAGACTGCCGCAATTCGAGAAAAACCAGAAGCTTCTCCCTTGCAAGCGGCTCGAAGCCCTTATCTGCTGTGGCATCTTGGGGGAACTCACTCCTTCCCTCCTAGATCTCGAAGGTCTTTTTCACCACCTTGCATTAACCCAAGAAGTTCCCAGCCCCACCCATCTCAACTCGAGAGGAACCCCAAGGGACCCAATGTGATTCAAGAGGAGCCTCGTTTGCCCCTTCTAAGCTACAGATGATAGACCTTTTCCTGTTCCTTAGGAAAAGGTTTCCTGGGGCTTTCCTCGCATCCCAATAGGAGGTGCTCAAACCAGGAAAGACGCAAGGAGCATCAGACTTTGGGCCATCATTCCCCAAGACCACCAAATCCTTTGTCCACTGCAGCTGAACCTGACTGCCCCTGCACTGCCTTGACTGTCATGGCGAGGCTCACGCCCCCGACACACTGGAATCAGTGACAGCACATTGGACCTCGAGGTCAAGCCAGAGATCCCTCTGTCCGCTAGACATGGAGCCTGACACTGCTGCTGCAGCTTGTCAGTCAAGTAGACGTGCACGTGTCCAGGCGAGACAAGGCCAATCTCCTCTGTGGGGGCCACAGGGTACCCCAAGGCCTAGATCAGGATGGTCGATGAAAGCTCAGGCTGCTGCCTCAGCACAAGTCGAGGACTGAGCACACTGAGATGATTGTTGAGGAATCGCCAGAGGTGCCTGGCAACATGCACGGAGACTGGCCTCTCATGAGGCCACAGGGACCAGTCCCTGGGGTCCTCGTCGTAACTGGAGAGAAACTCAACACAACTTGGAAAGAACCAAAAGATTCTCCAATGCAAGCGGGGAGAGGACCTTGTCCACTCTGGCGTCTCGGGAGAAATCACCCCTTCTCACTTGGACCTCAAAAGAGTCATCCTCCTTATTGCTGTGACCCACGAAATTCCCCGCCCCACCCGTCTCAACTCCAGAGGAACAACAAGGGATCCGCTGCGACTCAACAGAGCCCTGTTTTCCCCTGCTAAACTCTAGGAGATCGGCGCTTTTGTGCCCCATAGGGAAATGATCCCTGGGGCTTTGCTCTAATATCAAGAGGAGGTGCTCCCAACAAGAAAGTCGGGAGGAGAATCAGAGGTTGGGCCACCATTCCCCAAGTACCCCAAATACCTTGTCCACTGCAGATGAACTTTACAGCCCTGCACAGCATTGACTGTCACCCCGAGGCTCAACACACGACACACTGGCATGTGTGACAGAACTTTCGACCTCGAGGGCAAGCCACAGATCCCTGTGTCCACTCAACATGGAGCCTACACTGCTGCTGCAGCTAGTCAGGCAAGTAGCCGTGCACGTGTCCAGGTGAGACGAAGCCTGTCTCCACTGTGGGAGCCTCAGTGGAACCCCAAGGCCTAGGTTGGGATGGTCGAAGAAATCTCAGGCTCAGGCCTCAGCACAAGTCAAAGACTGAGCACTGAGATGATTGGGGAGTAATCTCCAGAGGCGCCAGGCAACTCGCACGGAGAGTGGATTCTCCTGAGGCCACAGGTGCGAGTCCCTGGGGTCAACATCGTAACTCAAGAAGACCCCGCCACAACTTGAGATAAACCAAAATATTCTCCCCTGCAAGCGGGGTGAGGACCTTGTCTGCTGTGGCGTCTTGATGGAAATCTCCCATTCTCTTTTAAAGCACAAGATGGTCTTTCCCCTTCTTTCTGTGACCCAAGAAGTTCCGGCCCCACCCGTCCTCACTAGAGAGGAACACCGAGTGTCCCTCCAAGAATGAAAAGGAGCCTCTTTATCCCCTGCTGAGCTCCACATGAGGGTCCGCTTGACATGGAGCCTGACAGAGCAGGAAAGGGTTCCCATCGCTCCCGTCACATACCAACAGGAGACACTCGCACCAGGACAGTCGGTAGGAGCATCAGGGTTCTTGCCACCATTCCCCAAGACCCCCAAATACCTCGTTCACTCCAGATGAACCTCACAGCCCTGCACTCCATAGACTGTCACCCAGAGGCTCGAAGCCACACACACTGGCCCGTGTGACAGCCCTGGGTAATACCTTGAGTTCACGTCACAGATCCCTGTGTCCACTCGATGGGTAGCCTTACAGTGCTGTTGCAGCTTTGGAGGCAATCGGCAGTGCACATCTCCAGGAGAGCTGATACCTGACTCCCCTGTGAGGGCTCCAAGGGTACTCCAAAATTTAAGTCAGCATGGGCGAGGAAAGCTCAGGTACCAGCTTCAGCAACAGACGAGGACTGAAGACCAGACGGTGTCTGGGGAGGAATCCCCAAAGGCACATGGCAACTGGCACGGAGACTGGACTCTCCTGAGGCCATAGGGGCGGGTCCATGGGCTTCCCGTCGTAACTTGGGAAACCCCGTCCCACCTAGAATAAAACCAGAAGCTTCTCCCTTGCAAGCAGGGTGAGGCCGTTATCCGCTGCGGTGTCTCGGGGGAAATCACCAGTTCCCTCTTGGACTTGGAAGGGCTTCTTCACTCACTTGCTGTGACCCAAGAAGTTACCCACCCTACCCGTCTAAACTCGGGGGGAACCCCAAGGAACCTGCTGCGACTTGAGAGGAGCCCCGTTTGGCTTTTCTAAGCTCAAGATGATTGTACCTTTTCCTGCTCCTTAGGGAAATGATATCTGGGGATTCCCTCGCATACCAAGAGGGGGGCTCACACCAGGAAAGACGGGAGGAGCATCAGGGGTTGGGCCACCATTTCCAAGACCCCAAATGCCTTGTCCACTGCACATGAACCTGACTGCCCTACACTGCCTTGACTGTCACCCCGAGGCTCGATACCCGACATCCTCGCACGTGTCACAGCACTTTGGACCTAGAGGGTAAGCCACAGATCCTATGTCCCCTAGACGTGGAGCCTGACACTGCTGCTGCAGCTGGTCAGGCAAGTAATGTGGGCGTGTCCAAGCGAGGCGAGGCCTGACTCCTCTGTTGGGGCCTCAGGGTAACCCAAGACCTAGGTCAGGCAGTCGAGCAAAGTGAGGCTCAGGCCTGAGCACAAGTTGAGGACTGAGCACTCTGAAACGATTGGGGAGAATCCCCAGACATGCCTAGGAACTGGCATGGGGGCACGGAGACTGGCCTCTCCTGGATCTCAGGGGCGAGTATCTGGTGTCCTTGTAACACGAGAAGACTCACCCACAACTTGAGAAAAACCAAAAGATTCTCCCCTGCAAGCGGGGTGAGAACCTTGTCCGCAGTGGCGTCTCTGGGGAAATCACTCCTCTCTCTTGGAACTCAAAAGGGTCGTTCACCTTCTTGCTGTGACCCAAGAAGTTCCCTTCCCCACATGTCGGCACACTAGAGGAAAACTGAGGGACCCGAAAAGAATTAAATGGAGCCCTGTTTTCCTCTACTGAGCTCCAAATAAGGGTCCCTTTCCTACTCTGTTGGAAAAGAGTTCACAGTGCTCCCCTCACATCCCAAAAGGAGACACTGGCACCAGGACAGTTGGGAGGAGCATCAGGGGTCTTGCCACCATTCCAAAGACCGCCAAATAGCTCGTTCACTCCAGATGAAACTGACTGCCCTGCAATGCGTCGACTGTCATTCCGAGGCTCGAAGCCTGACAAACTGGCTCGAGTGAAAGCCCTGGGTATTAACTCGAGGTCAAGTCACAGATGCCTGTGTCCACTCGATAGGGACCCTGACACTGCTGCTGCAGCTGCAGAGGCAAGTGGCAGTGCACATCTCCAGGCGAGACGAGGTCTGACTCCCCTGTGGGGGCTCCATGGGAACCCCAAGATTATGTCAGCATGGGCGACGATAGCTCTTGTACTGGCTTCAGCACCAGTCGAGGACTGAGGACCCGGTGATGACTGGGGAGGAATCCCCAAAGGCTCATGGCAACTGGCACTGAGACTGGCCTCTTCTGAGGCCACGGGGGCGGGTCCATGGGCTCCCCATCGTAACTGGAGAAACGCCGCTGCAACTCGAGAAAAAACAGAAGATTCTCCCTTGCAAGCGGGCTGAGGTCCTTACCTGCAGAGGCGTCTTGGGGGAAATCACCCCTTCCATCTTGGACATCGAACGGCTCCTTCACCCCATTGCTGTGACCCAAGAAGTTCCCCACCCCACCCGTGTCAACTCGGGAGGCACGCCAAGGGACCCGCTGGGACTCAAGAACAGCCCCAATTGCCCCTGCTAAGCTCCAGATGAGGGTTCCGTTTTCTGCTCAGTAGGGAAAGGTTTTCTGGGTCTTCCCTCGCATCCCTAGAGGATATGTTCCCCCCAGGAAAGTCGGAATTAGCATCAGTGTTTAGGCCACCATTCCCCAAAGGCCCCAAATGCCTTGTCCACTGTAGATGAACCCGACTGCCCTGCACTTCCTTGACCATCACCCAAAGGCTCGACGCCGGACACACTGGCACGTGTGACAGCCCAGGGTAGGACCTCAGGACAAGCCAAAGATCCCTGTGTCAGCTCGACATGGAGTGTGCCACTGCTTCTGCAGCAGGTCAAGCAAGTTGCCATGCACGTGTCCAGGAGAGACGAGGACTGTCTCCTAAGTGGGGTCTCAGGAGTACCCCAAGACCTAGGTCAGGACGGTCGATAAAAGGTCAGGCTCCGGCCTCATCACCAGTCGAGGACTGAGCACCCTGAGACGATTGGGGAGTATTCCCAGAGGCGCCTGTCAACTGGCACGGAGACTGGCTCTCCTGAGGCCACAGGGCCGAGTCCCTGGGTTCCCCATCCAAACTGGAGAGGACCCCACCACAACTTGAGAAAAACAAAAATATTTTCCTCTTCAAGCGGGGTGAGAACCTTGTCCACTGTGGCATCTCTGGGGAAATCACCCCTCCTCTCTTGGACATCAAAAGGGTCGTTCAGCTTCTTGCTGTGACCCAAGAAGTTCCACGCCCCACTCGTCCCCACTCTAGAGTAATCCCGAGGGTCCCGCCAAGAATGAAATAGAGCCCCATTATCCCCTGCTGAGTTCCAGATGAGGGTCCCTTTCCTGCTCTGTCCCCAAAGACGCATGCAACTGGAAGGGACACTGGCCTCTGCTTAGGCCACAGGGGCGGGTCCATGGGCTCCCCGTCGTAACTCGAGAAACCCCGCAGCACTCGAGAAAAACCAGAAGCTTCACCCTTGCGAGCGGCGTGAGGCCCTTATCCACTGTGGTGACTCGGAGGAACTTACCCCGTCCCACTTGGACCTCGATGGGCTCCTTCACCCGCTTGCTGTGACCCAAGAAGTTGCCCGCCCCAACCTTCTCAACTCCAGAGGAACGCCAAGGGACCCGCTGAGACTCAAGAGGAGCCCCATTTGCCCCTGCTATGCTCCAGATGATGTTCCATTTTCTGCTCCATAGGGAAAGGTTTCCTGGGTCTTCCCTCGAATCCCAAGAGGAGGTGCTCCCACCAGGAAAGTCGGAAAGAGCATCAGGGTTTGGGCCACAATTCCCCAAGACCCCCAAATGCCTTGTCCACTGTAGATGAACCTGACAGATCTGCACTTCCTTGCCCATCACCCCAAGGCTCGACATCGGACACACTGGCACGTGTGACAGCCCAGGGTAGGACCTCAAGGGCAAGCCACAGAATCCTGTGTCTTCTCGACATGGAGCGTGCCACTGCTGCTGCAGCTGGTCAGGCAAGTTGCCATGCACGTGTCCAGGCCAGATGAGGCCTGTCTCCTAAGTGGGTGCCTCAGGGGTACCCAAGGGTTTAGGTCAGGACGGTCCAGGAAAGCTCAGGCTCCGGCCTCATCACCAGTCGAAAACTGAGCACCCTGAGATGATTGGGGAGGAATCCCCAGAGGTGACTGGCAACTGGCACGGAGACTGTCCTCTCCTGAGGCCACAGGGGCACATCCCTGGGCTCACCGACATAACTCGTGAAACCCCGCCGCTACTGGAGAAACACCAAAAGCTTCTCCCTTGCATGCACGGTGAGGCCCTTATCCCATCTGGGGTCTCGTGGGAAATCACCCCTTCACTCTTGGACCTCGAAGGGCTCCTTCATTCCCTTGCTGTGATACAAGGAGTTCCCGCCCCAACCGTCCCACCAAGAGGAACCCCAATGGACCCACTGCGACTCAAGAGGAGCCAAGTTTGCACCTGCTAAGATCTAGATGATAGTCGCTTTTCCTGCTCCTTAGTATAAGGTGTCCTGGGGCTCTGTCGCATCCCAAAAGGAGGTGCCCTCAGTAGGAAATTCGGAAGGAGCAGCTGGCGTTCGGCCACCATTCTGCAAGACACCCAAATGCCTTGCCCACTGCAGGTGAACCTGTCAGCCCTGCACTGCCTTGACTGTCACCCCGAGGCTAGACGCCAGAAACACCTGCACATGTGACAGCACTTTGGGCCTCGAGGGCAAGCCATAGATCCCTGTGTCCGCTCGACATGGAGCCTGCCACTGCTGCTGCAGCTGGTCAGGCAAGTAGCTGTGCATGCCTCTAGGCGAGAAGAGGCCTGTCTCCTAAGTGGGTGCCACAGGGGTACCCCAAGGCCTAGGTCATGATGGTCGAAGAAAGCTCAAGCACCGGCCTCAGCACAAGTGGAGTAGTGAGAACCCTGATATGATTGGGGAGGAATCCCCAGAGGTACCTGGAAACTGGCACAGAGACTGGCCTCTCCTGAGGCCACAGGGGCGAGTCCCTGGCCTCCCCTTAGTAACTCGAGAGGACTCCACCACAACTTGAGAAAAACCAAAGATTCTGCCCTGCAAGAGGGGTGGGGACCTTGTCAGCTCTGGCGTCTTGGGGGAAATCACACCTTCTCTATCCGACCTCAAAACGATCATTCACCTGCTTGCTGTGAACCAGGAAGTTCCCCACAACACCTGTCCACCTCAAAAGGAACACCGAGTGTCCCACCAAAAATGAAAAGGAGCCCTGTTATCCCCTGCTGAGCTCCTGATGAGGGTCCCTTTCCTGCTCTGTCAGGAAAGGGTTCTCAGCGCTCCCCTCTCATCCCAACAAGAAACATTGGTACCAGTACAGTCGGGGGAGGCATCAGGGATATTGCCACAGTTCCCTAAAACCCCCAAATACCTCGTTGACTCCAGATGAACCTGACTGCCCTGCACTGCGTTGCCTGTCACCCCGAGGCTCCAATCGTGACACCCTGGCACATGTGACATCCCTGGTTAGGACCTCGAGGGAAAGTCACAGATCCCCGTGTCCACTTGATGGTGAGCCTTACACTGCTGCTGTAGCTGCGGAGGCAAGCGGCAGTGCACATCTGCAGGCGAGACGAGGCCAGAAGCATGATTCTCCCTGAAAGCGAGTTGACGATCTTGTCCGTGCTAGCGACTCGGGAGAAATCACTCCTTCTCACTTGGACCTCAAAGGGCTTTTTCACCCCCTTGCTGTGACCCAAGAAGTTTCCTGCCACAACCGTCTCAACTCTAGAGGAACCCCAAGGGACCCGCTCTGACTCAAGAGAATCCCCGTTTGCCCGTTTTACGCTACAGAAGATGATCCCTTTTCCGGCTCCTAAGGGAAAGGTTTCCAGGGGCTTCCCTCGCATCCCAATAGGAGGTGATCGCACCAGGAAAGTCAGAAGCAGCATCAGGGTTTGGGTTAACATTTCCCAAGACCCCCAAATACCTTGTCCACTGCAGATGAACCTGACTGCCCAGCACTGCCTTGACTGTTAGGGAGAAGCTTGACCCCAGACACCCTGGAACGTGTGATAACATATTGGACCTCAAGGTCAAGCCAGAGAACCCTGTGTCAACTCGATATGGAGCCTGATACTGCTGCTGCAGCTGTTCAGACAAGTAGCCATGCACGTGTCCAGGCGAGACGAGGACTGTCTCTTCTGTGGGGGCCTCAGGGGTAGCTCAAGACCTAGGTCAGGAAGGTCGAGGAAAGCTCAGGCTTCGGCCTCAGCACAAGTCGAGGAATGAGCACAGAGACGATTAGGGAAGAATCCACACAGGCGCCTGGCAACTGGCACAGAGACTGTCCAATCCCGAGTGCACAGGGGCAAGTCCCTGGGTTCCCCGTTGTAACTCGAGAGGGCCCCACCACATCTTGAGAAAAACCAAAAGATTCTCCCCTGCAAGCGGTGTGAGGACCTCGTCTGCTGTGGCCTCTCGGGGGAAAGGACCTCTTCTCTCTTGGACCTCCAAGCTGTCATTCACCTTCCTGCTGTGACCCAAGGAGTTTCTTGTGATGCCCGTCCCCACTTGAGGGGAACACCAAGAGTCCTGCCATGAATGTAAGTGTTCCCTAGTACACCTGTTTGGCTCCAGAATAGGGTCCCTTTCCTTCTCTTTCCGAAAAAGGTTCCCAGCTTTGCCCTCACATCCCAACAGGAGACACACGAACCAGGACTGTCGGGAGCAGCATCAGGGGTCTTGCCACCATTCCCCAAGACCCATAAATACCTCGTTCACTCCAGAAGAACGTGACTGCCCTGCACTGGGTCGAATGTCATACCGAGGCTCGAAGCCTGACACACTGGCACGTGTGACAGACCTTGGTGGTACCTGGAGGTCAAGTAACAGATCCCTGTGTCCACCTGACGGGGAGACTTTCACAGCTGATGCAGCTGCAGAGGCAAGCGCAAGTCTAAGTCTCCAGGCAAGATGAGGCCTGACTTTCCTGTGGGGGCTCCATGGGAACCCCAAGATTTATGTCAGAATTGGCGAGGAATGCTTAGGTACCAGCTTCAGCACCAGACAAGGACTGAAGACTCGGCGACGACTGGGGAGCAATCCCCAAAGGCACATGGCAACTGGCAAGAAGACTGGCCTCTTTCGAGGCCACAGGGGCGGGTCCATGGGCTCCGCGTCATAACTCGAGAAACCCCGCCACAACTCGAGATTAGCAGAAGCTTCTCCCATGGAAGCAGCGTGAGGCCCTTATCCACTGGGGCATCTCTGCAGAATTCACTACTTTCCTCTTGAACCTCGAAGGGCTTTTCACCCCCTTGCTGGGACCCAGGAATTTCCCCGCCCTACCAGACTCAACCCGAGAGGAACAAAAAGGGATCCTCTGGGACACAACACAGCCCTGTTTGGCCTGCTAAGCTCCAGATGATCGTGTGGTTTCCTGCCACTTAGTGAAAGGTTCCCTGGACCTTCGCTAGAATACCAAGAGGAGGTGCTCGCAACAGAAACGTCGGGAGGAGCATCAGAGTTTCAGCCACCATTCACCAAGACCCCCAAATGCCTTGTCCACTGCAGATGAACTTGGCAGCCCCACACAGCCTTGACTGTCACCCTATGGCTCGACACACAACACCGTGGCATGTAGAACAGCACTTTGGACCTTGAGAGCAAGCCACAGATCCCTCTGTCCGCTCGTCATGGAGAATGACACTGCTGTTGCAGCTGGTCAGGCAAGTAGCCATGCACGTGTCCAGGTGACAGGAAGCCTGTCTCCTCTGTGGGAGCCTCAGGGGAATCCTCATGATCTAGGTCAAGACGATCAAGGGAAGCTCAGGCACTGGCCTCAGCACAAGTCGAGGACTGGGCTCCCAGAGACGATTGGAGAGGAATCCCCAGAGGTGACTGGCAACTGACACGGAGACTGTCCTTTCTTGAGGCCCCAGGGGTGCCTCCCTTTGCTCCCCATCCTAACTCGAGTAACCCCGCCGAAACTCGAGAAATACCAGAAACTTCTCCCTTGCAAGCGGGGTGAGGCCCTTATCTGCTGTGAGGTCTCAGGGGAAATCACCCCTTCCCTCTTGTACCTCGAAGGGCTCCTTCTCCCTTTTGCTGTGACCCAAGAAGTTACCCGTCCCACACTTTGAAGAGCGAGAGGCTGCTCTGCCCCTATATACCTAAACAAGGTTTGTGTGTGTAGATGGATGGGAAGCCACTGTCCTCCTTCCATTTGGAGACCCTGGACGGAGTCCCGTGTTGTGAGTGGGCTTTCACAGGCACAGCCCGTGCCCTTAGACCCCCAGGTTCCTGTCAGGTTGGGTGGGCAGTTCAAGGGCTTTGATTTGTGGCCCTTCGATGCAGTGGGGAGTAGAATCCATCCTGGGCTCATGGGCTCTCAGCAGTGCCAAAAGAACTAACTGCCTGGGGACTCCCCTAGGTCCCTTTGATGTGGCTGCCCACGCCCCATTTCCCAAACTTCCTTAACTTCCAATCCACTCTGGAATTTCCCACCTTTTCACATTCCACAGGGCTCTTGTCCTCAATAGGCCCGGTGTGTTTGGGAAGGGAAGTCTAAACTCTCGATCTCCCCTCAGTGGATCCCTGGGTCCTGCATCTGTAGCACCCACTGCTGTAGGGAGAGGACTTGGAATTGGAATCTGGTTGTAATGAGAGGCCAGTGTTAGAGCTGTGAGAGAATAGTAGGTTACCCATCGCCAGCATTTTGATGCCTGTATTCGGGGGCAGAAAGCTTCCCAGAGAATCACAAAGAATACCCAGCATAGGATTCATTCTGACTGCCATGTGAAAGATGGGTGGTGTGAGGCCAACCTTTGTACCAGGCCCAGAGCCAGCTCTGGGGTCTCCTTCCTGTGTAGCTCAGCACAGCACCCCTCCCCACATACTCACATGCACAGCCCCAGCCTCCTCAACTCTGTGCTCTGCCATGCTGCGCTGCAGGTCCTCCTGCTGATTCAGAGGCAGGGGTTCTTGGGGCTCACGGTCAGAGCCGGGTGTGCTAAGCTCCAGTGCAGCTTGAGACTGGGCCCCGGGGTGTGCCCTGGGTGGTGTTTGTGAAGCAGGCCTTTCCCACTTCCTCTTAATTCCCAGTTGGTCTGATTCCTCCATGGGCACGGTCACATGGAGCCTGACCTGGGCCTCATGGGCAGGGGCCTGGAGATCTGATGCCTCCCTGGGGAGGTGAATCGGGTGCCCCCCTCATTGGCCACATCAACTGGGAAGCTCTGAAATGACACTGACCATCAGTCAGCCCTGCCTGGAGTCTACTGAGCTGGGCTTCACCAGTATGGCAGCTGCTTCTGCCCCCTCGAAATTCTGCTACCAGTAGAAACATGTGCCTGCTCAGGAACACACCCTGGAAGAAGCAGAAGCCCCTGAGGGCGTGGGGTCTTCCTGGACAGCTGGTGCTACCTGGACTTTCCCCATGCCACCTACTTTGCTCTCCCCTTGGCTGTGGACACGCCCAGCCCACAGACTTCTGAGCCACACCCGCAGGGGCTTGCTTGAAGCAGAGATACCCCAGGAAAACCCCATCCACACACACAGGGAAAGCACTCATGGTTAACCTGGTGGGATGCGAGAGGGGGCCTGGCCCAGGCTGGAGCTCCCGTGTTACCTTTCTGTTCCTTTGGGCAAAGGGCCAGAGTCCTCTGGGGTGTCCTGAGGCTACAGCAAGTTCGTTCCCACACACTCTGCCTGTGAGTGCTCCCGAGGCCCCTGTTTCTGGGAAGGGGCAAACGGCAAAGAATCCTGGCTACCCATGAACTGGCTGGGGGCTCCTCTCAGCTGTGAGGCCTGGGGATCTGATTGCCGTGTTCTGTTGGGTTCTGTTGCCAGGAAGTGACGTCATTTCCTGGTTTCCCTGAGGAGGTCCCTTACACAAAGCTCCCCAAGAGAATCTCTGGGTTTCTGTCTGTTCACGCAACCCCTTAGACCATGTGCAGGCACAATGTCACCCACACCGCTCACCCCACAGTTGGCAGGCCTGGGTGCAGCCTGGACCTGAGCTCTGAGGCACAGCTCTTTCAGACAGGCTCTTCTCATCTGTGGTGTTGCCCTTGACAAGCCATATGCCTCTCAGGGATTCCATAGTCTCTCCTTTTGCAGAATTGGTTCAATCTCTCATCTACTGCCTTGGTCTGTCAGCCTACTACACCTACATGCCTTTCAACCTGGGGCGGGTATCACAGGGAGCTTGTTCCCTGGGACTTCCCAAAGGCAAGATTCAATACATGGCTGACCTAGCATAGAATGGGGCAGAAGAAGGCCTGGATGGGCTCTGGGTCCTCAAAAAGTCACTCCCCTTCCTGCCTGTTTTGAGACAAGCACCTCCTTCCCCCAATGGAGGAATGAAAGTAAAACTAGAAGGTCACCTTCTGTTATTTAAAAGAAGACCTAACTTTCTGGTCCTCTTTTTTCCATTGAGATTTTGGTTCAAATGTCCCATCTTGGCTTTTATGAGTGGCTGCGCCTATAATTGCTCCCTGCTTTCTATTACTCTCATCAGCTTGGGTCATTTTCCCATTTCTTCATGGGTGGACACTGTCATTGATTCTAACTTACAGATAGATTTATGAAAAGGTCTGTAAAATCTACTAATTTCCTCTGTCTTGTTTAGTGTCTCTCTCTAGAAATGCCTTTCTTTTTCATTCGATATTCAGTCTTTGTCTTCCTTTTACTCTTTCTCTCTGTGTCTCCTGTGGATGGATGATTGCTTCTGAATTCACGTGGACATTGTTAGCTTAGGGTTAGGTTTTAGGAATAGGTTAGAGTGCGATCAAGTGTTTAGGTTAGAGTTGGTGTTAGGGGATGGGACAACGATGGTGTGTATTTTCTTGGAGACTATAGTGCTGTTTGTTCTTAGTCTATTTTACATAGGAACTGCTTATCAGATACATCACTTGCAAGTCATCTCTTATGTTCAGTTTCCTATCTTTTCGATTTGTGAAATCTTGATTCCCTGGTGGCTCAGATGGCAAAGTGTCTGTCCGCAATGTGGGACCCTGGTTTGATCCCTGGGAAGGGAAGTTCCCTGGAGAAGGAAATGGCAACTCACTCCAGTCCTCTTGCTGAGAAAATTCCATGGATGGAGGAGTCTGGTGGGATAGAGTCCATGTAGTCACAAAGAGTCAGACACGACTGAGCCACTTGGCTTTACTTATGGTTGGCACACAGATTTGTAGTTTCAACACCACTAACGGTTGTGTTGGGTGCAGGAGGGCCGAGAACTCCATGTTCAAGGTCAGGAGGGGTGGCCCTGATGAGATATCCCTCGTCCAAGGTAGGCATCATTGGCTGTTCTTTGCTGAAGCAACCCTGAAGAGATACCCCACTACCAAGGTAAGAGAACCCGAAGTAAGGTGGTAGGTGTTGTGAGATGGCATCAGATGGCAGACACACTGACAACTAGCCAATCTGATCTCATGGACCACAGTTTTGTCTAACTCGATGAAACTAGGCCATGCATGACGGGGTCACCCAAGGCAAACGGGTCATGATGGAGAGGGCTGACAGAATGTGGTCCACTGGAGAAGGGAATGGCAAACCACTTCAGTATTCTTGCGTTTAGAATCACGTGAACAGTATAAGAAGGCAAAATGAGAGGGTACTGAAAGAGGATTTCGCAGGTCAGTTAGTGCCCAATATGCTACTGGAGATCAGTGTGGAAATAACTCCAGAAAAACTGAAGTGATGGAACAAAAGCAAACCCAAGACCCCATTGTGGATGTGACTGGTGAAACAAGCAAGGTCCCATGGTGTAAAGAGCAATATTGCATAGGAACCTGGAATGTTAGGTTCTGGAATCAAGGCAAAGTGGACGTGGTTAAACATTGGATAGCAAGAGTGAACATAGACATTCTAGGAATCAGCGAACTACAATGGACTGGTATCGGGGTCCAGCCCCGGTGGATCCAGGGTGATTTGAACCTGGGAACGGAGTCAGCGTCCTAGGAAAAATACATATATAATTACAGATATTTAGAGAGATTAGAAACGGATCGTGTAGTAGAAAAATTAGTGGAGAAAAAGTCGCTGCATAACTTGGTTTATGTGGAATAGCATCCATGTTCCAGATGGGAATTCAGTCAGAAAAACGGGGAGCAGAAAAGAACGCCATGAGGGAATCAGTCTTTCCGGAAACTGATCTGTTTTCTTTACTTTGGGGTTTGCTTATATACCTTTTGTTACACATAGGGATGAATACAGAGTCATGCGTGGGTTAGTAGTCCTGACCTTATTAAAATCAGATGCTTCACATAAAAAAGGTCTAGGGTTTTCATCATCTTCAAGCCATTCTGCCTGCTGACATTTACAACCATTTCTTTCTGATAACCAAGAAACTTATTTTTTTCCAAGGGTTATTTTCTTAAACCAGGCATCACCCTCCAAATAAAGTTGCATACCTATAGGGTGAGGGTGTAGTGAGTTACAATCAAGAAAGAAATTTATTTAAGCCAAGGTTAATGTGATTAATCTTAAAGCTTAATTCTTATTTCTCCTATATACTTATTCCTCCTGTATGCTTTAAAGTTATTGCTCATTCTCCTATATGCTAATCATATTCATTATAAGGACAGGGAATATGGAGATTTAGCAACAAACATCAGCCCAACAAACAATATTCCTTTCACCAATGTTCCTGTTAGGATCTACTTAGTCTTAAAATAGTGATAAAGTCACATAGCAAGGAGAGAGTGATTTATAACAAAGTACAGTGATCTATTACAAAAGAGAAAGTCCATTTACTTAAGAAGTTTAGTATTGGTAACCTTAAGAATTAATATATGTAATCTTCTATATTCCAAATACATTGATTAATATATTCCCAGGTGCATAGGGATATGGAGGTCTGGCAGCAATCATTGACACAAGAAGAAGAAAAAGCCCTATTAAAATTAAGACTCTCAAAATACTCTAAAGCTCTCTGTGCTGTTTATGGTTGAGAGGTAGTAAACAATCATGTGTCATCAGAGAGGTTTATCCTGAGAGCTCTTATGCCATCTAGGGCATGGAATTAGCAGCAATTATTCACACAACAGATGAAAAAACGCTTCACCAATATAATTCACAACCAACCCACTGTACTAATAATTTCTAACTTTCCATAAGAATTTGCCTTTAGGAAGTCTAAAACATCATCTGCCTCTCAAAGTTGGGATTGACCCACCCGACCCCACTCAAGAGGAATACCGAGGGTCATGCCTCGGCTCAAGAGGAGCCACCTTTTCCCCTGCTCAGCTCCAGATGAGGATCCCTTTCCCTGCTCCATCAGGAAAGGATGCGTGGAGCTCCTCTCTCATCCCAAGAGGCGGTGCACTCACCAAGAGATTCGGAAGGATTCCAAGGGTCGAGCCCCCATTCCCCAAGACCCCCAAATGTCTCAGTCCACTCCAGAGGAACCTGGTTGCCCTGCATTACCTCCACTGTCCCCCGGAGGTTCGACTCACACAATGCTGGCACGTGTGACAGACATGTGGCACATCGAGGGAAAGCAAGAGATCCCTGTGTATGCTCATAATCGAATCCTGACACTGCTGCTGCAGCTTGGGAGGAAAGCGTTCGTGCAAGTCTCCACGCGAGACAAAACCTGATTCCACTGTGGAGGCTCCAGGGGAACCCCAAGACCCATGTCAGCATGGGCGAGGAAAGGTCAGGCTTTGGCCTCAACTCCAGATGAGGACTGAGGACCCGGCTCTGACTGACAAGAAATCCCCAGAGGCCCCTCGCAAGTGGCAAAAAGACTGGCCTCTCTTGACGCCACAAAAGTGGTTCCCTCAGGTCCTCGTCATAACTCGAGAGGACCCTGCCGCAACTCGAGAAAAAACAGGAGCTTCTCCCTTGCAGGTGGGCTGAGGATCTTGTCCGGTGTGGCGTCTTGAGGGAAATCACCCCTTCACTCTTGAACCTGGAAAGAGTCCTTCACACCCTTGCTGCGACCCACAAAGTTCTCCGTTTCACCCGTCCACACTCGAGAGGAAGAAGGAGGGTACCGCCACGACTCAAGAGGAGCCCAGTTTTCCCTGCTCAGCTCCAGATGAGGGTACCTTTCCCTGCTCCACCAGGAAAATATTCTCGGCACTCCCGTCGCTTCCCAAGAGGAGAGGCTCCCCACAGGAGTGTCTAAAGGAATTCCAGGGGTCGTTCTACTATTCCCAAAGAACCCCAAATATCTCAGTCCACTCCAGATGAATCTAATTGCCCTGCACTGCCATGACTGTCACCAGGAGGACTGACTCACGCCATGCTGGCAATTGTGACAGCTCTGTGGCACTTCAAGGGATAGACACAGATCCCTGTGTCCTCTCGATGGGAAGATGGACACTGCTGCTGCAGCTCAGGAGGAAAGCAGCCGTGCACGTCACCAGGTGAGAGGAGTCCTGACACCCCTGTGGAGGCTCCAGGAGAACCGAACGACCCACGTTAGCACGAGCCACTAAAGCTAAGGCTCCAACCTCAGCTGCAGATGAGGACTGAGGATCCAACACCGAGTGGGGAGGAATCAGGAGAGGCCCCGCGCAACTCACACGGAGACTGGCCTCTCCTGGGGCCACAGGTGCAGGTCCCTGAGGTCCACGTCGTAAGTCGAGAGGACCTCGCTGAAACTTGAAGAAAAAAAAAAAAAAAGGGAGTTTCAACCCTGCAGGCGGGCTGAGGCCCTTGTCTGCTGCAGCATCTCAGGGGAAATCACCTCTTTCCTATTGAACCTCGAAAATGTCCTGCACACCCATGCTGCGACCTATGAAATTCCCCGACCCACACGTATCCTTCAAGAAGAACACTGGGCATTTTGCCGTGATTAAAGAGGTGCCCCGTTTTCCACTGCTAAGCTCCATCTGAGGGTCCCTTTCCATGCCCTGTCGGAAAAGGATTCCCGGCACTCCCCTCGCATCCCAAGAGGAGGTGCTCTTCCCAGAATAGTAGGGAGGAGTTCCAGGGGTCGTGGCACAATTCCCCAAGATCCCCAAATGATTCAGTCCACTCCACACGAACTTGATTGTCCTGAGCTGCCTCGACTCAGCCCGAGGATCTATTCACACCTCGCTGCCACGTGTGACAGCCCAGTGGCACCTCAAGGAAAAGCCTAAATTCCCTGTGTCCGCTCGAATGGGAAACCTGAAACTGCTGCTGCAGTTCGGGATGAAAAGAGCCATGCATGTTTCCTCTCGACATGAGACCTGACTCTCCTGTGGAGGCTCCAGGGGAACTCCAAGACCCATGGCAGCATGGATGATGACAGCTCAGGCTTCAGCTTCAGCTCCAGACGAGGACTGAGGACCCAGCACCGATTGGGAAAGAATTTCCAGAGGACCCTGGCAACTCGCTCGGGACTGGCCTCTGCTGAGGCCAAGGGCAGGTCCCTGAGGTTCGCAAAGTAACTCGAGAGGACCACACCACAACTCGAGAAAATCTAGGAGCTTCTCCCCTGCATGCTGGCTGAGGCCTTTGTATGCTGCGGCTTCTCAGGGAAAATCGTCTCTTCACTCTTGAACCTCAAAAATGTCCTTCACATCTTTTCATCGACCCATGAAGTTTTCCGATCCAAACGTACTCCTCGAGAGAAACACCGAGGGTTCTGCCGTGATTATCCCCTGCTCAGTTCCAGATGAGGGTCTCTTTCCCTGCTCCACAAGGAAATAATTCCCAGCACTCCCCTAGCAAACCAAGAGGAGGCGCTCTTCCCAGGAGAGGCAGGAGGAACTCCAGGTGTCGTACCACAATTCCCCAAGACACCCAAATGCCTAGTCAATTCCAGATGCACCTGACTGCCCTTCACTGCCTCGACTGTCACCCCGAGGATTGACTCACGCCACGCTGGCATGTGTGACAGTCCTGTGGCACCTCAAGTGAAAGCCAAAGATCCCTGTGTTCACTCAAATGGAAAGCCTGACAGTGCTGCTACAGTTCAGGGGGGAAGCGGTCGTGCACCTCTCCAAGCGAGACGAGACCTAATTCCCCATTGGAGGCTTCAGGGGAACCCCAAAACCCATGTCAGCAAGGGCAAGGAAAGCTCAACCTCCTGCCTCAAATCCAGACGAAGACAGACGACCTGGCATTGACTAGGTAGGAATCCCCAGAGTCCACTAGCAACTCGCACAGAGACTGGCCTCTCCTGAGGCCACGGGGGCAGGTCTCTGAGGTCACTGTCGTTACTCGAGAGGACCCCACCATAACTCGAATAAAAACATGAGCTTCTCTCTTACAGGCAGGGTGAGGCCTTGTCTGTTGTGGCATCTCAGGGGAAATCAACCGTTCCTTGTTGATCTTGGAAAGGGTCCTTCACACTCTTGCTGCGACCCACAAAGTTCCCCGATCCACCTGTCCACACTCGAGAGGTAAAAGGAGGGTAATGCCGCGACTCATGAGGAGCCTCGTTTTCCCCTACTCAGCTCCAGATGAGGGTTCCTTTCCCTGCTCCATCGGGGAAGGATTTCCGGTGGTCCTCTCACCTCCCAACAGGAGGCGCTGTCCCCAGGAGTGTCTAGAGGAATTCCAGGGGTTGTGCGACCATTTGCCAAGACCCCCAGTTTTATCAGTTCACTCCAAATGAATCTTATTGCCCTGCACTGCCTCGACGATCACCCTGAGGATCTACTCACGCCACACTGGCACATGTGACAGCCCTGTGGCACCTCGGGGGCAAGCCACAGATCCCTGTCTCCACTCGAAAGGGAAGCCTGATACTTCTTCTGCAGCTCGGAAGGAAAGCGGCTGTGCACGTCTCCACGGGAGACGAGGCTTGACTCACCAGTGGAGGCTCCAGGGTAACCCCATGACCCAGTCAGCACAGGCGAGGAAAGCTCAGGCTCTGGCTTCAGCAACAGACGAGGTCTAGGACCTGGCATCGACTGGGGAGGAATTTTCAGAGTCCCCTCGCAACTTGCACAGAAACTGGTTTCTCCTGAGGGCACAATAGCGGGTCCCTGAGGTCCTGAATTCACTCGAGAAGGCTCCACCCCAACTGGAGAAAAACCAGGAGCTTCTCCCCTGCAGGCGGGGTGAGATCTTCGTCCAGTGTTGCATCTCAGGGGAAAACACCCCTTCTCTCTTGAACCTGGAAAAGGTCATTCACACCCTTGCTGCAATCCACGAAGTTCCCCAACACACCCTTCCTCACCCGAGAAACACTGAAGGTCCGCACTGACTCAGGAGGAGGTCGGGTTTTCCCTACTCTTCGCCAGATGAACGTCCCTTTCCCTGAAACATTGGGAAAATAATCACGGCGCTAGGCATCCCAAGAGAATGCATTCTCCCCAGGAGATTCTGGAGGTACCTTAGGGGATGTGCCACTATCTCCAAGACCCCCAAATGTCTCAGTCTACTCCAGATGAACCTGATATTCCTGCACTGCCTCGACTGTCACACTGAGGATCGACTTACGTCACGCTAGTGCGTGTGACAGCCCTGTGGCACCTCGAGGGAAAGCCTCAGATCCCTGTGTCCACTTGATGGGAAGCCTGACACTGCTGCTGCAACTCGGTAGGAAAGCAGACACGCACATCTCGACACAAGACGAGGCCTGAATCCCCTGTGCAGTTTTCAGAGGAACCCCAAGGCCCATATCAGCAATGGCGAGGAAAACTCAGGCTCTGATCTCAGATCCAGATGATGACTGAGGACCCGGCATCAACTGTGCTGTAATCATCAGATGCTCCTCGCAACTCGCGCGGGGACTGTCCTCTTGTGAGTCCACAGGTCGGGTCCCTGAGGTCCTTGTCATAACTCGAGAGACCCCGACACAACTCGAAAAAAAACAGGAGGTTCTCACCTGCAGGTGTGTTTAAGCTGTGGTACTCTGCAGCGTCTCAGGGGGAAATCACCCCTTCCCTCTTGAACCTCCAAAGAGTTCTTCACACCCTTGCTGCGACACACAGGGTTCCAAGACATACCGGACCCCACATGAAAGAAACCTTGAGGATTCCATACTACTCAAGAGCAGCCCCGTTTTCCCCTGCTCAGCTACAGATGAGAATCCCTTTCCCTGCTTCCGCGGGAAAGATTACCTAGCGCTCCCCTTGCATCCCAGGAGGAGGCACTCTCCCCAGGAGAGTCGGGAGAAACTACAGGGGTCATGCCACCATTTCCAAAAATCTCCAAATGTCTCAGTCCACACCAGATGAATCGGATTGCCCTGCACTGCCTCGACTGTCACCCTAACGATTGACTCACGCCACGGTGGCATGTGTGAATGCCTGGTGGCACCTCGAGGGAAAGGCACAGATCCCCGTGTCCACTCGACGGGAAGCCTGACACTGCTGCTGCAGCTTGGGAGGAAAGCAAACATGCGCTGGCTTCCTGTGAGACGAAGCCTGACTCCCGTGTGTAGACTCCAGAGGAACACCAAGACACATGTCAGCACAGGCGAGGAAACACAGGCTCAGGCCTCAACTCCAGACGAGGACTGATGTCCCAGCACCGACAAAAACTAGCCTCTCCTGAGGCCACAGAGCGGGTCCCTGGGGCCCTGATAAAACACGAAAGACCCTGCTGCAGCTAGAGAAAAACCAGCAGCTTTTCCTGTGCAAGTTCAGTCAGGACCTTGTCCACTGCAGCGTCTCAGGGGAAATCACCCCTTCCTTCTTGGAGCTAGAAAGGCTGCTTCACACTCTTGCTGTGACCCACAAAGTTCCCCAACCCATCCGACCCCACTCAAGAGGAGCACTGAGGGTCCTGCCGCCAACTGGGAAGGAATCCCGAGAGGACCCTCGCAACTCCCACAGAGACTGGCCTCTCCTCAGGCCACAGGGGCTGTTTCCTGGGTTCACAGTTGTTACTAGAGAGGACCGCGCCACAACTCAGAAAAACAAAGAAGATCCCCGATTTCCCCTGCTAAGCTTCAGATTAGGGTACCTTTCCCTGCTCTGCTGGGAAATGATTCCCAGCGCTCCTCTCGCATCCCAAGAGGAGGCACTTAACTAAGGAAGGGGGGGGGACTCCAGGGGTCGTGCCACCATTTGCCAACCGCAAATGCCTCAGTCCACTCCAGATGAACCGGATTGTCCTGCACTACCTCGACTGTCACCATAGGATCGACTCATACCACGCTTGCATGTTTGACTGCCACGTGACAAATACAGGGCAAGACACGAATCCCTGTGTCCACTCAATGGGGAGCCTGACACTGATGCTGCAGCTCGGGAGGAAAGCGGGCATAAACGTCTCCACACGAGACGAGACCTGACTCCACTGTGGAGGCTCCAGGGAAACCCCAAGACCCATGTCAGCACAGGCGAGGAAAGCTCAGGCTCTGGCCTCAGCTCCAGACGAGGTCTGAGGATGCGGAACCAACTGACGCAGAATCCCCAGAAGACCATCGCAACTCACATGGAGACTGGCCTCTCCTGAGGCCACAGGGGCGGGTCTCTCGTGTACCTGCAGTAACTCGAGAGGACCCCTCCGCAATTTGGGAAAACAAGCAGCTTCTCTCCTGCAGCAAGTGAGGCCCTTGTGCTTCGTGGCCTCTCGGGGGAAATCACCCCTTTCCTCTTGGACCTCAAAAGGCTCCTTCACACACTTGCTATGACCCACGAAGTTCTCAGAACCACCCTTCACTTCGAGAGGAACACCAAGGATCCTGCCGCAACTCAAGAGGTGCCCTGTGTTCCTCTCCTCAGCTCCAAATGAGGGTCACTTTCCATCCTATATCGGGAAAGGATTCAACGCCCTTCCCTCGCATTCCAAGAGCAGATGCTCTCCCGTGGAGTGTGAGGAAGAACTCCAGGCCCCGTTCCACCATTTCCCAAGTCCCGCAAAACCTTCAGTCCACTCCAGATGACCCTGATTGCCCTGCGCTGCCTGGAATATCACCCCGAGGACCAACTCACGCCAGTCTTGCACGTGTGACAGCACTATGGAACCTCAAGGGCAAGCCACAGATCCCTGTGTCCGCTTGACAGGAAGCCTGACACTGCTGCTGAGGCTCAGGAGGAACTCGGGCGTACACGTCTCCACGCAAGAAGAGGCCTCACACCCCTGTGGAGGCTCCAGGGAACCCCAAACTCAAGTCAGCTCGGGCGAGGAAAGCTCGGGCTCCGGCCTCTGCTCCATAAGAGGACTGAGGACTCGGCGTTGACTGGGAATGAATCCCAAGAGGCCTCTCGCAACTCGCACAGAGACTGGCCTCACTTGAGACCACAGGGGCGGGTCCTGGGGTCCGCTTCAACTCAATAGGATCCTGCCGAAACACAAGAAAAACCAAGAGTGTATTCCCTGCATGCAGGCTGAGGCCCTTTTCCACTGCTTCATCTCTGGGGAAATCACCCCTTCCCTCTGACCTTGAAAGGCTCCTTCACACCCTTGCTGTGACCCACGAAGTTCCCTGACCCACCTGTCTTCTCTCAAGAGGAACACCGAGGCTTTTGCCGTGACTCAAGGCAGCCCCGTTTTACCCTGCATATCTCCAGATGAGGTTCCCTTTCCTTGCTCTGCTGAGAAAGTTTTCCCTCACTTCCCTAGCATCTGAAGGTGGCACTCGACCCAGGAAACTCGGTCAGCACTCCATGGGTCGTACCACCATTCCACAAGACCCCCAGATTCCTCAGTCCACTCCAGATGAACCTGAATGCCCTGAACTGACTCGACTCTCACCCCTAGGATCGACTCAAGCCTAGCTGGCAAGTGTGACAGCCCTGTGGCACGTTGGAGGCAAGCCACAGATCCCAGTGTCCACTCGACAGGGAGACTGACACTGCTGCTGCAGCTTGAGAGGAAAGCGGCTGTACACACCTCCACATGAGACAAGGCCTGACTCCACTGTAGAGGCTCCAGGGGAACCGCAAAATCCATGTCAGCATGGGTATGGAAAGTTCAGCGTCTGGCCTCTGATTTAGACAAGGACTGAGGACCTGGCACAGACTGGGGCAGGAATCACCATAGGCCCCTCGGAACTTGACAGAGACAGGCCTCTCCTGAGGCCACAGGGGCGGGTCCCTGAGGTACAAGACATACCTCGAGGGGACCACACCGCAACTCGAGGAAAACCAGGGGCTTCTACCCTGCAGGCAGGGTGAGCCCCTCGACTGCTGCATCGTCTCGGGGCAAATCACACCTTTCCTCTTGGACGTTGAAAGGCTCCTTCACATGCTTGCTGTGACCCACAAAGTTCCCTGACCCACGTGCCAACACGAAAAAACAACGAGGCACCCGCTGCGACACAAGAGGAGCCCCCATTTCCCCTGCTCAGCTCCAAATGAGGGTCCTTTTCCCTGGTCCGTCAGGAAAGGATTCCCGGCTCTCCCCTCGCATTCTCAGAGGAGGTGATTGCAACAGGAGACGGGAGGAACACCAGGGTTCGTGCCACCATTCCCCAAGACTCTCAAATGCCTCGTCCACTCCAGATGAAACTGACAGCCTTGCACCCCCTGGACTGTCATTTCGAAGATCAACTCACTCCACGCTGGCAAGTGTGTCAGACCTGGGCTACACTGAGTGCAAGCCACAGATCCATGTGTCCACTTGAAGGAAAGTCTGACATTGCCGCTGCGGCTCGGGAGGAATGTGGTGGTGCACGTCTCAACGTGAGACGTGGCCTGACACCCTTGCGGGGGCTCCAGGGGAACCCCAAGTCCCATGTCAGCATGGGCGAGGAAAGCTCAGACACCGGCCTCAGCTGCAGATGTGGGCCGAGGACTCGGCACAGACTCGGGAGGAATCTCCAGAGGCCTCTCGATATTTGTACGGAGACTGGGATCTCCTGAGCCCACAGGGGTGGTCCCTGGTGTTCCCACCGTAACTTGAGAGGACCCCGCCACAACTCGAGAGAAACCAGGAGCTTCTCCCTTGAGGCGGGGGGAGGCCCTTGTCCTCTTAGGTATCTCAGGTTAAACCACCCCTTCCCTCTTGAATGTGGAAACGCTCCTTCACACCCTTGCTGTGACTCACGTATTTCCTGACCCACTTGTAGCCACTTGAGAAAAACACCGAAGGTACCATCATGACTCAAGAGGAGCCCCGTTTTCCCCTTCTTACCTTCAGATGAGGGTCCCTTTCACTGCTTCATCAGGAAAGGATTCCTGGCGGTTCCCATGCATCCCAAGAGGAGGTGCTTGCAACAGGGGAGTCGCAAGGCACACCAGGGGTGATGCCACCAGTCCTGAAGACCCCAAACTGCCTTGACCACTACAGACGAACATGAACGTCCTGCACTTCCTCGATTGTCACACTGAGGTTCGACTCACACCACGCTGGAACGTGTGACAGCCCTGGGGTACCTTGAGGGCAAGACACAGTTCCCTGTGTCTGCTAGACGGGGAGACTGACACTGCTGCTGCCGCTTGGGAGGAAAGGGACCATACACGTCTCCATGTAAGATGAGGCCTGACACCCCTGTGTGTTCTCCATGGGAACCCACAGACCCATGTCAGCACAGGAAAGGAAAGCTCAGGGTCTGGCCTCAGCTCAGAAGGAGGACTGCCAACTTTACGTCTATTGCGAAGAAATCCCTAGAGGTCCCTCGCACGGTTACTGGCCTCTCTTGAGGCCACAGGGGCAGATCTCACGGGTCCCTGTCATAACTCGAAAGGACCCTTCCACAACTCGAGAAACACCAGGAGCTTCTCCCCTGCAGGAGAGTCAGGCCTTTGTCCGCTATGGCGCCTTGGGGGAAATCACCCCTTCCCTCTTGGACCTTGAAAGGCTCCTTCACACCCTTGCTTGTCACCCACGAAGTTCCCCGACCTACCCATCCCCACTCGAGAGGAACACCGAGGATCGCGCCACGACTCAGAAGGAGCCCCATTTTCCACTGCTCCACTCCAGATGAGAGTCTCTTATCCTGCTCCGTCAGGAAAGGATTCTTGGTGCTCCCCTCGCATCCCAAGAGGATGAGCTTGCACCAGAAGAGTCGGGAGGAACACCAGGGATCGTGCCACCATTTCCCAAGACTCCTGAATGCCCCGTCCACTCCAGGTGACCTTGACTGCCCTGCACTGCTTCGACCGTCATGCGGAGAATTGACTCACACTACACTGGCACGTGTGACATCTCTGGGGTACCTCGAGGCAAGCTACAGATCCCTGTGTCTGCTCGACGGGGAGCCTGCCATTGCTGCTGCAGCTCGCTTTGAAAGCAGCCGTGCATATCGCCTTGCGAGATGAGGCGTGATCCCCTGTGGGTTCTCTAGGGGAACCCACAGACCCATGTAATCACAGGAAACAAAAGTTCAGGCTCCTTCCTCTGCTCCAGTCGAGGACTGAAGACCCAACACTGAATTGGAAGGGATCTCCAGAGGCCCCTCTATACTCGCACGGAGACTGGCCTCTCCTGAGGACACAGCGGCAGGCCTCAGGGGTCCCTATTGTAACTCGAGAGGACACAGCCACAAATCGAAAAAAAAAAAAAAAACAGGAGCTTCTGCCCTGCAGGCGGGGTGAACATCCTATGCGCCGGGCGTATCAGGAGAAATCGCCCCTTCCCTCTTAGACCTCGAAAGTCTGATTCACACCCTTTCTGTGAGCCACGATTTTCCCCAACACAACTGTTTCCCCTCGAGAGGAACACCGAGGGTCCCACCGCGAGTCAAGAGGAGTCCCGTTTGCACCTGCTCAGCTCCAGATGAGGGTCCATTTCCCTGCTCCGAAGGGAAAGGATTCCTGTCGCTCCTCTTGCATCCCAAGAGGATGAGCTTGCACCAGAAGAGTTGGGAGGAACACCAGGGATCGTGCCACAATTCCCCAAGACCCTCAAATGCCTCATCCACTCCAGATGAACCTGACTGCCTTGCACTGCCTCGACTGTCACTGCAATGATCGACTCTCGACACACTGGCACGTGTGACAGTCCTGGGTTACTTCGAGGGCAAGAAACAGATCCCTATGTCCGATTGACGGGGAGCCAGACACTGCTGCTGCAGCTAGGGAGGAAAGCAGCCTTGCATGTTTCCACGCGAGACGAGGCCTGTGTCCCCTTTGGGGGCCTCATGGCAAACTAAAGAACAATGTCAGCAGGAGCAAGGAAAGCTGAGGCTCTGGCCTCAGCTCCAGATGAGGAGTGAGGACCCAGCGCTGATTGGGGAGGAATCCACAGATGCCCCTCTCAACTCGCCTGGAGACTGGCCTCTACTGAGGCCACAGCAGTGGGCCGCTAGGTCCCCGTCTTAACTCAAAAGTACCCTGCCACAACTCGAGAAAAACTATGAGCTTCTCCCCTGCAGGCAGGGTCAGACTTTTTTCCACTGAGCGTCTTGGTCGAAATCAGCCTTTCCCTCTTGGACCGCGAAAGGCTCCTTTACACCCTTGCTCTGACCTACGAAGTTTGTCCACCCAGCCGTCCCGCTCTAGAGGAAAACCGAGGGTCCCTCTGAGACTCATGAAGATCCCCGTTTTCCCATGCTCAGCTCCAGATTACAGTCTCTTTCCCTGCTCGCTTGGGTAAGGTTTCCCTGCACTACTGTTGCATCCCAAGAAAAGGCACTCGCACCAGGAGTGTTGGGAGGAACACCAGGGGTCATGCCACCATTACCTAAGATAAACAAATGCCTCATCCACTCCAGATGAACCTGACTGCCCTGCACTTCCTCCACTGTCTCCCTGAGGATCAACATGCCACGCTAGCAAGTGTGAAAGCCCTCGGGTACCTCGAGGGCAAGCAACAGATCCGAGTATCCGCTCGACGGGGATATTGACACTGTTGCTGCAGATCGGGAGAAAAGCGGCCATGCACGTCTACATGTGAGAGGAGGCCTGACTCCCCTGTGGGGGATCAAGGGGAACCCTGAGACCCATGTCAGCACGGGCGTGCAAATCTTGGGCTCCGGCCTCAGATCCAGATGAAGACTGAGGACCCAACGCCCACTGGGGAGGTATCCCCAGAGCCCCTTGAACACCCACGGAGACTGGGCTCTCCTAAGGCCATATTGGTGGGTCCCTGGGGTCCCTGTAGTAACTGGAGAGGGCCCTGAACAACTCGAGAAAAACCAGGAGCTTCTCCCCTACACGTGGGGTAAGGCCCTTGTTCACTGCAGTGTCTTGGGTGAAATCACCCCTTTCCTGTTGGACCTCGAAAGGCTCCTTCACACCCTTTCTGTGATCCACGAAGTTCCCCGAACTGCACGTCTCCACTCGAGGGGAACAGCGATGTTCTTCTGCGACTCAAGAGGAGCCCGATTTCCCCTGCTCAGCTTCAGATGTGGGTCCCTTTCTCTGCTCTGTCGAGAAAGGATTCCCGGTGCACCCCTCGCATCCCAAGAAGATGTGCTAGCACCAGGAGTATTGGGAGGAACACCAGGGGTCGTGAAACCATTCCCCAAGACCCCCAAATGCCTCGTCCACTCAAGGTGAACCTGAATGCCTTGCACTGCCTCGACTGTCACCCCGAGAATCGACTCCCAACACTATCACGTTTGACAGCCCTGGGGTACCTCAAGGGCAAGCTGCAGATCCCTGTGTCCTCTCAATGGGAAGCCTGAAACTACTGCTGCAGTTCGGGCAGAAAGCAGCCGTGCACGTCTCCACATGAGAGGATACCTGACACCCCTGTGTGGACTCCAGGAATACCTCGAGACCCATGTCAGCTCGAGCGAGGAAAGCTCAGGTTCCGACCTCAAATCCAGACAAAGACTGATGACACAGCGCCGACTGGGGACAAATCCCAGAGGCGCCTGGACTCACACGGAGACTGGCCTCTCCTGAGGCTACAGAGGCTGGTGACTGTGGTCCCCGTCGTAACTAGAGTGGACCCTGCACTAGTCGAGAAAACCAGGAGCTTATCTCCTGCTGGTGAAGTGAGGACGTTGTCTGCTCTGGCGTCTCAGAGGAAAATACCCATTCTCTCTTGGACCTCGAAAGGCTCCTTCACACCCTTGCTGTGACCCATGATGTTCCCCCACCCAGAAGTCCCCATTCAAGAGGAACACCAAGAGTCCTGCCGCGACTCAAGAGGAGCCCCGTTTTCCAATGCTCAGCTCCAGATGAGGGTCCCTTTCCCTGCTCCACCGTGAATGGGTTTCCGGTACTCCCTCACATCCCAAGAGGGGGCGCTCCTGCCAGGAGCCTCTGGAGGAGAACCAGTTGTCAGGCCACCATTTCCCAAGACACCTAAATGTATCGTCCAGTCCACATGAACCTGACTGCCCTGCACTGCCTCGACTGTCCCCTTGAGGCTCGACTCCGGACACATTGGCACGTATGACAGCCCTGGGGTACCTCGAGGGTAAGCCACAGACACCTGTTCTGCACGAAGGGGAGTCTGTCTCTATTGCTGCAGCTGGGGAGGCAAACGGCCATATACGTTTCAAAGCGAGAAGAGGCCTGATTCCCTTGTGGGGGCTCCGGGGGAAACCCAAGACCTATGTGAGCATGGGCAATTAAAGCTCAGGCTCTGGCCTCAGTACCAGGCGAGGACTGAGGACCAGTCAACTACTAGGAAAGAATCCCCAGAGGAGCCTTGTAACTGGCATAGAGACTAGCCTCTCCTGAGACCACAGGGGTGGGTTTCTGGGGTCCCTGTCATTACTCAAGAGGACCACGACTCAACTCGAGAAAAACTAGAAGCTTCAGCCTTGCAGGCGGGATGAGACCTTTGTCCGCTGCAGCATCTCGGGGGATATCACGCCTTCCCTCATGGACTTGGAAAGCCTCCTTTACAACATTGCTCTGACCCAAGAAGTTTCATCCCCACTAGAGAGGAGCCTGAAGGGTCCCTCTGCGAATCAAGAGGTGTCCCTTTTTCCCCTGCTCAGCTTCAGATGAGTGTCCCTTTTGAGGCTCCTTCGGGAAAGGGTTCCCGGCGCTCCCCTTGCATCCCAGGATGAGGTGCTCACACCAAGAGAGACGGGAGTATCGTCAGTGGTGGGGCCACTATTCCCCAAGACCCCAAAATGCCTTGTCCACTCCACATATACTTGACTGCCCTGCACTGCCTTGATTGTTACCCTGAGGCTCGAAGCCTGACACACTGGCACGTGTGACAGCCGTGGGGTACCTCAAGGGCAAGAAACTGATCCCTGTGTCCACTTGACAGGGAGCCTGACACTGCTGCTGCAGTTAAGGAGGCAAGCGGCTGTGCACGTCTCCATTTGAGACGAGGCCTGACTCCCCTGTGGGAGCTCCAGGGAAACCCCAAGACCGATGTCAACATGGGCAAGAAAAGCTCAGGCTCCAGCCTCAGTACCAAACGAGGATTAAGTACCCAGCAAAGAATGGGCAAGAACCCCCAGAGGCACCTGGCATCTTGCACAGAGACTGGCCTCTCCCAAGGGCACAGGGCCGGGTCTCTAGGGTCCCAGTCGTAAATCGAGATGACCCCACTGCAACTTGAGAAAAAACAGAAGCTTCTCATCTGTAGGAGATATGAGGCCCTTTTCCACTGCGGCCTCTTGGGAAAATTCACCCCTTTCATCTTAGACCTCAAAACGCTCCTTCACACCCTTGCTGTGACCCAAGAAGATCCCCACCTCACCGTCCTCACCTGAGAAGAACACCAATGGTTCTGCTGCGACTCAAGAGGAGCCACGTTTTAACCTGCTAGCTCCAGAAGAGGGTCCCGTTCCCTGCTCTGTCGAGAAAGGGTCCTCAGCACTCCACTCGCATCCCAAGAGGAGGCACTCTCATCAGGATTGTCGGGAGGAGCATCACGGGTTGGACCATCATTCCAAAAGAACCCCAAATGCCTCTTCCACTCCAGATGAACCTGACTGCCCTGCACTGCCTCGACAGTCACCCCGAGGCACGATGCCGGACACACTGGCACGTGTGGCAGCCCAAGGGTACCTCGAGGGCAAGCCATAGGTCCCTGTGTCCAGCTAGTAGGGAGCCTGACACTGCTGCTTCATCTGGGGAGGAAAGTGGCCGTGCATGTCTCCAAGAGAGATGAGGTCTCACTCCCCGTGTGGTCTCCAGGGGAACCCAAGACCTGTCTCAGCACGGGCAAGGAAAGCTAATGCTCCGGCCTCACAACCAGACGAGGACTGAGGACCCGGTGACAACTGGGGAGGTATCCCCAAAAGCGCCTAGCAACTGGCATGGAGACTGGCCTCTCCTAAGGCCACAGGGGTGGGTCCCTCGGGTCCCCATCGTAACTCGAGAGGATCCCACTGCAACTTGAGAAAAATCAGAAGATTCTCCCCTGCAGGTGGGGTGAGGTCCTTGAACACTGCAGCATCTCGGGGGAAATCACCCTTCCCTTCTTCGACCTCAAAAGCCTCCTTCACACCCTTGCTGTGACCCAAGAAGTTTCTCGCCCCATCTGTCACCACTCGAGAGGAACTCCAAGGGTCCCGCCGTGACTCAAGAATAGCCCCGTTTTCCCCTGCTCAGCTCCAGATGAGGGTCCATTTCTCTGCTCCGTCGTGCAAGGTTTCCCGGCATTTTCCTCGCATCCCAGGAGGAGGTGCTCGCACCAGGAGAGTTGGGAACAGCATCAGGGGTCGGGCCACCATTTACCAAGTCCCCTAAATGCCTTGTCCCCTCCAGATGAACCTGACTGCCCTGCACTGCCTCGACTTTCACCCTGAGTTTCAACGCCCAACACACTGGCACATGTGACAGCCCTGGGATACCTCGAGGGCAAGCCACAGATCCCTGTGTCCACTTGATGGGGAGCCTGACACTGCTGCTGCAGCTGGGGAGGCAAGCAACCATGCACATCTCCAGGCAAAACGAGGCTGACGCACCTGTGGTGGCTACAGGGGAACGCCAAGACCTATGTCAGCACAGGCGAGGCAAGCCCTGGCTCTGGCCTTGGTACCATAGGAGGATTGAAGACCAGGCAATGGCTGGGGAAGAATCCCCAGAGGTGCCAAGCAACTGGCACAGAAACTGGCCTCTTCTGAGATCACAGGGGCGGGTCTCTATGGTCCCCATCGTAACTCCAGAGGACCCCACTGCAAATCGAGGAAAACCAGAAGCTTCTCCCCTGCATGTGGGGTGAAGCCCTTGTCCGCTGCAGTGTCTCGAGTGAAATCACCCCTTCTGTCTTGGACCTTGAACGGGCCTTTTCACCCTTGCTGTAACACAAAAAGTTCCCCGCCCCACCCATCCCCAATTGAGAGGCAACCCGAGGATCCTGTTGAGACATAAGAGAAGCCCAATTTTCCCTGTGCAGCTCCAGATGAGGGTCCCTTTCCCTGCCCCGTTGGGAAAGGGTTCGCTGTGATCCCTTAGCATCCAAAGTGGAGGTGCTTGCACCAGGAAAGTCAGAAGGAGAATCAGGTTTCCAGCCACCATTCCCCAAGACCTCCAAATGCCTCCTCCACTCCACATAAACCTGACTGCCCTGCACTGCCTCAACTGTCATCTCGAGGCCTGACGCCCCCCACACTCTCACATGTGACAGCCCTGAGGTATGTTGGTGGCAAGCCACAGATCCTGGTGTCCGCTCAACGGGGAGCCTGACACTGCTGCTGCAGCCAGGGACGAAAGTGGCTGTGCATGTCTTCGTGGAAGACGAGGCCTGACTCCCCTGTTGTGGCTTCAGGAGGCCCCAAGACCTATATGTCAGAATAGGTGAGGAAAGCTCAGCATCTGGCCTCAGCACCATACGAGGAATGAGGACCCAGGAACGACTGGGGAGGGATCCCCAGAGGCGTCTCACAACTCTCTCGGAGACTTGCCTCTCCTGAAGCCAAAGGGACGGGTCCCTGGTGTCCTCGTCATAACTCGAGAGGACCCCACCTCAACTCGAGAAACACCAGAAGCTGCTCCAATGCAGCCGGGGTGAGTACCTTGTCTGCTGTGGCATCTTAGAGGAAATCACCCCTTCCTTCTTGGACCTCAAAAGGCTCCTTCACACCCTTGCTGTGACCCAATAAGTTCCCCACCCCACTCGCCCCACTCAAGATGAACGCCGAGGGTCCAGCCACGACTCAAGAGGAGCCCCGTTTTCCCCTGCTCAGCTCCAGATGAGGGTCCCTATCTCTGCTCCGTCGCGAAAGGGTTCCCAGTGCTCCCCTCGCATCCAAACTGGAGGCACTTGAACCAAGAGAGTCGGGAAGAGAATCAAGTTTCCGGCCACCATTCCCCAAGATGCAGAAATGCCTCGTCCACTCCAATTGAACCTGAATGCCCTGCACTGCCTCGAATGTTATCTCGAGGCATGACACCCAATACATTGGAAGGTGTGACAGCCCTGAAGTATCTCGAGGGCAAGCCACACATCCCTGTGTCCGCTCGTCGGGGAGCCTGACATTGCTGCTGCAGCAGGGGAGGCAAGAATGCAGCACTTTTCCAGGTGAGACGAGGATGGCTTCCCTGTGGGGGCTCCAGGGGAAGCCCAAGAGCTATATCAGCAGGGGTGAGGAAAGCTCAGGTTCTGGCCTCAGCACCAGACTAGGACTGAGGACCAGGCGACGACTGGGGAAGAATCCTCAGATGAGCCTGGAAACTGACATGGTGACTGGCCTCTCCTGAGGCCACAGGGGTGGGTTCCTGGGGTCCCCGTCTTTACTCGAGAGGACCACGACTCAATTCGAGAAAAACCGGAAACTTCTCCCTTGCAGGTGGGATGAGGCCCTTGTCCACTGAAGCATCTCGTGAGATATCACCCCTTCACTTTTGAACCTGGAAAGCTTCCTTTACACCATTGCTCTGAACCAAGAAGGTTTCACCCCACCAGTCCTCACTGGAGTGGAGCCCAGAGCGTCCCGACATGACTCAAGAGGAGCCTTGTATTCCCCTGCTCAGGTCCAGATGAGGGTCCCTTTCCCTGCTGCATCGAGAAAGGGTTCCCAGTGCTCCATTCGCATCCCAACAGGAGGTGCTCATGCCAGGACAGTTGGGAGGAGAATCAGTATCCGGCCACCATTCCCCAAGACCCCCAAATGACTCGTCCACTCCAGATGAACATGACTGCCCAGCACTGCCTCGACTGTCACCACGATGATCGATGCCCAACACACTGGCAAGTATGACAGTCCTGGGGTACCTCGAGGGCAAGACACAGATCCCTATGTCCGCTCGACTGGGAGCCTGACACTGCTGCTGCAGCTGGGGAGGCAATCGGCCGTGCGCTTCTGCAGGCGGGATGAGGCCAGACTCCACTCTGTGGAATCCAGGGGAAACCCAAGACCTATGTCAGCACGGGCGAGGAAAGCTCAGGCTCTGGCCTCAGTAACAGATGAGGACTGAGGACCAGGCAACGACTGCGGAAGAATCCCCAGAGGCGCCTAGCAAGTGGCATGGAAACTGGCCTCTCCTGAGACGACAGGGGTGGGTCCCTGGGGTCCTTGTCGTAACTTGAGAGGACCCCTCTGAAACTTGAGGAAAACCAGAAGCTTCTAACCTGCAGGCGGGGTGAAGCCCTTTTCCACTATGGCCTCTCTGGGGAAATCACCCCTTCTTTCTTGGACCTGGAAATACTCCTTCACCCCCTTGCTGTGACTCAAGAAGTACCCCATCCCACACGTCCCCACTCGAGAGGAACCCCGAGGGTCTGGCTGCGACTCAAGAGGATCCCCGTTTGCCCCTGTTCCTCTTTAGAGGAGGGTCCCTTTTCTGGCTACTTCAGGAAAGGGTTAACAGTGCTCCCCTCGCATCCCAGGATGAGGAGCTCACAGCAGGAGAGACGGAAGGATCATCAGTGGTGGGGCCACAATTCCCTAAGTACCCCAAATGCCTTGTCCACTCCAGATGAGCATGACTGCCCTGCACTGCCTCGACTGTCATCCCGAGGCTCGACACCGACACACTGGAAAGTGTGACAGCCCTGGGGTACCTCGAGGACAAGCCACAAATCTCTGTGTCCGCTTGACTGGCACCCAGACAGTGCTGCTGCAGCTCGGGAAGCAAGCAGCTGGGCACGACTTAAAGGCAAAACAAAGCCTGACTCCCCTGTGGGGGCTCTAGGGAACCCCATGACTGATGTCAACACGGGTGAGCAAAGCTCAGGCTCCGGCCTCCGTACCAGATGAGGACTAAGTACCTGGCAGCGACTGGGCAGTAATCCCCAGAGGCGCCTGGGGATTAATATAAGGTGTGCTGGAGCTTCCATCGCATCCCAAATGGAGGTGCTCACAGTAGGAAAGTCTGGAGTAGCATCTGGGGTTCGGCCACAATTCTCCAAGACCCCCAAATGCCTTTCCCACAGCAGATGCACCTGTCTGCCCTGCACTGCCTTGACTGTCAACCCGAGGCTCCACGACCAAAACACCTGCACGTGTGACAGCACTTTGGGCCTCGAGGGCAAGGCACAGTTCCCTGTGATCGCTTGACATGGAGTGTGACACTGCTGCTGCAGCTGGTCAGGCAAGTAGCCGTGCACGTGTCCAGGTGAGACGAGGCCTGTGTACTCTGAGGGTCCCTCAGGGGTACACCAAGACCTAGGTCAGGATGGTTGAGGAAAGCTCAGGCTCCGGCCTCAGCAAAAGTCGAGGACTGAGCACCGAGACAATTAGGGAAGGATCCCCAGAGGCCCCTGACAACTGGCACGGAGACTGTCCAAATCTGAGTGCACAGTGGTGAGTCCTTGGGTTCCCCGTTGTAACTCGACAGGACTATGCCACAACGTGAAAAAACCAAAAGATTCTTCCCTACAAGCGGGGTGAGACCTCGTCTGCTGTCTTGTATCGAGGGAAAGATCCTCTTCTCTCTTGACCTCCAAAGTGTCGTTCACCTTCTTGCTGTGGCCCAAGAAGTTTCTCTCGCCGCCCGTCCTTACTCGAGGGGAACACCAAAGGTCCCGCCATGAATGTAAAGGAGCCCCAGTATCCCTGCTGAGCTCCAGATGAGGGTCCCTTTCCTGCTCTGTCGGGAAAAGTTTCCCAGCACTTCCTTCACATCTCAACAGGAGACACTAGATCCAGCACTGTCGGGAGTAGCATCAGAGATCTTGCCACCATTCCCCAAGACACCCAAATACCTCGTTCACTCCAGATGAACCAGACTGCCCTACACTGGGTCGACTGTCACAGTGAGGCTCGAAGCCTGACACATTGGCACTTGTGACAGACCTGGGTGGTACCTTGTGGTCAAGTCACATTTCCCTGTGTCCACTCGATGGGAATCCTTTCACAGCTGCTGCAGCTGCAGAGGCAACCGCAAGGGTACGTCGCCAGGCAAGACAAGGCCTGACTTTCCTGTGGGGGCTCCATGGGAACCCCAAGATTTATGTCAGCGTGGGCGAGGAATGCTCAGCTACCAGCTTCAACACCAGACGAGGACTGAGGACTCGGCGATGACTGGGGAGGAATCCCCAAAGGCGCATGGCAACTGGTAAGAAGACTGGCCTCTCCTGAGGCCACATTAGCCGGTCCAGGGGCTGCCCGGCTTAACTGGAGAATCCCCGGTGCAACTAGAGAAATACCTGAAGCTTCTCCCTTGCAAGCGGGGTGAAGCCCTTATCCACTGTGGCATCTCTGGAGAAATCACTCTTTTCCTCTTGGACCTCGAAGGGCTGTTTCACCCCTTTGCTGTGACCCAAGAATTTCCCCGCCCTACGCGTATCAACTCAAGAGGAACAACAAGGGATCCGCTGTGACTCAACAGAGCCCTGTTTGCACCTGCTAAGCTCCAGATGATCGTCCCCTTTCCTGCCCCTTTGAGAAAGGTTTCCTGGAACTTCGCTCGAATACCAAGAGGAGGTGCTCACAACAGGAAAGTCAGGAGGAGCATGAGGGATTCGGCCCCCATTCACCAAGACACCCAAATGCTTTGTTCACTGCAGATGAACTTGATAGCCCAGCACTGCTTTGACTGTCATCCCGAGATTCGACGCAGGAAACACTGGCACGTGTGACAGCACTTTGGACCTCGAGAGCAAGCAACAGATCCCTCTGTCTGCTCGACATAGAGCCTGACACTGTTGTGCAGCTGGTCAGGTCGGTAGCCATGCACGTGTCCAGGTGAGACAAAGTCTGTCTCCTCTGTGGGCGCCTCTGGGGAACCCCAAGACCTAGGTCAGGACGGTCGAGGGAAGCCCAGGCACTGGCCTCAGCACAGTTCGAGGACAGGGCACCCAGAAACGATTGGAGAGGAATCCCCAGAAGTGACTGGCAACTCGCACGGAGACAGTCCTCTCCTGTGGCCACAGATGTGTGTCCCTGGGCTTCCTGTCGTAAGTCGAGAAAGCCCGCCCCATGTCGAGAAACAAGAGAAGCTTCTCCCTTGCAAGCGGGGTGAGGCCCTTATCCGATCCGGCGTCTCTTGGGAAATCACCCCTTCCCTCCTGCACCTAGAAGGTCTCTTTTACTCCTTTGCTGTGACACAAGGAGTTCCCGGCTAAAACTGTCATAACGAAGAGGAACACCAATGGACCTGCTGCAACTCAAAAGGAGCCCAGTTTACCCCTGCTAAGCTCTAGATGATAGTCTCTTTTACTGTTCCTTAGTCTAAGTTGTCCTGGGGCTGACATTGCATCCCAAATGGAAGTGCTCGCAGTAGGAAACTCGGGAGGAGCATCTGGGTTTCCGCCACCATTCTCCAAGACCCCCAAATGCCGTGTCCACTGCCGATGAACTTGTCTTTCCTGCTCTGCCTTGACTGTCATCCAGAGGCTAGACGCATGAAACACCTGCACATGTGACAGTACTTTGGGCCTCGATTCCAAGCCACAGATCCCTGTGTCCGCTCGACATGGAGCCTACACTGCTGCTGCAGCTGGTCAGGCAAGTAACCGTGCACGTGTCCAGGTGGGCGAGGCCTGTCTCCACTCTGGGACCCTCACGGGATCACCAAGACCTAGATCAGGTTGGTAGAGGAAAGCTCAGGCTCCGGCCTCAGCATAATTCGAGGACAGAGCGCCGAGACGATTAGGGAAGAATCACCAGTGGCACCTGGCGAGTGACACGGAGACTGTCCAATCCTCAGTGCACAGGGGCGAGTCCTTGGGTTCCCCATTGTAACTCGAGAGGACCCTGCCACACCTTGAGAAAAAACAAAAGGTTCTCCCCTGCAAGCGGGGTGAGGACTTCGTCTGCTGTGTTGTATCAGGGTAAAGATCTCCTTTTCTCTTGGACCTGCAGAGTGTCGATCACCTTCTTGCTGTGGCCCAAGAAGATTCTCTCGCCGCCCATCCTTACTCGAGGGGAACACCAAAGGTCCCGCCATGAATGTAAATGAGCCCCAGTATCCCTGCTGAGCTCCAGCTGAGGGTCCGTTTCCTGCTCTGTCGGGAAAAGTTTCCCAGCACTTCCTTCACATCTCAACAGGAGACACTCAAACCAGCACTGTCGGGAGCAGCATCAGGGATCTTGCCACCATTCCCCAAGACACCCAAATACCTCATTCACTCCAGATGAACCAGACAGCCCTGCACGGGGTCGACTGTCACCCCAAGGCTCGAAGCCTGACATATTGGCACGTGTGACAGACCGGGGTGGTACCTCGAAGTCAAGTCACTTTTCCCTGTGTCCACTCAACGGGAATCCTTTCACAGCTGATGCAGCTGCAAAGGCAACCGAAAGGGTATGTTGCCAGGCAAGACAAGGCCTAACTTTCCTGTGGGGGCTCCATGGGAACCCCCAGATTTATGTCAGCGTGGGCGAGGAACGCTCAGCTACCAGCTTCAGCACCAGACGAGGACTGAGGACTCGGCGATGACTAGGGAGAAATCCCCAATGGCTCATGGCAACTGGTAAGAAGACTGGCCCCTCCTGAGGCCACAGGGGCGGGTCCAGGGGCTCCCTGATGTTACTAGCGCAACTCTGCCGCAACTCGAGAAATACCAGAAGCTTCTTCCTTGCAAGCGGGCTGAGGCACTTATCCACTGTGGCATCCCTGGAGAAATCACTCCTTTTCTTTTGGACCTCGAATGGCTCTTTCACCCCCTTTCTGTGACTGAGGAATTTCCCCGCCCTACCCATCTCAATTCGAGAGGAACAAAAGGGATCCACTGCTACTCATCAGATCCCTCTGCCCCTGCTAAGCTCCAGATGATCGTCCACTTTCCTACCCCTTAGGCAAAGGTCTCCTGGAGCTTGGCTCGAATACCAAGAGGAGGTGCTCGCAACAGGAATGTCAGGAGGAGGATCAGGGCTTCGGCCACCATTCACCAAGACCCCCAAATGCATTGTCCACTGCAGATGAACTTGACAGCCCGCACTACATTGACTGTCACTGTGAGGCTCGACACATGACACACTGGCACTTGTGAAAGCACTTTGGACCTTGAGAGCAATCCAGAGATCCCACTGTTAGCTCGAAATGGAGCCTGACACTGCTGCTGCACTGGTCAGGCAAGTAGCCGTACACGTGAGCAGGTGAGACGAAGCCTGTCTCCTCTGTGGTAACCTCAGGGGAACCCCCAAGCCTAGGTCAGAACGGTCGTTGGAATCTCAGGCACTGGCCTCAGCACAAGTCGAGGACAGAGAACCCAGAGACGATTGGAGAGGTATCCCCAGAGGTGACGGCAACTGGCACAGAGACTTTCCTCTCCTGAGGCCACAGGGGCGCGTCCCTGGGCTCCCTGTCGTAACTCGAGAAGCCTAGACGAAACTGAAAAATACATGAGAAGCTTCTCCCTTGCAAGTGCGGTGAGTCTCTTATCCGATCCGGCGTCTGCTGGGAAATCACCCCTTCCTTCTTGGACCTCGAAGGTCTCCTTTACTCCCTTGCTGTGACACAAGGAGTTCCCGGCCACAACCGTGGCTCACAAGAGGAACACCAAAGAACCCGCTGCGACACAAGAGGAGTTCAGTTTGCCCCTGCTAATCTCCAGATGATAGTCCCTTTTCCTGCTCCTTAGTCTAAGGTGTCCTGGGGCTTCCGTCTCATCCCAAAAGGAGGTGCTCACAGTAGGAAAATCGGGAGGAGCATCTGAGGTTCGGCCAAAATTCTCCAAGACCCCCAAATGCATTGCCCACTGCAGATGAACCTGTCTGCCTTGCTCTGCCTTGACTATCACCCCGAGGTTCCACCCCTGAGACACCTGCACGTGTGACATCACTTAGGGCCTCGAGAGCAAGCCACAGATCCCTGTGTCCATTCGACATGGAACCTGAAAGTGCTGCTGCAGCTGGTCAGGCAAGTAGCCGTGCACGTGTCCAGGTGAGACGAGGCCTATCTCCTCTGTGGGGCCCTCAGGGGTACACCAAGATATAGGTCACGACGGTCGAAGAAAGCTCAGGCTCTGTCCTCAGCAAAAGTCTAGGACTGGCAACTGGAACGGAGACTGTCCAAACCTGAGTGCACAGGGTTGAGTCCCTGGGTTCCCCATTGTAATTCGAGGGGACCCCACCACACCTTGAGGAAAAAAAAAAAAAGGTTCTCCCCTGCAAGCGGGGTTAGGACCTCGTCTGCTGTGTTGTATCGGGGGAAAGATCGACTTCTCTCTTGGACCTGCAGAGTGTCGATCACCTTCTTGCTGTGGCCCAAGAAGTTTCTCTCGCCGCCCGTCCTTACTCGAGGGGAACACCCAAGGTCCCGCCATGAATGTAAATGAGCCCCAGTATCCCTGCTGAGCTCCAGTTGAGGGTCCGTTTCCTGCTCTGTTGGGAAAAGTTTCCCAGCACTTCCTTCACATCTCAACAGGAGACACTCGAACCAGCACTGTCGGGAGCAGCATCAGGGATCTTGCCACCATTCCCCAAGACACTCATATACCTCATTCACTCCAGATGAACCTGACTGCCCTGCACTGGGTCTATTGTCACCCCGAGGCTCGAAGCCTGACATATTGGCACATGTGACAGACCGGGGTGGTTCCTCGAAGTCAAGTCACATTTCCCTGTGTCCACTCGACGGGAATCCTTTCACAGTTGCTGCAGCTGCAGAGGCAACCTCAAGGGTATGTCACCAGGCAAGACAAGGCCTGACTTTCCTGTGGGGGCTCCATGGGAACCCCCAGATTTATGTCAGCGTGGGCGAGGAACGCTCAGCTACCAGCTTCAGCACCAGACGAGGACTGAGGACTCGGCGATGACTGGAGAGAAATCCCCAATGGCGCATGGCAACTGGCAAGAAGACTGGCCCCTCCTGAGGCCACAGGGGCGGGTCCAGGGACTCCCTGATGATACTAGTGCAACTCTGCCGCAACTCGAGAAATACCAGAAGCTTCTTCCTTGCAAGCAGGCTGAGGCGCTTATCCACTGCGGCATCTCTGGAGAAATCACTCCTTCCCTTTTGGACCTCGAAGGGCTCTTTCACCCCCTTGCTGTGACCCAGGAATTTCCCCGCCCTACCCATCTCAATTTGAGAGGAACAAAAGGGATCCGCTGCTACTCATCAGATCCCTCTAGCCCCTGCTAAGCTCCAAATGATCGTCCCCTTTCCTAACCCTTAGGGAAAGGTTCCCTGGAGCTTGGCTCGAATACCAAGAGGAGGTGCTCGCAACAGGAATGTCAGGAGGAGGATCAGGGCTTCGGCCACCATTCACCAAAACCCCCAAATGCATTGTCCACTGCAGATGAACTTGACAGCCCCGCACTACATTGACTGTCACTCCGAGGTTCAACACACGACACACTGAAACTTGTGAAAGCACTTTGGTCCTCGAGAGCAATCCAGAGATCCCACTGTTTGCTCGACATGGAACCTGACACTGCTGCTGCACTGGTCAGGCAAGTAACCATGCACGTGACCAGGTGAGATGAAGCATGTCTCCTTTGTGGTAACCTCAGGGGAACCCACAAACCTAGGTCAGGACAGTCCAGGGAAGCTCAGGCACTGGCCTCAGCACAAGTTGAGGACAGGGCACCCAGAAATGATCGGAGAGGAATCCCCAAATGTGACTGGCAACTGGCATGCAGATTGTCCTCTCCTGAGGCCACAGGGGCGTGTATCTGGGCTCCCTGTCATAACTCGAGAAACCCCACCGCAATTTGATAAACACCAGAAGCTTCTCCCTTGTAAGGGGGTGAGGGCCTTATCTGGTCCGGCGTCACGTGAGAAATCACCCTTCCCTCTTGCACCTCGAAAGGCTCCTTCACTCCCATGCTGTGACACAAGGAGTTCCCGGCCACAGCCGTCACACCCAAGAGGGACACCTTTGGACCCGCTGTGACTCAAGAGGAGCCCAGTTTGACCCTGGTAAGCTCTAGATGATAGTCCCTTTTCCTGCTCCTTAATATAACGTGTCCTGGGACTTCCATCCCATCCCAAAAGGAGGTGCACACAGTAGGAAAGTCGGGAGTAGCATCTGGGTTTCGGCCACCATTGTCCAAGACCCCCAAATGCCTTGCCCACTGCAGATGAACCTGTCTGCCTTGGACTACCTTGATTGTCACCCCAAGGATCCACGCTCGAAACACCTGCACCTGTGACAGCACTTCCGGCCTCCAGGGCAAGCCACAGATCCCTGTGTCCGCGTGACATGGATCCTGACACTGTTGTTGCAGCTGGTCAGGCAAGTAGCTGTGCACGTGTCCAGGCAAAACAAGGCCTGTGTTTTCTGTGGGGCCCTCAGAAGTACAAAAAGACCTAGGTCAGGATGGTTGAGGAAAGCTCAGGCTCCGGCCTCAGGAAAACTGGAGGGCTGAGCACCGAAACGATTAGGGAAGAATCCCCAGAGGCCCCTGGCAAGTGGCACGGAGACAGTCCAAACCTGAGTGCACATTGGTGAGTCCCTGGGTTCACCGTTGTAACTCGAGAGTACTTCACTACAATTTGAGAAAACCAAAAGATTCTCCCATGCAAGCGGGGTGAGGACCTCGTCTGCTGTGGAGTCTCGGGGGAAAGACCCTCTTTTCTCTTGACCTCCAAAGTGTCGTTCACCTTCTTGCTGTGACGCAAGAAGTTTTTTGTGCCCCCTGTCATCACTCGAGTGGAACACCAAGGGTCCCGCCATGAAGGTAAAGGAGCACCAGTATCCGTGCTTAGCTCCAGATGAGGGTCTCTTTCCTGCTCTGTCTGGAAAGGATTCCCAGCACTTCCCTCACATCCCAACAGGAGACACTCGAACCAAGACTGTCGGGAGCAGCATCAGGGTTATTGCCGCCATTCCCCAAGACCCCCAAATATTCGTTCTCTCCAGATGAACCTGACTGCCCTACCCTGGGTCGACTGTCATCCCGAGGCTCGAAGCCTGACACACTGGCTCATGTGATAGACCCGGGTGGTATCTCGAGGTCAAGTCACAGATCCCTGAATCCACTTGATGGGGAGCTTTTCACAGCTGCTGCAGCTGCAGAGGCAAGTGCATGTGTACGTCTCCAGGCAAGACGAGGCATGATTTTCCTGTGGGGGCTTCATGGGAACCCCAAGATTTATGTCAGCATGGGCAAGGAGAGCTCAGGTACCAGCTTCAGCACCAGACGAGGACTGAGGACTCGGCGATGACTGGGGAGGAATCCCCAAAGGCACATGGCAACTGGCAAGAATACTGGCTTCTCCTGAGGCAACAGGGGAGGGTCCATGGGCTCCCCACCATAACTCGAGAAACCCTGCCGCATCTTGAGAAATACCAGAAGCTTCTCCCATGGAAGCAGGGTGAGGCCCTTATCCACTGTGGCATCTCTGGGGAAATCACTCTTTTCCTCTTGGACCTCGAAGGGCTGTTTCATCCCCTTGCAGTGACACAGGAATTTCCACGCCCTACCCGTCTCAACTCGAGAGGAACAACAAGGGATCCACTGCGACTCAACAGACTCCTGTTTGCACCTGCTAAACTTCAGATGATCGTCCCCTTTCCTGCCCCTTTGAGAAAGGTTCCCTGGAGCTTTGCTCGAATACCAAGAGGTGGTGCTCACAACAGGAAAGTAGGGATGAGCATGAGGAATTCGGCCACCATTCACCAAGACCCCCTAATTCCTTGTCTAATGCAGATGAAATTGACAGCCCCGCACTCCCTTGACTGTCACCCTGTGGCTCGAGGCACGACACACTGGCACGTGTGACAGAACTTAGGACCTCGAGAGCAATGCACAGATCCTTCTGTCTGCTCGAAATGACCCAGACGCTGCAACTGCAGCTGGTCAGTCAAGTTCCCTTGCACGTGTCCAGGTGAGAGGAAGCCTGTCTCTTCTGTGGGAGCCTCAGTGGAATCCCAAACCCTAGGTCAGGAACGTCGAGGGAAGCTCAGGTACTGGCCTCAGCACAAGTCGAGAACAGGGCACCCATAGACTATTGGAGAGGTATCCCCAAAGGTGACTGGCAACTCGCACGGAGACCGTCCTCTCCGGAGGCCACAGGGGCATGTATCTGGCCTCCCCGTCGTAACTCGAGAAACCCTGCCGCAACTCAAGAAACACCAGAAGCTTCTCCTTTGTAAGAGGGGTGAGGCCCTTATCCGATCCAGGGTCTCGTGGGAAATCACCCCTTCCCTCTTGGACTTCCAAGGGCTCCTTCACTCCCTTGCTGAGACACAAGGAGTTCCCAGACACAACAGTCGCACCCGAGAAGAACACCAATGGACCCACTGAGACTCAAGAGGAGCCCAGTTTGCTCCTGCTAAGCTGTAGATGATAATTCCTTTTCCTGCTCCTTAGTCTAAGTTGTCCTGGGGATTCCGTTGCATCCCAAAAGGAGTTGCCCGCAGTAGGAAAGTCGGGAGGAGCATCTGAGGTACGGCCACCATTCTCCAAGACCCCCAATACCTTGCCCACTGCAGATGAACCTGTCTGCCCTGCACTGCCTTGACTGTCACCCCGAGGCTCAACGCCGGAAACACCTGCACGTGTGACAGCACATTGGGCCTCGAGGGCAAGCCACAGATCCCTGTGTCCACAAGATGTGGAGCCTGACATTGCTGCTGCAACAGGTCAGGCAAGTAGCCGTGCACGTGTCCAGGCGATATGAGGCCCGTTTCTTCTGTGGAGCCCTCAGGGGTAAAACAAGACCTAGGTCAGGATGGTCGAAGAAAGCTCAGGCTCCGGCCTCAGCAAAAGTCTAGGACTGCGAACCGAGACGATTAGGGAAAAATCCCGAGAGGCACCTGGCAACTGGGGCAGAGACGGTCCAATTCTGAGTGCACAGGGGCGATTCCTTTGGTTCCACGTTGTAACACGAGAGGACCCTGCCACATTTGAGAAAAACCAAAAGATTTTTCCCTGCAAACGGGGTGAGTACCTCGACTGCTGTGCCGTCTCAGGGGAAAGAACCTCCTCTCTCTTGGATCTCCAGAGTGTCGTTCACCTTCTTGCTGTGACCCAAGAAGTTTCTAACGCTGCCCGTTCTCACTCGAGGGGAACACCAAGGATCCTGCCATCAAAGAAAAGGAGCCCCAGTATCCCTGCTGAGCTCCAGATGAGGGTCCCTTTCCTGCTCTGTCGGGAAAGGGTTCCCAGCCCTTCCCTCGCATCACAACAGGAGACAGTCGAACCAGGACTGTCAGGAGCAGCATCAGGGTTCTTCCCACCATTCCCCAAAACCCCCAAATACTTCGTTCACTCCAGATGAACCTGACTGCCCTGCACTGGGTCAACTGTTACCCGGAAGCTCGAAGCCTTACACTCTGGCACGTGTGACAGACCTGAGTGGTATCTGGAGTTCAAGTCACAGATCCCTGTGTCCACTCGATGGAAAGCTTTTCACAGCTGCTGCAGCTACAGAGTCAAGCGCAAGTGTACGTCTCCAGGCAAGACGAGGCCTGATTTCTTGTGGGGGCTCCATGGGAACCCCAAGATTTATATCAACATGGGCGAGGTAAGCTCAGGTACCAGCTTCAGCACTAGACGAGGACTGAGGACCCGGTGATGACTGGGGAGGAATCCCCAAAGGCGCATGGCAACTGGCAAGAAGACTGGCCTCTCCTGAGGCCACAGGGGCGGGTCTATGGGCTCCCTGTCGTAACTCAAGAAACCCCGCCACAACTTGAGAAATACCAGAAGCTTCTTCCTTGAAAGTGGGGTGAGGTCCTTATGCACTGGGGCATCTCTGGGGAAATCACTCCTTCCATCGTGGACCTTCGAAGGGCGCTTTCACCTCCTTGCTAGGACCCAGGAATTTCCCCGCCCTACCGGTCTCATCTCGAGAGGAACTACAAGGGATCCGCTATGACTCAACGGAGCCCTGTTTGTCCCAGCTAAGCTCCAGGTGATCGTCCCCTTTACTGACCCTTAGGGAAAGGTTCCCTGGAGTTTCGCTCAAATACGAAGAGCAGGTGCTCGCAACAGGAATGTTGTGGGGAGCATCAGGGTTTCGGCCACCATTCACCAAGACGCCCAAGTGACTTATCCACTGCAAATGAACTTGAGAGCACACCACACTGCCTTGCCTATCAACCCGAGGCTCGACGCACAACACAATGGCCAGTGTGACAGCACCTTGGACCTCGAGAGCTAGCCACAGATCCCTCTGTCCGCTCGACATATAGCCTTACACTGCTGCTGCAGCTGGTCAGGCAAGTAGCGGTGCACATGTCCAGGTGAGACTAAGACTGTCTCCTCTGTGCGAGCCTCAGGGGAATACCCAAGACCTAGGTCAGGATGGTCAAGGGAAGCTCAGGCACTGGCCTCAGCACAAGTCGAGGACAGGGCACCCAGAGACGATTGGGGAGGAATGCCCAGAAGTGACTGTCAACTGGCACGGAGACTGTCCTCTCCTGAGGCCACAGGGTCGCATCCCTGGGCTCCCCGTCGTAACTCGAGAAACCCCGCCGCAACTTGAGAAACACCAGAAGCTTCTCCCTTGCAAGCGGGTGAGGCCCTTATCCGATCCGGTGTCTCATGGGAAATCACCCCTATCCTCTTGGACCTCGAAGGGCTCCTTCACTTCCTTGCTGTTACACAAGCAGTTCCTGGCCACAACCGTCACACTCAAGAGGAACCCCAGTGAAGCCGATGGGACTCAAGAGGGGCCGAGTTTGCCCCTGTTAAGCTCTATATGATAGTCCCTTTTACTTTTCCTTAATATAAGGTGTCCTGAGGCTTCCGTCGCATCCCAAAAGGAAGTGCTCACACCCAAGAGGAACCACAATGGACATGCTGCGACTAAAGAGTAGCCCTGTTTGCCCCTTCTGAGCTCTAGAAGATACTGCCTTTTCCTGTTCCTTTGTCCAAACTGTCCTGGCGATTCCATCCCTTCCCAAAAGGAACTGCTCGCAGTAGGAAAGTCGGGAGGAGCATCTGGGGTTCTTCCACCACTCTCCAAGACCCCCAAATGCCTTGTTCACTGCAGATGAACCTGTCTGCTTTGCACTGCTTTGACTGTCACCCTGAGGCTCGATGCCCGAAACACCTGCACGTGTGACAGCACTTTGGGCCTCGAGGGCAAGCCACAGGTCCCTGTGTCGACTCAACATGGAGCCTGACACTGCTGCTGCAGGTGGTCAGACAAGTAGCCGTGCACTTGTCTAGGAGAGACGAGGCCTGTCTCCTTTGTGGGGCCTTCAGGGGTACACCAAGACCTAGATCAGGACGGTCGATAATAGCTGAGGCTCCGGCCTCAGCAAAAGTCCTGGACTGACCACCAAAACGATTAGGGAAGAATCCCCAGAGGCGCCTGGCAACTGGCACGGAGACTGTCCAATCCTGAGTGCACTGGGACGAGTCTCTGCATACCCCATTGTAACTTGAGAGGACCCCGCCACATCTTGAGAAAAACCAAAAGATTCTCCCCTGCAAGCGGGTTGAGGACCTCATCTGCTGTGGCGTTTCGGGGGAAAGAACCTCTTCTCTTTGGATCTACAGAGTGTCGTTCACCTCCTTGCTGTGACACAAGAATTTTCTCGCACAGCCCGTCCTCATTCGAAGGGAACACCGAGGGTCACGCCATGAATGTAAATGAGCCCCAGTATCCCGGCTGAGCTCCAGATGAGGGGCCCTTTCCTGCTCTGTCGGGAAAGGGTTCCTAGCACTTTCCTCACATCTAAACAGGAAACACTCGAACCAGGACTGTCGGGAATAGCATTAGGGGTCTTGCCACCATTCCCCAAGACCCCCAAATACCTCGTTCACTCCAGATGAACCTGACTGACCTGCACTGGGTCGACTGTCACCCCGAGGCTCGAAGCCTGACACACTGGCACGTGTGACAGACCTGGGTGGTACCTCGTGGTCAAGTCACAGATTCCTTTGTCCACTCGTTGGAGAGCCTTTCAACGCTGCTGCAGCTGCACAGGCAAGAGCAAGTGAATGTCTCCAAGCAAGACGAGGCCTCACTTTCCTGTTGCGGCTTCATGTGAAACCCAAGATTTATGTCAACACGGGCGAGGAAAGCTCAGGTAAGAGGTTCAGCCCCATACGAAGACTGAGGACTCGGCGATGACTGGGGAGGAATTCCCAAAGGTGCATGGCAACTGGCAAGAAGACTGGCCTATGATGAGGCCACACAGGCAGGTCCATTGGCTCCCCGTCGTAACTCGAGAAACCCCGGCACAACTCGAGAAATACCAGAAGCTTCTCCCATGCAAGCGGGGTGAGGCCCTTATGCACAGTGGAATCTCTGGGAAATTCACTCCTGCCCTCTTGGACTTCGGAGGGCTCTTTCACGCCCTTGCTGTGAACCAGGAATTTACCCCCTACCCATCTCAACTCGAGAGGAACAGGAAGGAATCTGCTGCGACTCAACAGAGCCCTGTTTGCCCCTGCTAAGCTCCAGATGATCGTCCCCTTTCCTGCCCGTTAGGGAAAGGTTCCTTGGAGTTTCGGTCGAAACCAAGAGGAGGTGCTCACAACAGGAAAGTCGGGAGGGGTATCAGGGTTTCGGCCACCATTTTTCAGGACGCCAAAATGCCTTGCCCCCTGCACATAAAGGTGACAGCCCTGCACTGCCTTGTCTGTCACCCCGAGGCTCGACGCATGACACACTGGTATGTGTGACCGCACTTTGGACCTGGAGAGCAAGCTACAGATCCCTCTGTCCACTCAACATGGAGCCTGACACTGCTGCTGCAGCTGGTCAGGCAAGTAGCTGTGCACGTGTCCAGGTGAGAAGAAGCCTGTCTCCTCTGTGGGAGCTTCAGGGGAACCCCGAGACCTAGGTCAGGACGGTGGAGAGAAACTCAGCACTGGCCTCAGCACAAGTCGATTGAGAGGAATCCCCAGAGGTGAGTGGCAACTGGCACGGTGAGTGTCCTCTCTTGAGGCCACAGGGGCGTATCCCTGGGCTCCCTGTCGTAACTCTAGAAACCCCAATGCAACTCCAGAAACACCAGAAGCTTCTTCCATGCACAAGGGGTGAGGCCCTTATCCGTTCCAGCGTTTGGTGGGAAATCACCCATTCCCTCTTGGACCTCAAAGGTCTCCTTCACTCCCTTGCTTGACACAGGAGTTCCGGGCCACAAACTTCGCACCAAGTGGAACCCCAGTGGACCTGCTGCGACTGAAGAGGAGCCCAGTTTGCCCCTGCTAAACTCTAGATGATAGTCCCTTTTCCTGCTCCTTAGTCTAAGGTGTCCTGGGGCTTCCATCGCATCGAAAAAGGAGGTGCTCACAGTATGAAAATCTGGAGGAGCATCTGGGGTTCGGCCACCATTTTCCAAGACCCAGAAATGCCTTGTCCACTGCAGATGAACCTGTCTGCCCTGCACTGCCTTGACTGTCACCACGAGGCTCAACGCCCAAAACACCTGCTCGTGTGACAGCACTTTGGGCTTCCAGGGCAAGCCACAGATCTCTGTGTCCCCTCGACATGGAGGCTGACACTGCTGGTGCAGCTTGTCAGGCAAGAAGCCGTGCACATGTACAGGCGAGATGAGGCCTGTCTCCTCTGTGGGTCCCTCACAGGTACACCAAGACCTAGGTCAGGATGGTCGAGGAAAGCTCAGGCTCTGGCCTCAGCAAAAGTCGAGGACTGAGCACCGAGACGATGAGGGAAGTATCCCCAGAGGCACCTGGCAACTGGTACGGAGACTGTCCAATCCTGAGTACAGAGGGGAGAGTCCCTGGGTTCCCCGTTGTAACTCGAGAGGACCCCGTCACAACTTGAGGAAAACCAAAAGATTCTCCCCTGCAAGTGGGGTGAGGACCTCGTCTGCTGTGGCGTCTCGTGGGAAAGAACAACTTCTCTCTTTGACCTCCAAAATGTCGTTCACCATCTTGCTGTGACCCAAGAAGTTTCTCGCCCCACCCCTCCCCACTCCAGAGGAACCCCAAGGGTCCTGCCAAGAACGAAATGGAGCCCCGTTATCCCCTGATGAGCTCCAGATAATGGTCCCTTTCCTGCTCTGTCGGGAACAGGTTCCCAGTTCTCTGTTCACATCCCAACAGAAGACACTCGAACCAGGAGAGTCGGGAGGAGCATCAGGGGTCTTGCCAAAATTCCAAAGCCTGCGAAATACCTCATTCATTCCAGATAAACCTGACTGCCCTGCAATGAGTCAACTGTCACCCCGAGGCTCGAAGCCTGACACACTGGCACGAGTGACAGCCCTGGGTAGTACCACGAGGTCAAGTCACAGATCCCTGTGTTCACTCGACAGGGAGCCTTACACTGCTGCTGCAGCTGCAGAGGCAAGCAGCTGTGCACATCTCCAAAGGAGACGAGGCCTGATTCCCCTGTGGGGGCCCCATGGGTACTCCAAGATTTAGTTTAGCATGAGCGAGGAAAGCTCATGTACTGACTTCAGCACCAGAGGAGGACTGAGGACCTGTCGATGATTAGGGAGGAATCCCCAAAGGCGCATGGCAAGTGGCACAGACACTCGCCTCTCCTGAGGCCACAGGGACGGGTCCATGGGCTCCCCGTAGTAACTCGAGTAACACCGCCGCAACTCGAGAAAAACTAGAAGCTTCTCCCTTGCAAGCGTGTTGAAGCCCTTATCTGTGGCAGCATCTTGGGGGAACTCACTCCTTTCCTCCTGGACCTCGAAGGTCTTTTTCACCCCCTTGCAGTGACCCAAGATGTTCCCTGCCCCACCCATCTCAACTCGAGAGGAACCCCAAGGGACCCAATGTGACTCAAGAGGAGCCTCGTTTGCCCCTTCTAAGCTACAGATGATGGACTCTTTTCCTGTTCCTTAGGGAAAGGTTTCCTGGGGCTTCCCTCGCATCCCAATAGGAGGTGCTCACACCAGGAAAGACGCAAGGGGCATCAGGCTTTGGGCAATCATTCCCCAAGACCAATAAATCCTTTTTCCACTGCAGCTGAACCTGACTGCCCCAGCACTGCCTTGACTGTCACGGCGAGGCTCATGCCCCCGACACACTGGAATCAGTGACATCACATTGGACCTCATGGTCAAGCCAGAGATCACTGTGTCCGCTAGACATGGAGCCTGACACTGCTGCTGCAGCTGGTCAGGCAAGTAGACGTGCACGTGTCCAGGTGAGACAAGGCCGGTCTCCTCTGTGGGGGCCACAGGGGTAACCAAGGCCTAGATCAGGATGGTCGACGAAAGCTCAGGCTGCTGCCTCAGCACAAGTCGAGGACTGAGCACACTGAGATGATTTTTGAGAAATCGCCAGAGGTGCCTGGTAACATGCACGGAGACTGGCCTCTCATGAGGCCACAGGGGTGACTCCCTGGGGTCCTCGTCGTAACTCGAGAGGAACTCAACACAAATTGGGAAGAACCAAAAGATTCTCCAATGCAAGCGGGGAGAGGACCTTGTCCGCTCTGGCGTCTCGGGAGAAACCACCCCTTCTCACTTGGACCTCAAAACAGTCATTCTCCTTATTGCTGTGACCCACGAAATTCCCCGCCCCACCCGTCTCAACTCCAGAGGAACAACAATGGATCCGCTGCGACTCAACAGAGCCCTGTTTTCCCCTGCTAAACTCTAGGTGATCAGCGCTTTTCCTGCCCCTTAGGGAAATGTTCCCTGGGGCTTTGCTCGAATATCAAGAGGAGGTGCTCCCAACAGGAAAGTCGGGAAGAGCATGAGACTTTGAGCCACCATTCCCCAAGTACCCCAAATGCCTTGTCCACTGCAGGTGAACTTTACAGCCCTGTACAGCCTTGACTGTCACCCCGAGGCTCAACACACGACACACTGGCATGTGTGACAGAACTTTGTACCTCGAGGGCAAGCCACAGATCCCTGTATCCTCTTGATATGGAGCCTACACTGCTGCTGCTGCTGGTCAGGCAAGTAGCCGTGCACGTGTCCAGGTGAGATGAAGCCTGTCTCCACTGTGGGAGCCTCAGTGGAACCCCAAGACCCAGGTCGGGACGGTCGAAGAAATCTCAGCACAAGTCAAAAACTGAGCACCGAGACGATTGGGGAGTAATCCCTAGAGATTACTCCACTCTCTCGCATGGAGAGTGGATTCTCCTGAGGCCACAGGTGCGAGTCCCTGGGGTCACCATCGTAACTCGAGAATACCCCGCCACAACTTGAGATAAACAAAAATATTCTCCACAGCAAGCTGGGTGATGACCTGCCCGCTGTGGCATCTTGATGGAAATCTCCCATTCTCTTTTAAAGCACAAGATGGTCTTTCCCCTTCTTTCTGTGACCCAAGAAGTTCCGGCCCCACCCGTCCTCACTAGAGAGGAACACCGAGTGTCCCTCCAAGAATGAAAAGGAGCCTCGTTATCCCCTGCTGAGCTCCACATGAGGGTCCGCTTGACATGGAGCCTGACAGAGCAGGAAAGGGTTCCCATCGCTCCCGTCACATACCAACAGGAGACAATCCCACTAGGACAGTCGGCAGGAGCATCAGGGTTCTTGCCACCATTCGCCAAGATCCCCTAATACCTCGTTCACCCCAGATGAACCTGACGGCCCTGCACGCCATAGACTGTCACCCAGAGGCTCGAAGCCACACACACTGGCCCATGTGAGAGCCCTGGGTAATACTTCGAGTTCAAGTCACAGATCCCTGTGTCCACTCGACGGGTAGCCTTACACTGCTGTTGCAGCTTTGGAGGCAATCGGCAGTGCACGTTTCCAGGAGAGCCGAAACCTGACTCCCCTGTGAGGGCTCCATGTATACTCCAAAATTTATGTCAGCAAGGGCGAGGAAATCTCAGGTACCAGCTTCAGCACCAGACGGGGACTGAAGAACAGGCGATGTCTGGGGAGGAATCCCCAACGGCACATGGCAAATGGCACGGAGACTGGACTCTCCTGAGGCTGTAGAAGCGGGTCCATGGGCTTCCCGTCGTAACTCGGGAAACCCCGCCCCACCTAGAAAAAAAACAGAAGCTTCTCCCTTGCAAGCAGGGTGAGGCTGTTATCCTCTGTGGCATCTGAGGGGAAATCAACAATTCCCTCTTGGACTGGGAAGGGCTTCTTCACTCACTTGCTGTGACCCAAGAAGTTACCCACCCTACCCGTCTAAACTCGCGAGGAACCCCAAGGAACCCGCTGTGACTCGAGAGGAGCCCCGTTTGGCTCTTCTAAGCTCCAGATGATTGTCCCTTTTCCTGCTCCTTAGGGAAATGATATCTGGGGTTTCCCTCGCATCCCAAGTGGAGGGGCTCACACCAGGAAACACGGGATGAGCATCAGGGGTTGGGCCACCATTTCCAAGACCCCCAAATGCCTTGTCCACTGCAGATGAACCTGACTGCCCTGCACTGCCTTGACTGTCACCATGACGCTCGACGCCAGAAACACTGGCACGTGTGACGGCACATTGGACTTCGAGGGCAAGACACAGATCCCTGTGTCCACTCGACATGGAACCTGACACTGCTGCTGCAGCTGGTCAGGCAAGTAGTGTGGAGGTGTCCAAGCGAGACGAGGCCTGACTCCTCTGTGGGGGCCTCAGTGTAACCCAAGTCCTAGGTCAGGATGGTCGAGCAAAGTGAGGCTCAGGCCTGAGCACAAGTTGAGGACTGAGCACTCTGAAACGATTGGGGAGAATCCCCAGACGTGCCTAGGAACTGGCACGGAGACTGGCCTCTCCTGGGTCACAGAGGCGAGTACCTGGTGTCCCTGTTGTAACACGAGAAGACCCACCCACAAGTTGAGAAAAACCAAAAGATTCTCCCCTGCAAGCGGGGTGAGGACCTTGTCCGCAGTGGCGTCTCAGGGGAAATCACTCCTTTTCTCTTGGAACTCAAAAGGGTCGTTCACCTTCTTGCTGTGACCCAAGAAGTTTCCTTCCCCACCTGTCCGCACACGAGAGGAACACCGAGTGTCCCGAAAATATTTAAATGGAGCCCTTTTTTCCCCTGCTGAGCTCCAAATAAGGGTTCCTTTCCTACTCTGTTGGAAAAGGGTTTGCAGCGCTCCCCTCACATCCCAAAAGGAGACACTGGCATCAGGACAGTCGGGAGGAGCATCACGGGCCTTGCCACCATTCCAGAGACCACCAAATAGCTCGTTCACTCCAGATAAAACTGACTGCCCTGCAATGCGTCGACTGTCATTCCGAGGCTCGAAGCCTGACACACTGGCTCGAGTGAAAGCCCTGGGTATTAACTCGAGGTCAAGTCACAGATGCCTGTGTCCACTCGACGGGGACCCTGACACTGCTACTACAGCTGCAGAGGCAAGCGGCAGTACACATCTCCAGGCGAGATGAGCCCTGACTCCCCTGTGGGGGCTCCATGGGAACCCCAAGATTTATGTCAGCATGGGCGATGATAGCTCTTGTACAGGCTTCAGCACCAGACCAGGACTGAGGACCCGGCAATGACTGGGGAGGAATCCCCAAAGGCTCATGGCAACTGGCACTGAGACTGGCCTCTTCTGAGGCCACAGTGGCGGGTCCATGTGCTCCCCATCGTAACTCGAGAAACCCCACTGCAACTCGAGAAAAAACAGAAGCTTCTCCCTTGCAAGCGGGCTGAGGTCCTTATCTGCTGAGGCGTCTCGGGGGAAGTCACCCCTTCCATCTTGGACATCAAACGGCTCCTTCACCCCATTGCTGTGACCCAAGAAGTTCCCCACCCCACCCGTCTCAACTCAGTAGGAACGCCAAGGGACCCGCTGCGACTCAAGAACAGCCCCAATTGCCCCTGCTAAGCTCCAGATGATGGTTCCTTTTTCTGCTCAGTAGGGAAATGTTTCCTGGGTCTTCCCTCGCAACCCTAGAGGATATGCTCCCCCCAGGAAAGTCGGAATTATCATCAGTGTTTGGGCCACCATTCCCCAACGCCCCCAAATGCCTTGTCCACTGTAGATGAACCTGACTGCCCTGCACTTCCTTGACCATCACCCGAAGGCTCGACGCTGGACACACTGGCACGTGTGACAGCCCAGGGTAGGACATCAGGGCAAGCCACAGATCCCTGTGTCAGCTCGACATGGAGTGTGCCACTGCTTCTGCAGCAGGTCAGGCAAGTTGCCATGCACGTGTCCAGGCGAGACGAGGCCTGTCTCTTAAGTGGGGGCCTCAAGGGTACCCCAAGACCTAGGTCAGGACGGTCGATAAAAGGTCAGGCTCCGGCCTCATCTCCAGTCTAGGACTGAGCACCCTGAGACGATTGGGGAGTATTCCCAGAGGCGTCTGTCAACTGCCATGGAGACTGGCCTCTCATGAGGCCACAGGGCCGAGTCCCTGGGTTCCCCGTCCAAACAGGAGAGGACCCCACTATAACTTGAGAAAAACCAAAATATTTTCCCCTTCAAGTGGGATGAGGACCTTGTCCGCTGTGGCATCTCTGGGGAAATAACCCCTCCTCTCTTGGACATCAAAAGGGTCGTTCAGCTTCTAGCTGTGACCCAAGAAGTTCCACGCCCCACCAGTCTCCACTCTAGAGGAACCCCGAGGGTCCCGCCAAGAATAAAATAGAGCCCCATTATCCCTTGCTGAGCTCCAAATGAGGGTCCCTTTCCATCTCTGTCTGGAAAGGGTTCCCAGCGCTCTGCTCACACCCCAACAGGAGACACTCGAACCAGGAGAGTCTGGAGGAGCATCAGGGGTCTTGCCACCATTCCAAAGACCGCCAAATATCTCGTTCACTCCAGATGAACATGACTGCCCTGCACTGCATTGACTGTCACCCCGAGGCTCAAAGCCTGACACACTGACTCAGGTGAAAGGCCTAGGTAGTACTTCGAAATCAAGTCACAGATCCCTGTGTCCATTCGACCCCGAGCCTTACACAGCCGCTGCAGCTGCAAAAGTAAGCGGCAGTGCACGACTCCAGGCGAGACGAGGCCTGCATCCCCTGTGGGGGCTCGATGGGAACCCCAAGATTTATGTCAGCATGGGCGAGGAAAGCTCAGGTACTGCCTTCAGCACCAGACGAGGCCTGAGGACCCAGCGATGACTGGGGAGAAATACCCATAGACGCATGCAACTGGCAGGGAAACTCGCCCCTGCTGAGGCCACAGGGGCGGGTCCATGGGCTCCCCGTCGTAATTCGAGAAACCACGCCGCAACTCGAGAAAAACCAGAAGCTTCCCCCTTGCGGCAGGGTGAGGCCCTTATCCACTGCGGCGACTCAGAGGAACTTACCCCGTCCCACTTGGACCTCGATGGGCTCCTTCACCCGCTTGCTGTGATCCAATAAGTTGCCCGCCCCACCCTTCTCAACTCCAGAGGAAAGCCAAGGGACCCGCTGAGACTCAAGAGGAGACCCATTTGGCCCTGCTATGCTCCAGATGCTGGTTCCGTTTTCTGTTCCGAAGCGAAAGGTTTCCTGGGTCTTCCCTCGCATCCCAAGAGGAGGTGCTCCCACCAGGAAAGTCGAAAGGAGCATCAGGGTTTGGGTCACAATTCCCCAACGCCGCCAAATACCTTGTCCATTGTAGATGAACCTGACTGATCTGCACTTCCTTGACCATCACCCCAAGGCTCATCGCCTTACACATTGGCACGTGTGACAGCCCAAGATAGGACCTTGAGGGCAAGCCACAGATACCTGTGTCCGCTCGACATAGAGCGTGCCACTGCTGCTGCAGCTGGTCAGACAAGTTGCCTGCACGTGTCCAGGCGAGATGAGGCCTGTCGCCGAAGTGGGGGCCTCAGGGGTACCCCAAGACCTAGGTCAGGACGGTCCAGGAAATCTCAGGCTCCGTCCTCATCACCCGTCAAAAACTGAGCACCCTGAGACGATTGGGGAGGAATCCCCAGAGATGACTGGCAACTGGCACGCAGACTGTCCTCTCCTGAGGCCGCTGGGGCGCATCCCTGGGCTCCCCGTCATAACTCGTGAAACCCCACTGCAACAAGAGAAACACCAGAAGCTTCTCCCTTGCAAGCAGGATGAGGCCCTTATCCCATCCGGCGTCTAAGGGGAAATCACCCCTTCCCTCTTGGACCTCGAAGGGCTCCTTCATTCCCTTGCTGTGACACAAGGAGTTCCAGGCCACCACTGTCCCAGAAAGAGGAACCACAATGGACCCACTGCGACTCAAGGGGAGCCAAGTTTGCACCTGCTAAGACCTAGATGATAGTCCCTTTTCCTGCTCCTTAGTATAAGGTGTCCTGGGGCTTCCGTCACATCCCAAAAAGAGGTGCTCGAAGTAGGAAAGTCAGATGGAGCATCTGGGGTTCGGCCACCATTCTCCAAGACCCCCAAATGCCTTGTCCACCGCAGATGAACTTGTCTGCCCTGCACTGCCTTGACTGTCACCCCGAGGCTAGACGCCCGAAACACCTGCACGTGTGACAGCACTTTGGGCCTCGAGGGCAAGCCATAGATATCTGTGTCCACTCGACATGGAGCCTGCCACTGCTGCTGCAGCTGGTCAAGCTATTAGCTGTGCACGTCTCCAGGTGAGACAAGGCTGTCTCCCAAGTGGGTGCCACAAGGGTACCCCAAGTCCTAGGTCAGGATGGTTGAAGAAAGCTCAAGCACCGGCCTCAGCAAAAGTCGAGTACTGAGCACCCTGAGATGATTGGGGAGGAATCCCCATAGGGCCTGGCAACTGGCACGGAGACTGGCCTCTCCTGAGTCCACAGGGGCAATTCCCTGTCCTCCCCTACGTAACTCGAGAGGACTCCACCACAACTTGAGAAAAACCAAAGATTCTGCCCTGAAAGAGTGGTGGGGACCTTGTCATCTCTGGCGTCTCGGGGGAAATCACACCTTCTCTATTCGACCTCAAAGCTATCGTTCACCTGCTTGCTGTGAACCAGGAAGTTCCCCACAACACCCGTCCACCTCAAAAGGAACACCAAGTGTCCCGCCAAAAATGAAAAGGAGCCCCGTTATCCCCTGCTGAGCGCCTGATGAGGGTCCCTTTCCTGCTCTGTCAGGAAAGGGTTCTCTGCGCTCCCCTGTCATCCCAACAAGAAACACTGGCACCACTACAGTGGGGAGAGGCATCATGGATATTGCCTCAGTTCCTTAAAGCCCCCAAATACCTAGCTGACTCCAGATGAACCTGACTTCCCTGCACTGCGTTGCCTGTCACCCCGAGGCTCCAATCGTGACACCCTGGCACATGTGACATCCCTGGTTAGGACCTCGAGGGCAAGTCACAGATCCCCGTGTCCACTTGATGGTGAGCCTTACACTGCTGCTGTAGCTGCGGAGGCAAGCGGCAGTGCACATCTGCAGGCGAGACGAGGCCAGAAGCATGATTCTCCCTGAAAGCGAGTTGACTATCTTGTCTGTGCTTGCGACTCATGAGAAATCACTCCTTCTCACTTGGACCTCAAAGGGCTTTTTCACTCCCTTGCTGTGACCCAAGAAGTTCCCCGCCACAACCGTCTCAACTCTAGAGGAACCCCAAGGGACCCGCTCTGACTCAAGAGAATCCCCGTTTGCCCCTTTTAAGCTACAGAAGATGGACCCTTTTTCAGCTCCTAAGGGAAAGTTTTCCAGGGGCTTCCCTCGCATCTCAATAGGAGGTGATCGCACCAGGAAAGTCAGAAGCAGCATCAGGATTTGGGTTATCATTCCCCAAGACCCCCAAATACCTGGTCCACTGCAGATGAACCTGACTGCCCAGCACTGCCTTGACTGTTAGGGAGAAGCTCGACCCCAGACACCCTGGATAGCATGTTGCACCTCGAGGTCAAGCCAGAAATCCGTGTGTCCACTCGATATGGAGCCTGAAACTGCTGCTGCAGCTGTTCAGGCAAGTAGCCGTGCACGTGTCCAGGTGAGACGAGGCCTATCTCCTCTGTGAGGGCCTCAGGAGTACCTCATGATCTAGGTCAGGAAGGTCGAGGAAAGCTCAGGTTTGGCCTCAGCACAAGTCGAGGACTGAGCACCGAGACGATTAGGGAAGAATCCACAGAGGCGCCTGGCAACTGGCACGGAGACTGTCCAAGCCTGAGGCCCAGTGGCGAGTCCCTGGGTTCTCCATTGTAACCCGAGAGGCCCAGACGCAACTTGAGATAAACCAAAAGATACTCCCTTGCAAGCGGGGTGAGGATCTTGTCTGCTGCTGTGACCCTAGAAGTTTCCCGCCTCACTTGTCCGCACTCGAGGGGAACACCGAGGGACCAGCCATGAATGAAAAGGAGCCCAGATAACCCTCCTGAGCTCCAGATGATGGTCCTTTTCTGCTCTGTCGGGAAAGGGGTCCCAGCACTCCCTTCGCATCCCAAAAGGAGACACTGGAACCAGGACTGTCGGGAGGAGCATCAGGGGACTTGCCTCCATTCCCGAAGACCCTGAAATACCTCGTTTACTCTAGATGAACCTGACTGCCCTGCACTGCATCGACTGTCACCAGGAGGCTCGAAGTGTGATGCACTGGCAAGTGTGGCAACCCTGGGAGTTACAAAGATGTCAAGTCACAGATCCCTCTGTCCTCTCGATGGGGAGCATTTCACAGCTGCTGAAGATGCAGTGGCAAGCGTAAATGTATGTCTCCAGGCAAGACGATGCCTGACTTTCCTGTGGGGGCTCCATGGGAACCCCAAGATTTATGTCAGCATCGGCAAGGAAACCTCAGGTACCGGTTTCAGCACCAGACGAGGACAGAGGACTCGGCGATGACTGGGGAGGAATCCCCAAAGGCGCATGGCAACTGGCAAGAAGACTGCCTCTCCTGAGGCCACAGGGGTGGGTCCATGGGTTCCCATCGTAACTCGAGGAACCTCGCCGTAACTCGAGAAAAAGCAGAAGCTTCTCCCTTGCAAGCGTGGTGAGGCCTTTATCCACTGCAGCATCTCTGGGGAAATCAGTCCTTCCCTCTTGGACCTCGACGGGGTCTTTCACCCCCTTGCTGTGACCCAGGAATTACCCTGTCCCACCCGTCTCAACTCGAGAGGGACAACAAGATATCTGCTGGGACTCAAAAGAGCCCCGTTTGCCCCTGCTAAGCTCTAGATGATCATCCCTTTTCCTGCCCCTTAGGGAAAGATTCCCTGGAGCTTCGCTCCAATACCAAGAGGAGGTGCTCACAACAGGAAAGTTGGGAGGAGCATCAGGGGTTGAGCCACCATTCCCCAAAACCCCCAAATTCCTTGTTCACTGAAGATGAACTTGAAAGCCCAGCACTGCTTTGACTGTCACCCTGAGGATCGATGCACGACACACTGGTACGAATGACAGCACTTTGGACCTCGAGGGCAAGTCACACATCTCTGTGTCCGCTCGACATGGAGCCTGACACTTCTGCTGCAGTTGGTCAGGCAAGTAGCCGTGCACCTGTCCAGGCGATACGAGGCCTGTCTCCTCTGTGGGGGCCACATGGGTACCCCAAGACATAGGTCAGGACGGTCGAGGAAAGCTCAGGCTCCGGCCTTAGCACAAGTTGAGTACTGAGCACCCTGACACAATTGGCAAGGAATACACAGACGCGCCTGGCAACTGGTACGGAGACTGGCCTCTCCTGAGGCCACAGGGGCGCGTACCTGGTGTCCCCGTCGTAAAACGAGATGACCCCGCCACATCTTTTGAAAAACCAAATGGTTCTCCCCAGCAAGTGGGGTGAGGACCTTGTCCGCTTTGGCGTTTCGGTGGAAATCACCCCTTCTCTCTTGGACCTCAGAAGGGTGGTTCACCTTCTTGCTGTGAACCAGGAAGTTGCCTGCCCCACCCGTCCACCTCTAAAGGAACACCGAGGGTCCCGCCATGAATGAAAAGGAGCCCCGTTATCCCCTGCTGAGCTCCTGATGAGGGTCCCTTTCCTCCTCTGTTGGGAAAGATTTCCCAGCGCCCCCCTCATATCCCACCAGGAGATACTCACACCACGAGTCTCTATGAGCATCAGGGGTCTTGCCACCATTCCCCAGGAAACCCAAATACCTCCTTAAGTGCAGATGAGCCTGACTGCCCTGCACTGCGGCGACTGTCACCCCGAGGCTCAAAGCCTGACACACTGGCAAGTGTGACGGCCCTGGGTAGTACCTCGAGGTCAAGTCAGATCCATGTGTCCACTCAACGGGGAGCCTTACACTGCTGCTGCAGCTGTAGAGACAAATGGCAGTGCACTTCTTCAGGAGAGACGAGGACTGACTCCCCTGTGGGGGCTCCATGGAAACACCAAGATTTATGTCAGCATGTGCGAGGTAAGCTCAGGCACCGGCTTCAGGCCCAGACGAGGACTGAGGACACGACGATGACTGGGGAGGAATCCCCAAAGCCACATGGAAATTGGCACGGAGACTGGCCTCTCCTGAGGGCACAGGGGCGGGTCCATAAGCTCCCCGTCGTAACTCGAGAAAATCCAGAAGCTTCTCCCTTGCAAGGGGAGTGAGGCCCTTATCCGCTTAGGCGTTTCATGGGAAATCACCTCTTCCCTTTGCACCTCGAAGGGCTCCTTCAGCCACTTGTTGTGACCAAGATGTTCGTCGCCCCACCCGTCTCAACTCGAGAGAAAACCCAAGGGATCCGCTGCCATTCGAGAGGAGACCCGTTTGCCCCTGCTAATCTACAGATGGTGGTCCCTTTTCCTGCTCCTTAGGGAAAGGTTTCCTGGGGCTTTCCTGGAATCCCAAGAGGAGGTGCTCGCACCAGGAAAGTCAAGAGGAGCATCAGGGGATGGGCCACCATTACCGACGACCCTCACATCCCTTGTCCACTGCAGAAGAACCTGACTGCCCTGCACTGCCTTGACTGTCACCCGAGGCTCAAAGCCTGACACACTGGCACGTGTGACAACCCTGGGTATTACCTCCAGGGCAAGCCACAGATCACTGCGTCCGCTCGACATGGAGCCTGACACTACTGGTGCAGCTGGTTATGCAAAGAGCCGTGCACGTGTCCAGGTGAGACAAGGCCTGCCTCCTCTGTGGGGGCATCAGGGGTACCCAAAGACCTAGGTCAGGACCGCCGAGCAAAGCTGAGGCTCAGCCCTCAGCACAAGTCGAGGACTGTGCACTCTGAAACGATTGGGGAGGAATCCCCAGAGGCGCCTTGCAACTGGCATGGAGACTGGCCTCTCCTGAGGCCACAGGGTCCGGTCCAGGTGCTTCCCGGCTTAACTGGAGAATCTCCAGTGCAACTAGGGACATATATAAAGCTTCTACATTGCAAGCGTGGTGAGGCTTTTATGCACTGCAAGATCACTGTAGAAATCACTCTTTTCCTCTTGGACCTCGAAGGGCTGTTTCACCCCTTGCTGTGACCCAAGAATTTCCCCGCCCTACCCGTATTAACACGAGAGGAACAACAAGGGATCCGCTGAGACTCAACAGAGCCCTGTTTACACCTGCTAAGCTCGAGATGATCGTCCCCTTTCCTGCCCCTTTGAGAAAGGTACCCTGGAGCTTCGCTCAAATACCAAGATGAGGTGCTCACAACAGGAAAGTCAGGAGAAGCATGATGGATTCTGCCCCCATTCACTAAGACCCCCAAATGCCTTGTTCACTGCAGATGAACTTGACAGTCCAGCACTGCCTTGACTGTCACCCCAAGACTCGACACAGGAAACTCTGGCACATGTGACAGCACTTTGGACCTCGAGAGCAAGCAACAGATCCTTCTGTCTGCTCGACATGGAGCCTGACACTGCTGCTGCAGCTGGTCAGGAAGGTAGCCGTGTACATGTCCAGGTGAGCCGAAGTCTGTCTCCTCTGTGGGAGACACAGGGAAACCCCAAGAACTAGGTCAGGATTGTCTTGGGAAGCTCAGGCACTGGCCTCAGCACAAGTCAAGGACAGGGCACCCAGACACGATTGAAGAGGAATCCACAGAGGTGACCGGTAACTCGCACGGAGACCGTCCTCTCCTGAGGCCACAGGGACACGTCCCTGGGCTACCTGTCGTAAGTCGAGGAACCCCACCCCTACTCGAGAAACAGGAGAAGCTTCTCCCTTGCAAGCGGTGTGAGGCCCTTATTCGATCCGCCGTCTCGTGGGAAATCACCCATTCCCTCTTGGACCTGGAAGGTCTCTTTTACTCCCTTGCTGTGACACAAGGAGTCCCTGCCACAACCGTTGCACCGAAGAAGAACACCAATGGACCCGCTGCGACTCAAAAGGAGCCCAGTGTATACCTGCTAAGCTCTAGATGATAGTCGCTTTTCCTTGTCCTTAGTCTAAGGTGTCCTGGGGCTGCCATCGCATCCCAAAAGGATGTGCTCGCCCTAGGAAATTCGGGAGGAGCATCTGGGGTTCGGCCACTATTTTCCAAGAACCCCAAATGCCGTGTCCACTGCCGATGAACACGTCTTCCCTGCACTGCCTTGACTGTCACACCTAAGCTCGACACCAGAAACACTTCCACGTGTGACAGCACATTTGGCCTCAACGCCAAGCCACAGATCCCTGTGTCTGCTCGACATGGACCCGGATACTGCTGCTGCAGATAGTCAGGCAAGTAGCAGTGCAAGTGTCCAGGAGAGTCGAGGCCTGTCTCCCCTGTGGGGCCCTCAGTGGTACACCAAGACCGAAGTCAGGAAGTTGGAGGAGAGCTCAGACTCCAGCCTCAGCAAAAGTCGAACACTGAGCACCGAGACGATTAGGTAAGTATCCCGAGAGGTGCCTGGCAACTGGCACGATGACTGTCCAATCCTGAGTGCACAGGAGCGAGTCCCTGGGTTCCCCATTGTAACTCGAGAGTACCCCGCCACAACCTGAGAAAAACCAAAATTTGCTATACTTCAAGAGGGTTGAGGAGCTCGTCTGCTGTGGGGTCTCAGGGGAAAGAACCTCTTCTCTCTAAGGACTCCAGAGTGACGTTCACCTTCTTGCTGTGACCCAAGAAGTTTTTCGCTCTGCAAGTCCTCACTCGAGGGGAACACCGAGGATCCCGCCATCAAAGAAAAGAGCCCCAGTATCCCTGGTGAGCTCCAGATGAGGGTCCCTTTCCTGCTCTGTCGGGAAAGAGTTCCCAGCACTTCCCTCGCATCACAACAGGAGACACTGGACAGGACTGTCAGGAGCAGCATCAGGTGTCTTGCCACCATTCACCAAGACGCCCAAATACCTCATTCACTACAGATGTACCTGATTTCCCTGCATGAGTCGACTGTCATCATGAGGCTCGAAGCTTGACACATTGGCACGTGTGATATACCTGGGTGGTACCTCGAGGTCAAGTCACAAATTCCTCTGTCCATTCGACAGGGAGCCTTTAACAGCTGCCTCAGCTGGAGAGGCAAGCGCAAGTGTACATCTCAAGACAAGACGTGGCCTGACTTTACTGTGTGGTCTCAACGGAAACTCCAAGATTTATGTCAGCATGGGCAAGGAAAGCTCAGGTACCAGCTTCAGCACCAGACTGTGACTGAGGACTCAGCAATAATTGGAAAGGAATCCCCAAAGGCGCATGACAACTGGCAAGAAGACTGGCATCTATTGAGGCCATAGGGGCCGGTTCAGGGGATGCCCGGCTTAACTGGAGAATCCCTGGTGCAACTAGGGAAATATCTGAAGCTTCTCCCTTGCAAGCGTGGTGAGGCCCGTATCCACTGCGGCATCTCTGAAGAAATCACTCTTTTCTTCTTAGACCTCGAAGGGCTGTTTCACCCCTTTCTGTGACCAAAGAATTTCCCCGCCCTACCCGTATCAACTCGAGAGGAACACAAGGGATCTGCTGCGACTCAATAGAACCCTGTTTACTCCTGCTAAGCTCCAGATGATCGTCCTGTTTCCTGCCCCTTTGAGAAGGGTTCCCTGGAGTTTCCCACGAATACCAAGAAGAGGTGCTCACAACAGGAAATTCAGGAGGAACATGAGGGATTCGGCCCCCATTCACTACGACCCCCAAATGCCTTGTTCACTGCAGATGAACTAGACAGCCCAGCACTGCCTTGACTATCACCCCAAGAATCGACTCAGGAAACACTGGCACGTGTGACAGCACTTTGGACCTCGAGAGCAAGCAACAGATCCTTCTGTCTGCTAGACATGGAGCCTGACACTGCTGCTGCAGCTGGTCAGGAAGGTAGCAGTGCGCGTAACCAGGTGAGACGAAGTCTGTCTCCTCTGTGGGAACCTAGGTGAACCACTAGACCTAGGCAGGACGGTCGAGGGAAGCTCAGGCACTGGCCACAGCACACGTCGAGGACAGGGCACCCAGAAACGATTAGAGAAGAATCCCCAGAGTTGACTGGGAACTCGCACAGAGATCGTCCTCTCCTGAGGCCACAGGGGCGTGTCCCTGGGCTACCCGTCATAAGTCGAGAAACCCCACCCCAACTCGAGAAACAGGAGAAGCTTCTCCCTTGCAAGAGGAGTGAGGCCCTTATCCGATCCAGCATCTCGAGGGAAATCACCCATTCCCTCTTCGACCTTGAAGGTCTCTTTTACTCCCTTGCTGTGACACAAGGAGTTCCCGTCCACAACCTTCGCACCAAAGAAGAACACCAATGGACCTGCTGCGACTAAAAAGGAGAGAAGTTTACCCCTGCTAAGTTATAGATGATAGTCCCTTTTTCTGCTCTTTAGTCTAAGTTGTCCTGGGGCTGCCATCGCATCCCAAAGGAAGTGCTCGCAGTAGGAAACTCGGGAGGAGCATCTGGGTTTCGGCCACCATTCTCCAAGACCCCCAAATGCCGTGTCCACTGCCTAAGAACCTGTCTACCCTGCACTGCCTTGACTGTCACCCTGAAGCTCGATGCCAGAAACACCTGCACGTGTGACAGCACTTTGGGCCTTGAGGCCAAGCCACAGATCCCTGTGTCCGCTCGACATGGACCGGACACTGCTGCTTCAGCTGGTAAGGCAAGTAGTGGTGCAAGTGTCCAGGGGAGTCGAGGCCTGTCTCCCCTGTGGGGCCCTCAGGTGTACACCAAGACCTAAGTCTGGACGTTGGAGGAGAGCTCAGGCTCCAAGCTGAACAAAAGTCGAACACTGAGCACCGAGACGATTAGGTAAGTATCCCCAGAGGTGCCTGGCAACTGGCACGGTGACAGTCCAATCCTGAGTGCACAGGAGCGAGCCCTGGGTTCCCCATTTTTAACTCGAGAGGACCCCGCCACAACTTGAGAAAAACCAAAAGATGCTACACTGTAAGCGGGTTGAGGACCTCGTCTGCTGTGGGGTTTCGGGGGAAAGAAGCTCTTCTCCCTTGGAACTCCAGAGTGTCATTCACCTTCTTGCTGTGACCCAAGAAGTTTTCGCTCAGCCCGTTCTCACTTGAGAGGAACAACGAGGATCCTGCCATCAAAGAAAAGGAGCCCCAGTATCCCTGCTGACCTCCAGATGAGAGTCCCTTTCCTGCTCTGTTGGGAAAGGGTTGCCAGCATTTCCCTCGCATCACAACAGGAGACACTGGACAAGACTGTCAGGAGCAACATCAGGTGTCTTGTCACCATTCCCCAAGATTACCAAATACCTCATTCACTACAGATGTACCTGACTGCCCTGCACTGGGTCGACTGTCATCCCGAGGCTCGAAGCCTGACACACTGGCACCTGTGACTTACCTGGGTGGTACCTCGAGGTCAAGTCACAAATCCCTGTGTCCATTCAACGGGAAGCCTTTCACAGCTGCTGCAGCTGCAGAGGCAAGCGCAAGTGTACATCTCCACCCAAGACGAGGCCAGACTTTACTGTGTGGTCTCCACGGGAACCCCAAGATTTATGTCAGCACGGGCGAGGAAAGCTCAGGTACCAGCTTCAGCACCAGACGGATACTGAGGACTCGGCGATGACTGGGAAGGAATCCCCAAAGGCGCATGGCAACTGACAAGAAGACTGACCTCTCCTGAGGCCACAGGGGCCGGTCCAGGGGCTGCCCGGCTTAACTGGAGTATCCCCGGTGCAACTAGGTAAATATCTGAAGCTTCTCCCTTGCAAGCGTGGTGAAGCCCTTCTCCACTGCGGCATCTCTGGAGAAATCACCCTTGGACCTCGAAGGGCTGTTTCACCCCTTGCTGTGACCCAAGAAATTCCCTGCAATGCCCGTATCAACTCGAGCGGAACAACAGGGGATCCTCTGTGACTCAACAGAGCCCTGTTTACACCTGCTAATCTCCAGATGATCGTCCCCTTCCCTGCCCCTTTGAGAAAGGTTCCCTGGAGCTTCGCTCGAATACAAAGATGTAGTGCTAACAACAGGAAAGTCAGGAGAAGCATGAGGGATTCGGCCCCCCTTCACTAAGACCCACAAATGCCTTGTTCACTGCAGATGAACTTGACAGCCCCGGACTGCCTTGACAGTCACCCCGAGACTGGATGCAGGAAACACTGGCACATGTGACAGCACTTTGGACCTCCAGATCAAGCCAGAAACCCTCTGTATGCTAGACATGGAGCCTGAAACTGCTGCTGCAGCTGGTCAAGAAGGTAGTCGTGCACGTGACCAGGTGAGACAAAGTCTGTCTCCTCTGTGGGAGCCTCAGGGGAACCCCAAGACCTAGGTCGGGACGGTCGAGAGAAGCTCAGGCATTTGCCTCAGCAAAAGTCAAGGACAGGGCACCCAGAAACGATTGGAGAGGAATCCCCAGAGGTGACTGGCAACTCACACGGAGACCATCCTCTCCTGAGGTCACAGGGGCACGTTGCTGGGTTACACGTTGTAAGTCGAGAAACCCCCGCCCCAACTCGAGAATCAGGAGAAGCTTCTCCCTCGCAAGTGGAGTGAGGCCCTTATCGGATCCAGCATCTTGTGGGAAATCACACATTCCCTCTTGGACCTCGGATGTCTCTTTAATGCCCTTGCTGTGACACAAGGAGTTCCGGGCCACAACCGTCGATCCGAAGAAAAACACCAATGGTCCAGCTGCAACTCAAAAGGAGCCCAGTTTACCCTGCAAAGCTCTAGATGATAGTCCCTTTTCCTGCTTCATAGTCTAAGGTGTCCTGTCGCTGCCATCGAATCCTAAAAGGAAATGCTCCCATTCGGAAACTCAGGTGGAGCATCTGGGGATTGGCCACCATCCTCCAAGACACCCAATGCCGTGTCCACTGCCAATGAACCTGTCTACCCTGCACTGACTTGATTGTCACACCGAAGCTCGATGCCAGACACACCTGCATGTGTGACAGCACTTTGGGCCTCGAGGTCCAGCCACAGAACCCTGTGTCCGCTCGACATGGACCCGGACACTGCTGGTGCAGCTGGTCAGGCAAGTAGCTGTGCAAGTGTCCAGGCGAGTCGAGGCCTGTCTCCCTTTTGGGCCCTCAGGGGTACACCAAGAACTATGTCAGGACGTTGGAGGAGAGCTCAGGCAACAGACTCAGCAAAACTCGAACACTGAGCACCGAGACGATTAGGGAAGTATACTCAGAGGTGCCTGGCAACTGGCACGGTGACTGTCCAATCCTGAGTGCACAGGGGCGAGTCCCTGTGTTCCCCATTGTAACTCGAGAGGACCCCGCCACAACTTGAGAAAAACCGAAAGATGCTACCCTACAAGCGGTTTGAGGACCTTGTCTGCTGTGGGGTCACGAGGAAAAGAACCTCTTCTCTCTTGGAACTCCAGAGTGTCGTTCACCTCCTTGCCGTGACGCAAGAAGTTTTTTGCTCTGCAAGTCCTCACTCGAGGAGAACACCGAGGATCCCACCATTAAAGAAAAGGAGCCACAGTATCCCTGCTGAGCTCCAGATGAGGGTCCCTTTCCAGCTCTGTCCGTAAAGAGTTCCCAGCACTTCCCTCGCATCACAACAGGAGACACTGGACAGGACTGTCAGGAGCAGCCTCAGGTGTCTGGCCTCCATTCCCCAAGACCCCCAAGTACCTAGTTCACTACAGATGAACCTCACTGCCCTGCACTGGGACGACTGTCATCCCGAGGCTCGAAGCCTGACACACTGGCACGTGTGACATACCTGGGTGGTACCTCGAGGTCAAGTCACAAATCCCTGTGTCCATTCGACGGGGAGCCTTTCACAGCTGCTGCAGCTGCAGAGGCAAGTGCAAGTGAACATCTCCACCCAAGACGAGGTCTGACTTTACTGTGTGGTCTCCACCGGACCCCCAAGATTTATGTCAGCATGGGCGAGGAAAGCTCAGAGACCAGCTTCAGCACCAGACCGGGACTGAGGACGCGGCGATGACTGGGAAGGAATCCTGAAAGGCGCATGGCAACTGGCAAGAAGACTGACCTCTCCTGAGGCCACAGGGGCCAGTCCAGGGGCTGCCCGGCTTAACTGGAAAATCCCAGGTGCAACTAGGGAAATATCTGAAGCTTCTCCGTTGCAAGCGTGGTGAGGCCCTTATCCACTGCGGCATCTCTGGAGAAATCACTCTTTTCCTCTTGGACCTGGGAGGGCTTTTCACCCCTTGCTGTGACCCAAGAAATTCCCCGCAATACCCGTATCAACTCAAGAGGAACAACAAGGGATCCGCTGTGACTCAACAGAGCCCTGTTTACACCTCTAAGCTCCAGATGATCGTCTCCTTTTCTGCCCCTTTGAGTAATGTTCCCTGGAGATTTGCTCGAATATCAAGATGTGGTGCTCACAACTGGAAAGTCAGGAGGAGCATTAGGGATTCGGCCCCTCTTCACTAAGACCCCCAAATGCATTGTTCACTGCAGATGAACTTGACAGACCAGCACTGCCTTGACTGTCACCCCGAGACTCGACGCAGGAAACACTGGCACGTGTGACACCACGTTGGACCTCGAGAGCAAGCAACAGATCCCTCTGTCTGCTCAACATGAAGCCTGACACTGCTACTGCAGCTGGTCAGGAAGGTAGTCGTGCACGTGTCCAGGTAAGACGAAGTCTGTCTCCTCTGTGGGAGACTCAGGGGAACACCAAGACCTAGGTCAGGATGGTCGAGGGAAGCTCAGGCACTAGCCTCAGCACAAGTCAAGGACAGGGCACCGAGAAACGTTTGGAGAGGAATCCCAGGAGGTGACTGGCAACTCGCACAGACAACGTCCTCCACTGAGGCCACAGGGGCGCGTCCCTGGGCTACTCATCCTAAGTCAAGAAACCACACCCCAACTCGATAAACAGGAGAAGCATCTCCTTTGCAAGCGGAGTGAGGGCCTTATCAGACCCGGCTTCTCATGGGAAATGACCCATTTCATCTTGGACGTCGAAGGTCTCTCTTGCTCCATTGCTGTGACACAAGGAGTTCTCGGCCACAACTGTTGCACTGAAGAAGAACACCAATGGACTCGCTGCGACTCAAAAGGAGGCCAGTTTACCCATGCTAAACTCTAGATGGTAGTCCCTTTTCCTGCTCCTTAGTCTAAGGTATCCTGGGGCTGCCATCCCATCCCAAAAGGAAGTGTTCGCAGTAAGAATCTCTTGAGGAGCATCTGGGGTTCGGCCACCATTCTCCAAGTCCCCCAAATGCCGTGTCCACTGCCGATGAACCTGTCTACCCTGCACTGCCTTGACTGTCACCCTGAAGCTCGACGCCAGAAACACCTGCACGTATGAGAGCACTTTAGGCCTAGAGGCCAAGCCACAGAACCCTGTGACCGCTCGCCATGGACCCGGACACTGCTGCTGCAGCTGGTCAGGAAAGTAGCGGTGCAAGTGTCCATACGAGTCGAGGCCTGTCTCCCCTGTGGGCCCTAGGGGGTACACCAAGAACTAAGTCAGGACGTTGGAGGAGAGGTCATGCTCCAGCTTCAGCAAAAGTCGAACACTGAGCACCGAGACGATTAGGGAAGTATCCACAGAGGTGCCTGGCAACTGGCACGGTGACTGTCCAATCCTGAGTGCACAGGGGCGAGTCCATGTGTTCCCTTTTGTAACTCGAGAGGACCATGCCACAACATGAGAAAAACCGAAAGATGCTAACCTGCAAGCGGGATGAGGACCTCGTCTGCTGTGGGGTCACGGGGAAAAGAACCTCTTCTCTCTTGGAACTCCAGAGTGTCATTCAAATTCTTGCTGTGACCCAAGAAGTTTTTCGATCCTCCAGTCCTCACTCGAGGAAAACACCGAGGATCCTGCCATTAAAGAAAAGGAGCCACAGTATCCCTGCTGAGCTCGAGATGAGGGTCCCTTTCCTGCTCGGTCGGGAAAGAGTTCCCAGCACTTCCCTCACATCACAACAGGAGACACTGGACAGGACTGTCAGGAGCAGCCTCAGGTGTCTTGCGTCCAGTCCTCAAGACCCCCAAATACCTCGTTCACTACAGATGTACCTGACTGCCCTGCACTGGGACGACTGTCATCCCGAGGCTCGAAGCCTGACACACTGGCACGTGTGACATACCTGGGTGGTACCTCAAGGTCAAGTCACAAATCCCTTTGTCCATGCGACGGGGAGCCTTTCACAGCTGCTGCAGCTGCAGAGGAAAGCGCAAGTGTACATCTCCAGGCAAGATGAGGCCTGACTTTACTGTGTGGTTTCAAATGGAACCCTAAGATTTATGTCAGCAAGGACGAGGAAAGGCTCAGGTACCAGCTTCAGCACCAGACGGGGACTGAGGACTCGGCGATGACTGGGAAGGAATCCCTTAAGGCGCATGACAACTGGCAAGAAGACTTGCCTCTCCTGGGGCTACAGGGGCCTGTTCATGGGCTGCCCAGCTTAACTGGAGAATCCCTGGTGCAACTAGGGAAATACCTGAAGCTTCGCCCTTGCAAGCGTGGTGAGGCCCTTATCCACTGCGGCATCACTGGAGAAATCACTCTTTTCTACTTGGACTTCGAAAGGCTGTTTCACCCCTTTCTGTGACCAAAGAATTTCCCCGCCCTACCCTTATCAACAGGAGAGGAACAACAAGGGATACGCTGCGACTCAATAGAACCCTGTTTACACCTGCTAACCTGCAGATGATCGTCCCCTTTCCTGCCCCTTTTAGAATGTTTCCCTGGAGCTTCGCGCGAATACCAAGAGGAGGTACTCACAACAGGAAAGACAGGAGGAGCATGAGGAATTCGGCCACCATTTTCCAAGACCCCCAAGTGCCGTGTCCACTCCCGATGAACCTGTCTACCCGGCACTGCCTTGACTGTCACCCCAAAGCTTGACGTCAGAAACACATGCACGTGTGACAGCACTTTGGGCCTCGAGGCCAAGCCACTGATCCTTGGGTCCGCTCAACATAGACCCGGACACTACGGCTGCAGCTGGTCAGGCAAGTAGCGGTTCAAGTGTCCAGGCGAGTCGAGGCGTGTCTCCCCTCTGGGGCCATCAGGAGTACACCAATAACTAAGTCAGGACATTGGAGGAGAGCTCAGGCTCCAGCCTCAGCAAAAGTCGAACACTGAGCACCGAGACGATAAGGGAAGTATACCCAGAGGTGCCTGACAACTGGCACGGTGACTGTCCAATCCTGAGTGCACAGGGGCGAGTCCGTGGGTTCCCCATTGTAACTCGAGAGGACTCCACCACAACTTGAGAAAAACCGAAAGATGCTACCCTGCAAGCGGGTTGAGGACCTCATCTGCTGTGGGGTCATGGGGGAAAGAACCTCTTCTCTCTTGGAACTCCAGAGTGTCTTTCACCTTCTTGCTGTGACCCAAGAAGATTTTCGCTCCGCCATTCTTCACTCGAGGGGAACACCGAGGATCCCGCCATTAAAGAAAAGGAGCCACAGTATCCCTGCTTAGCTCTAGATGAAGGTCCCTTTCCTGCTCTGACGGGAAAGAGTTCCCAGAACTTCCCTTGAATCACAAGAGGAGACACTGGACAGAACTGTCAGGAGCAGCCTCAGGTGTCTTGCCTCCATTCCCCAAGACCCCCAGATACCTCGATCACTACAGATGAACCTGACTGCCCTGCACTGGGACGACTGTCATCCCGAGGCTCGAAGCCCAACACACTGGCACGTGTGACATACCTGGGTGGTACCTCGAGGTCACGTCACAAATCCCTGTGTCCATTCGACGGGGAGCCTTTCACAGCTGCTGCATCTGCAGAGGCATGCGCAAGTGTACATCTCCAGGCAAGTCGAGGCCTGACTTTACTGTGTGGTCTCAACGGGAACCCTAAGATTTATGTCAGCAAGGGCGAGGAAAGCTCAGGTACCAGCTTCAGCACCAGACGGGGACTGAGGACTCGGTGATGACTGGGAAGGAATCCACAAAAGGGGCATGGAAACTGGCAAGAAGACTGGCCTCTCCTGAGGCTACAGGGGCCGGTTCAGGGGCTGCCCGCCTTAACTGGAGAATTCCCGGTGCAACTAGTGAAATATCTGAATCTTCTCCCTTGAAAGCGTGATGAGGCCCTTATCCACTGCGGGATCTCTGGAGAAATCACTCTTTTCTTCTTGGACCTCGAAATGCTGTATCACCCCTTTCTGTGACCAAAGAATTTCCCCGCCCTACCCGTATCAACTCGAGAGGAACAACAAGTGATCCGCTGCGACTCAATAGAACCCTGTTTACACCTGCTAAGTTCCAGATGATCGTCTGCTTTCGTGCCCCTTTGAGAAAGGTTCCCTGGAGCTATGCGCGAATACCAAGAGGAGGTGCCCAGAACAGGAAAGTCAGAGGAGCATGAGGATTTTGGCCCCCATTCACTAAGACCCCCAAATGCCTTGTTCACTGCAGATGAACTTATCGGCCCAGCACTGCCTTGACTGTCACCCCGAGACTCGACGCAGGAAACACTGGCATGTGTGACAGCACTTTGGACCTCGAGAGCAAGCAACAGATCCCTCTGTCTGCTCGACATGGAGCCTGACACTGCTGCTGCAGCTGGTCAGAAAGGTAGCCGTGAGCTTGCCCAGGTGAGACGAAGTCTGTCTGCTATGTAGGAGCTTGAGAGGAACCCCAAGAGCTAGGTCAGGACCGTCGTGGGAAGCTCAGGCACTGGCCTCAGCAAAATTCGAGGACAGGGCACCAAGAAACGACTGGAGAGGAATCCCCAGGGGTGACTGGAAACTCGCACGGTGACCGTCCTCTCCTGAGGCCACAGGGGTGCATCCCTGGGCTACCCGTCGTAAGTCGAGGAACCCAACCCCTACCCGAGAAACAGGAGAAGCTTCTCCGTTGCAAGCGGAGTGAGGCCCTTATCCGATACGGGGTCTCATGGAAAATCACCCATTCCCTCTTGGACCTTGAAGGTCTCTTTTTCTCCCTTGCTGTGACACAAGGAGTTCCCGGCCACAACCGTCGCATCGAAGAAGAACACCATTGGACCCGCTGCGACTCAAAAGGAGACCAGTTTATCCCTGGTAAGCTTTAGATGATAGTCCCTTTTCCTGCTCCTTAGTCTAAGGTGTCCTGGGGCTGCCATCGCATCCCAAAAGGAAGTGCTCGCAGTAGGAACTCGGGAGGAGCATCTGGGGTTCGGCCACCATTCTCCAAGACCCCCAAATGCCGTGTCCACTGCCGATGAAACTGTCTACCCTGCACTGCCTTGACTCTCACCCCGAAGCTCCACACTAGAAACACCTGAACGTGTGACAGCACTTTGGGCCTCGAGTCCAAGCCACATATCCCTGTGTCCGCTAAACATGGACCTGGACATTGCTGCTGAAGCTGTCAGGCAAGTAGCGAGGCAAGTGTCCAGGCGAGTCGAGGCCTGTCTCCCCTATGGGGCCCTAAGTGGTACACCAAGACCTAAGTCAGGACGTTGGAGGAGATCTCAGACTCCAGCCTCAGGAAAAGTCGAACACTTAGCACCGAGACAATTAGGGAAGTATCCCAAGAGGTGCCTGGCAACTGGCACTGTGACTGTTCAATCCTGAGTGCACAGGGGCGAGTCCCTGGGTTCCCATTGTAACTCAAGAAGACCCCGCCACAACATGTTAAAAACCAAAAGATGCTACCCTTCATGAGGTTTGAGGACCATGTCTGCTGTGGGGTCTCGGGGGAAAGAACCTCTTGCTCTTGGAACTCCAGAGTGTCGTTCACCTTCTTGCTGTGACACAAGAAGTTTTTCGCTCCGCCCTTCCTCACTCGAGGGGAACACCTAGGGTCCCGCCATGAAACTAAAGGAGCCCCAGTATCCCTGATGAGCTCCAGATGAGGGTCCCTTTTCTGCTCTGTCGGGAAAGGGTTCCCAGCACTTCCCTCGAATCAAAACAGGAGACACTGGACAGGACTGTCAGGATCAGCATCTGGTGTCTTGCCACCATTTCCCAAGACCCCAAATACCTTGTTCACTACAGATGAACCTGACTGCCCTGCACTGGGTCGAATGTCATACCGAGGCTCGAAGCCTGACACACTGGCAAGTGTGACATACATGGGTGGTACCTCGAGGTCAAGTCACATATCCCTGTGTCCATTCGACGGGAGCCTTTCACAGCTGCTGCAGCTGCAGAGGCAAGCGCAAGTGTACATCTCCAGACAAGTCGAGGCCTGACTTTACTGTGTGGTCTCAACGGGAGCCCCAAGATTTATGTCAGCATGGGTGAGGAAAACTCAGGTACCAGCTTCAGCACCAGACGGGGACTGAAGATTCGGCGATGACTGGGAAGGAATCCCCAAAGGCGCATGGCAACTGGCAAGAAGACTGACCTCTCCTGAGGACACAGAGGCCGGTCCAGGGTCTGCCTGGCTTAACTGGAGAATTCCTGGTGCAACTAGGGATATATCTGAAGCTTCTCCATTGCAAGCGTGGTGAGGCCCTTATCCACTGCCGGATCTCTGGAGAAATCACTCTTTTCTTCTTTGACGTCGAAGGGCTCTTACACCCATTAATTTGACCCAAGAATTTCCCCACCATACCCGTATCAACTCGAGAGGAACAACAAGGTATCAGCTGCGACTCAACAGAACCCTGTTTTGACCTGCTAAGCTCCAGATGATCATCCCCTTTCCTGCCCCTTTGAGAAATGTTCCCTGGAGGTTCGCTCAAATACCAAGAGGAGGTACTCACAACAGGACAGTCAGGAGGAGCATGAGGGATTAGGCCCCCATTCATTAAGACCCTCAAAGGCCTTGTTTACTGCAGATGAACTTGACAGCCCAGCACTGCCTTGACTGTCACCATGAGACTCAACGTAGGAATCCCTGGCACGTGTGACAGCACTTTGGACCTCGAGAGCAAGCAACAGATCCCTCTGTCTGCTCGACATGGAGCCTGACACTGCTGCTGCTGGTGGTCAGGAAGGTAGCCGTGCGCTTGTCCAGGTGAGATGAAGTCTGTCTCTCTGTGGGAGCCTCAGGGGATCCCCAAGACATAGGTCAGGACGGTCGAGGGAAGCTCATGCACTTGCCTCAGCACAGTCGTGGACAGGGCATGCAGAAACGATTGGAGAGGAATCCCTAGAGGTGACTGGCAACTCGCACGGTGACCGTCGTCTCCTGCGACCACAGGGGCGCGTCCCTGGGCTACCTGTCGTAAGTCGAGGAACCCCAACTTTACTCGAGAAACAGGAGAAGCTTCTCCCTTGCAAGCTGAGTGAGGCCCTAATTCGATTCGGGGTCTCGTGGGAAATCACCCATTCCCTCTTGGACCTCGAAGGTCTCTTTTACTCCCTTTCTGTGACACAAGGAGTTCCCGACCACAACCATCGAACCGAAGAAGAACACCAATGGACCAGCTACGACTCAAAAGGAGCCCAGTTTACCCCTGCTGAGCTCTAGATGATAGTCCCTTTTCCTGCTCCTTAGTCTAAGGTGTCCTGTGGCTGCCATCGCATCCAAAAGTAAGTTCTGGCAGAAGGAAACTCGGGAGGAGCATCTGGGGTTCTGCAACCATTCTCCAACTCACCCAAATGCAATGTCCACTGCCGATGAACCTGTCTACCCTACACTGCCTTGACTGTCACCTCGAAGCTCGAAGCCAGAAAAAACTGCACGTGTGACAGCACTTTGGGCCTCGAGGCCAAGCCACAGATCCCTGTGTCCACTCAACATGGACCCGGACACTGCTGCAGCAGCTGGTTAGGCAACTAGCGGTGCAAGTGTCCAGGCGAGTCGATGCCTGTCTCCCCTGTGGGGCCCTCAGGGGTACACCAAGACCTAAGTCAGGAACTTGGAGGAGAGCTCAGGCTCCAGCCTTAGGAAAAGTCGAACACTGAGCACCGAGATGATTCGGGAAGTATCCCTAAAGGTGCCTGGCAACTGGCACTGTGACTGTCCAATCCTGAACACCGGGTCGAGTCCCTGGTTTCACATTGTAACTCGAGAAGACCACACCACAACATGTGAAAAACCAAAAGATGCTATCCTTCATGAGGTTTTAGGACCTCGTCTGCTGTGGGGTCTCAGGGGAAAGAATCTCTTCTCTCTTGGAACTCCAGTGTGTCGTTCACCTTCTTGCTGTGACCCAAGAAATTTTTCGATCCACCCGTCCTCACTCGGGAACAACCAGGGTCCTGCCATGAAACTAAAGGAGCCCCAGTATCCCTGATGAGCTCCAGATGAGGATCCCTTTTCTGCTCTGTCGGGAAAGAGTTCCCAGCACTTCCCTCGAATCACAACAGGAGACACTGGACAGGACTGCCAGGATCAGCATCAGGTGTCTGGCCACCATTTCACGGGACCACCAAATACCTCGTTCACTACAGATGAACCTGACTGCCCTGCACTGTGTTGGATGTCATACCGAGGCTCGAAGCCTGACACACTGGCAAGTGTGACATACCTGGGTGTAACCTTGAGGTCAAGTCACAAAATCCTGTGTCCATTCGACGGGGAGCCTTTCACAGCTGCTGCAGCTGCAGAGGCAAGCACAAGTGCACATCTCCAGGCATGACGAAGCCTGAATTTCCTGTGTTGTCTCCATGGGAGCCCCAAGATTTATGTCAGCATGGGCGAGGAAAACTCAGGTACCAGCTTCCGCACCAGACGGGGACTGAAGACTCGGCGATGACTGAGAAGGAATCCCCAAAGGCGCATGGCAACTGGCAAGAAGACTGACCTCTCCTGAGGCCACAGGGGCCGGTCTAGGGGCTGCCCGGCTTAACTGGAGTATCCCCGGTGCAACTAGGGAAATATCTGAAGCTTCTCCATTGCAAGCGTGGTGAAGCCATTATCCACTGCGGGATCTCTGGAGAAATCACTCTTTTCTTCTTCAACATCGAAGGGCTCTTACACACATTAATGTGACCCAAGAATTTCCCCGCCTACAGGTATCAACTCGAAAGGAACTACATGGGATCAGCTGGGACTGAAAAGAACACTGTTTTGACCTGCTAAGCTCCAGATAATCGTCCCCTTTCCTGCCCCTTTGAGAAAGGTTCCATGGAGGTATGCGCTAATACCCAGAGGAGGTGCTCACAACAGGAAAGTCAGGAGGAGCATGAGTGATTCGCCCCCCCATTCACTAAACCCCAAATGCCTTCTTCACTGCAGATGAATTAGACAGCCCAGCACTGCCTTGACTGTCACCCTGAGACTCGACGCAGGAAACACTGGCACCTGTGACAGCACATTGGACCTCGAGAGCAAGCAACAGATCCTTCTGTCTGCTCGACATGAGCATGACACTGCTGCTGCAGCTGGTGAGGAAGGTAGTCGTGTGCTTGTCCAGGTGAGACGAAGTCTGTCTCCTCTGTGGGAGTCCCAGGGGAACCCCAAGACCTAGGTCAGGACGGTCGAGGGGTGCTCAGGCACTGGCCTCAGCACAAGTCGAGGACAGGGCACCCAGAAACGATTGGAGAGGAATCCCCAGAGGTGACTGGCAACTCACACGGAGACCGCCCTCTCCTGAGTCTAGAGGTGCGCCTTCCTGGGCTACCAGGCGTAAGTTGAGAAACCCCACCCCAACTCGAGAAACAGGAGAAGCTTCTCTCTTGCAAGTGGAGTGAGGCCCTTATCGGATCCAGCGCCTGGTGGGAAATCTCCCATTCCTTCTTGGACCTTGAAGTCTCTTTTACCCCCTTGCTGTAACACAAGGACTTCCCGTCCACAACCGTAACACAGAAGAAGAACACCAATGGACCAGCTGGAACTAAAAAGGAGACCAGTTTACCCCTGCTAAGCTCTAGATGATAGTCCCTTTCCTGCTCCTTATCTAAGGTGTCCTGGGGCTGCCATCGCATCCAAAAGGAAGTGCTCACAGTAGGAAACTCAAGAGGAGCATCTGGGGTTCAGCCACCATTCTCCAAGACCCCCAAATGCCATGTCCACTGCCGATGAAGCTGTCTACCCTGCACTGCCTTGACTCTCACCCCGAAGCTCGACACCAGAAACACCTGAACGTGTGACAGAACTTTGGGCCTCGAGTCCAAGCCACATATCCCTGTGTCCACTAAATATGGACCTGGACACTGCTGCTGAAGCTGGTCAGGCAAGTAGCGGAGCAAGTGTCCAGGCGAGTCGAGGCCTGTCTCCCCTATGGGGCCCTCAGTGGTAAACCAAGACCTAAGTCAGGACGTTGGAGGACATCTCAGACTCCAGCCTCAGGAAAAGTCGAACACTGAGCACCGAGACAATTCAGGAAGTATCCCGAGAGGTGCCTGGCAACTGGCACTGTGACTGTTCAATCCTGAGTGCACAGGGGCGAGTCCCAGGGTTCCCATTGTAACTCGAGAAGACCCCATCACAACATGTGAAAAACCAAAAGATGCTACCCTTCATGAGGTTTGAGGACCACGTCTGCTGTAGGGTCTCGGGGAAAAGAACCTCTTCTCTCTTGGAACTCCAGAGTGTCGTTCACCTTCTTGCTGTGACCCAAGAAGTTTTTTGCTCCACCCGTCCTAACTCTAGGGGTACACCCAGGGTCCCGCCATGAGCTCCAGATGAGGGTCCCTTTTCTGCTCTGTCGGGAAAGGGTTCCCAGCACTTCCCTCGAATCAAAACAGGAGACACTGGACAGGACTGCCAGGATCAGCATCAGGTGTCTTGCCATCATTTCCCAAGACCCCCAAATACCTTGTTCACTACAGACGCACCTTACTGCCCTGCACTGGGTCGAATGTCATACCGAGGCTCGAAGCCTGACACACTGGCAAATGTGACATACATGGGTGGTACCTCGAGGTCAAGTCACAAATCCTTGTGTCCATTCGATGGGGAGCCTTTCACAGCTGCTGCAGCTGCAGAGGCAAGTGCAAGTGTACAATCTCCAGGCAAGTCGAGGCCTGACTCTATAGTGTGGTCTCCACAGCAGCACCAAGATTTATGTCAGCATGGGCGAGGAAAACTCAGGTACCAGCTTCCGCACCAGACGGGGACTGAAGACTTGGCGATGACTGGGAAGGAATCCCCAAAGGCGCATGGCAACTGGCAAGAAGACTGACCTCTCCTGAGGACACAGAGGCTGGTCCAGGGGCTGCCTGGCTTAACTGGAGTATCCCCGGTGCAACTAGGGATATATCTGAAGCTTCTCCATTGCAAGCGTGGTGAGGCCCTTATCCACTGCCGGATCTCTGGAGAAATCACTCTTTTCTTCTTTGACATCGAAGGGCTCTTACACCCATTAATGTGACCCATGAATTTCCCCTCCATACCCGTATCAACTCGAGAGGAACAACAAGGTATCAGCTGCGACTCAACAGAACCCTGTTTTGACCTGCTAAGCTCCAGATGATCATCCCCTTTCCTGCCCCTTTGAGAAAGGTTCCCTGGAGTTTCGCTCGAATACCAAGAGGAGGTGCTCACAACAGGACAGTCAGGAGGAGCATGAGGGATTAGGCCCCCATTCATTAAGACCCCCAAATGCCTTGTTTACTGCAGATGAACTTGCCAGCCCAGCACTGCCTTGACTGTCACCATGAGACTCGACGTAGGAATCCCTGGCACGTGTGACAGCACTTTGGACATGGAGAGCAAGCAACAGATCGCTCTGTCAGCTTGACATGGAGCCTGACACTGCTGCTGCTGGTGGTCAGTAAGGTAGCCATGCGCGAGTCCAGGAGAGACAAAGTCTGTCTCTCTGTGGGAGCCTCAGGGGATCCCCAAGACATAGGTCAGGACGGTCGAGGGAAGCTCATGCACTTGCCTCAGCACAGTCGTGGACAGGGCACGCAGAAACGATTGGAGAGGAATCCTCAGAGGGGACTGGAAACTCGCACGGTGACCGTCGTCTCTCCTGTGACCACAGGGGCGCGTCCCTGGGCTACCCGTCGTAAGCCGAGAAACCCCGCCCCAACTCGAGAAACAGGAGAAGCTTCTCCGTTGCAAGCGGAGTGACGCCTTTATCAGATCCGGCTTCTCGTGGGAAATCATCCATTCCATCTTGGATCTCGAAGGTCTCTTTTAATCCATTGCTGTGACACAAGGAGTTCCCGGCCACAACCGTCGCACTGAAGAAGAACACCAATGGTCCCGCTGCGAATCAAAAGGAGCCGAGTTTACCCATGCTAAACTCTAGATGATAGTCCCTTTTCCTGCTCCTTATTCTAAGGTGTCCTGGGGCTGCCATAACATCCCAAAAGGAAGTGCTCGCAGTAAGAATCTCTTGAGGAGCATCTGGGTTTTGGCCACCATTCTCCACGTCCCCCAAATTACGTGTCCACTGCCGATGAACCTTTCTAACCTGCACTGCCTTAACTGTCACCCCGAAGCTCGACACCAGAAAAACCTGCACATGTGACAGCACTTTGGGCCTCGAGGCCAAGCCACAGATCCCTGTGTCCGCTTGACAAGGACCCGGACTCTGCTGAGGCAGCGGGTCATTCAAGTAGTGATGCAACTGTCCAGGTGAGTCGAGGCCTGTCTCCGCTGTGGGACCCTCAGTGGTACACCAAGGTATAAGTCAGGACGTTGGAGGAGAATTCAGGCTCCAGCCTCAGGAAAAGTCGAAAACTGAGCACCGAAACGATTCGGGAAGTATCCCGAGAGGTGTCTGGCAACTGGCCCGGTGACTGTCCAATTCTGAGTGAACAGGGGCGAGACCTTGGGAACCCATTTTAACTCGAGAGGACCCTGCCACAACTTGTGAAAAACCAAAAGATGCTCCCCTTCAAGAGGTTTGAGGACCTCGTCTCCTGTGGGGTCTCGGGGGATAGAACCTCTTCTCTCTTGGAACTCTAGAGTGTCGTTCACCTTCTTACTGTGACATAAGAAGTTTTTCGCTCCGCCCGTCCTCACTCGAGGGGAACACCCAGGGTCCCGCCATTAAAGAAAAGGAGCCACAGTATCCCTGCTGAGCTCGAGATGAGGGTCCCTTTCCTGCTCTGTCAGGAAAGAGTTCCCAGCACTTCCCTCACATCACAACAGGAGACACTGGACAGGACTGTCAGGAGCAGCCTCAGGTGTCTTGCCTCCATTCCCCAAGACCCCCAAATACCTCGATCACTACAGATGAACCTGACTGCCCTGCACTGGGACGACTGTCATCCCGAGGCTCGAAGCCTGACACACTGGCACGTGTGACATACCTGGGTGGTACCTCGAGGTCAAGTCACAAATCCCTGTGTCCATGCGACGGGGAGCCTTTCACAGCTGCTGCAGCTGCAGAGGAAAGCGCAAGTGTACATCTCCAGGCAAGACGAGGCCTGACTTTACAGTGTGGTCTCAAACGGAACCCTAAGATTTATGTCAGCAAGGACGAGAAAAGGCTCAGTTACAGCTTCAGCACCAGACGGGGACTGAGGACTGGGCGATGACTGGGAAGGAATCCCCCAAGGCGCATGACAGCTGGCAAGAAGACTGGCCTCTCCTGAGGCTACAGGGGCCCGTTCAGGGACTGCCCAGCTTAACTGGAGAATCCCTGATGCAACTAGGGAAATATCTGAAGCTTTGCCCTTGCAAGCGTGGTGAGGCCCTTATCCACTGCGGCATCACTGGAGAAATCACTCTTTTCTACTTGGACCTCGAAGGGCTGTTTCACCCCTTTCTGTGACCAAAGAATTTCCCCGCCCTACCCTTATCAATGGGAGAGGAAAAATAAGGGATATGCTGCGACTCAATAGAACCCTGTTTACACCTGCTAAGCTCAAGATGAACGTCCCCTTTCCTGCCCCTTTGAGAAAGTTTCCCTGGAGCATCGCGTGAATACCAAGAGGATGTGTTCACAACAGGAAAGTCAGGAGGAGCATGAGGAATTCGGCCACCATTTTCCAAGACACCCAAATGCCGTGTCCACTGCCGATGAACCTGTCTACCCGGCACTGCCTTGACTGTCACCCCAAAGCTCGAAGTCAGAAACACCTGCACGTGTGACAGCACTATGGGCCTCGAGGCCAAGCCACAGATCCCTGGGTCCGCTCAACATGGACCCAGACACTCCGGCTGCAGCTGGTCAGGCAAGTAGTGGTGCAAGTGTCCAGGCGAGTCTAGGCGTGTCTCCCCTCTGGGGCCCTCAGGGGTACACCAATGACTAAGTCAGGATATTGGAGGAGAGCTAAGGCTCCACCCTCAGCAAAAGTCGAACACTGAGTCCGAGACGATTAGGGAAGTATACCCTGAGGTGCCTGGCAACTGGCACGGTGACTGTCCAATCCTGAGTGCACAGGGGCGAGTCCGTGGGTTCCCCATTGTAACTCGATAGGACTCCGCCACAACTTGAGAAAAACCGAAAGATGCTACCCTGCAAGGGTGTGAGGACCTCGTCTGCTGTGGGGTCACGGGGGAAAGAACCTCTTCTTTCTTGGAACTCCAGAGTGTCTTTCACCTTCTTGCTGTGACCCAAGAAGATTTTCGCTCCGCCATTCCTCACACGAGGGGACACCGAGGATCCCGCCATTAAAGAAAAGGAGCCGCAGTATCCCGGCTGAGCTCCAGATGAGGGTCCCTTTCCAGCTCTGACGGGAGAGAGTTCCCAGAACTTCCCTGGAATCACAAGAGGAGACACTGGACAGGACTGTCAGGAGCAGCCTCAGGTGTCTTGCCTCCATTTCCCAAGACCCCCAAATACCTCGATAACTACAGATGAACCTGACTGCCCTGCACTGGGACGACTGTCATCCCGAGGCTCGAAGCCCGACAAACTGGCACGTGTGACATACCTGGGTGGTACCTCGAGGTCAAGTCACAAATCCCTGTGTCCATTCGATGGGGAGCGTTTCACAGCTGCTGCATCTGCAGAGGCAAGCCCAAGTGTACATCTCCAGGCAAGTCAAGGCCTGACTTTACTGTGTGGTCTCAACGGGAACCCTAAGATTTATGTCAGCAAGGGCGAGGAAAGCTCAGGTACCAGCTTCAGCACCAGACGGGGACTGAGGACTCGGCGATGACTGGGAAGGAAACCCAAAAGGCGCATGGAAACTGGCAAGAAGACTGGCCTCTCCTGAGGCTACAGGGGCCGGTTCAGGGGCTGCCTGCCTTAACTGGAGAATTCCCGGTGCAACTAGGAATATATCTGAAGCTTCTCCATTTCAAGCGTGGTGAGGCCCTTTTCCACTGCGGGATCTCTGGAGAAATCACTCTTATCTTCTTTGACATTGAAGGGTTCTTACACCCATTAATGTGACCCAAGAATTTCCCGCCATACCTGTATCAACTCGAGAGGAACAACAAGGTATCAGCTGCGACTCAACAGAACCCTGTTTTGACCTGCTAAGCGCCAGATGATCATCCCCTTTCCTGCCCCTTTGAGAAAGGTTTCCTGGAGGTTCGCTCGAATACCAAGAGGAGGTACTCACAACAGGACTGTCAGGAGGAGCATGAGGGAATCGGCCCCCATTCATTAAAACCTCCAAATGCCTTGTTTACTGCAGATGAACTTGCCAGCCCAGCACTGCCTTGACTGTCACCATGAGACTTGACGTAGGAATCCCTGGCACGTGTGACAGCACTTTGGACCTCGAGAGCAAGCAACAGATCCCTCTGTCTGCTCGACATGGAGCCTGACACTGCTGCTGCTGGTGTTCAGGAAGGTAGCCATGCGCGTGTCCAGGTGAGACAAAGTCTGTCTCCTCTGTGGGAGCCTCAGGGGATCCCCAAGACATAGGTCAGGACGGTCGAGGGAAGCTCATGCACTTGTCTCAGCACAGTCGTGGACAGGGCACGCAGAAACGATTGGAGAGGAATCCTCAGAGGGGACTGGCAACTCGCACGGTGACCGTCGTCTCTTGCGACCACAGGGGCGTGTCCCTGGGCTACCCATTGTAAGCCAAGAAACCCCGCCCCAACTCGAGAAACAGGAGAAGCTTCTCCCTTGCAAGCGGAGTGAGGCCCTTATCAGATCCGGCTTCTTGTGGGAAATCACCCATTCCATTTTGGACCTCGAAGGTCTCTTTTAATCCATTGCTGTGACACAAGGAGTTTCCGGCCACAACCATCGCACTGAAGAAGAAAACCAATGGACCCGCTGCGACTCAAAAGGAGCCCAGTTTACCCATGCTAAACTGTAGATGATAGTCCCTTTTCCTGCTCCTTAGTGTAAGGTGTCCTTGGGCAGCCATCGCATCCCAAAAGGAAGTGCTGGCAGAAGGAAACTCAGGAGGAGCATCTGGGGTTCGGCAACCATTCTCCAACTCACCCAAATACCGTGTCCACGGCCAATGAACCTGACTACCCTGCACTGCCTTGACTGTCACCCCGAAGCTCTACGCCAGAAATACCTGCACGTGTGAAAGCACTTTGCGCCTCGAGGCCAAGCCACAGATCCCTGTGTCCGCTCTACATGGACCCAGACACTGCTCCAGCAGCTGGTTAGGCAAGTAGCCGTGCAAGTGTCCAGGCGAGTCGATGCCTGTCTCCCCTGTGTGTCCCTCAGTGGTACACCAAGACCTAGGTCAGGACGTTAGAGGAGAGCTCAGCTCCAGCCTCAGGAAAAGTAGAACACTGAGCAACGAGATGACTCGGGAAGTATCCCGAGAGGTGCCTGGCAACTGGCCCGGTGACTGTCCAATCCTGAGTGAACAGGGGCGAGACCTTGGGATCCTCATTGTAACTCGAGAGGACCCTGCCACAACTTGTGAAAAACCAAAAGATGCTACCATTCAAGAGGTTTGAGGACCTCATCTGCTGTGGGGTCTCAGGGGAAAGAACCTCTTCTCTCTTGGTACTCTAGAGTGTAGTTCACCTTCTTAATGTGACATAAGAAGTTTTTTGCTCTGCCCGTCCTCACTCGAGGGGAACACCCAGGGTCCCGCCATGAAAGTAAAGGAGCCCCAGTATCCCTGATGAGCTCCAGATGAGGGTCCATTTCTGCTCTGTCGGGAAAGGGTTCCCAGCACTTCCTTCGCATCACAACAGGAGACACTGGACAGGACTGTCAGGAGCAGCATCAGGTGTCTTGCCACCATTTCCCAAGACCTCCAAATACCTCATTCACTACAGATGAACCTGAATGCCCTGCACTGTGTCGAATGTCATACCGAGGCTCGAAGCCTGACACAATGGCACGTGTGACATACCTGTGTGGTACCTCTAGGTCAAGTCACAAATCCCTGTGTCCATTCGACGGGGAGCCTTTCACAGCTGCTGTAGCTGCAGAGGCAAGACCAAGTGTACATTTCCAGGCAATACGAGGCCTGACTTTTCTGTGTTGTCAGCACGGGAACCCCAAGATTTATGTCAGCATGGGCGAGGAAACTTCAGGTACCAGCATCAGCACCAGACTCGGACTGAGGACTCGGCGATGACTGGGAAGGAATCCCCAAAGGAGCATGGCAACTGGCAAGAAGACTTACCTCTCCTGAGGCCACAGGGGCCGGTCCAGGGAATGCCCGGCTAAACTGGAGAATCCCCGGTGCAACTAGGGAAATATCTGAAGCTTCTCCCTTGCAAGCGTGATGAGGCCCGTATCCACTGCGGCATCTCTGGAGAAATCACTCTTTTCTTCTTGAACCTCAAAGAGCTGTTTCACCCCTTGCTGTGACCCAAGAATTTCCCGCACTACCCGTATCAACTCGAGTGGAACAACAAGTGATCCGCTGCCACTCAATAGAACCCTGTTTACACCTGCTAAGCTCCAGATGATCTTCCCCTTTCCTGCTCCTTCGAGAAAGTGTCCCTGGAGGTATGCGCGAATACCAAGAGGAGGTGCTCACAACAGGAAAGTCAGAGGAGCATGAGGTTTTCGGCCCACATTCACTAAGACCCCCAAATGCCTTGTTCACTGCAGATGAACTTGTCAGCCCAGCACTGCCTTGACTGTCACCCCGAGACTCGACGCAGGAAACACTGGCATGTGTGACAGCACTTTGGACCTCGAGAGCAAGCAACATATCCCTCTGTCTGCTCGACATGGAGCCTGACACTGCTGCTGCAGCTGGTCAGGAAGGTAACCGTGCGCTTGCCCAGGTGAGACCCAGTCTGTCTCCTCTGTAGAAGCTTGAGAGAAACCCAAAGACCTAGGTCAGGACAGTCGTGGGAAGCTCAGGCACTGGCCTAAGCACAAGTCGAGGACAGGGCACCCAGAAACGATTTGAGAGGAATCCCCAGAGGTGACTGGCAACTCGCACGGTGACCGTCCTCTCCTGAGGCCACAGGGGCGCATCCCTAAGCTACCCGTCGTAAGTCGAGGAACCCCACCCCTATTCAAGAAACAGGAGAAGCTTCTCCCTTGCAACCGGAGTGAGGCCCTTATCCGATATGGGGTCTCATAGGAAATCACCCATTCCCTCCTGGAATTCGAGGGAATCTTTTACTCCCTTGCTGTGACACAATGAGTTCCCGGCCACAACCGTCGCATCGAAGAAGAACACCAATGGACCAGCTGCGACTCAAAAGGAGCCCAGTTTACCCCTGCTAAGCTCTAGATGATAGTCCCTTTGCCTGCTCCTTAGTCTAAGGTGTCCTGGGGCTGCCATCACATTCCAAAAGGAAGTGCTCGCAGTAGGAACATGGGAGAAGTATCTGGGGTTCGGCCACCATTCACCAAGACCCCCAAATGCCGTGTCCACTGCCGATGAACCTGACTACCCTGCACTAACTTGACTGTGACCCCGATGCTCGACGCCAAAAACACCTGTACGTGTGACAGCACTTTGGGCCTCGAGGCCAAGCCACAGATCCCTGTGTCCACTCAACAAGGACCCGGACACTACTGCTGCATCTGGTCATTAAAGTATCGGTGCAACTGTCCAGGCGAGGCGAGGGCTGTCTCCCCTGTGGGGCCCTCAGTGGTACACCAAGATATAAGTCAGGACGTTGGAGGAGAGCTCAGGCTCCAGCCTCAGGAAAAGTCGAACACTGAGCACCGAGGCGATTCGGGAGGTATCCCAAGAGGTGCCTGGCAACTGGCACTGTGACTGTCCAATCCTGAATGCTCAGGGTCGAGTCCCTGGTTTCCCATTGTAACTCAAGGAGACCCCACCACAACATGTGAAAAACCAAAAGATGCTATCCTTCATGAGGTTTTAGGACCTCGTCTGCTCTGGGGTCTCAGGGGAAAGAACCTTTTCTCTCTTGGAACTCCAGTGTGTCGTTCACCTTCTTGCTGTGACCCAAGAAGTTTTTCGCTCCACTCGTCTTCACTCGAGGGGAACAACCAGGGTCCCGCCATGAAACTAAAGGAGCCCCAGTATCCCTGATGAGCTCCAGATGAGGGTCCCTTTTCTGCTCTGTCGGGAAAGGGTTCCCAGCACTTCCCTCGCATCACAACAGGAGACACTGGACAGAACTGTCAGGAGCAGCATCAGGTGTCTTGCCACCACTTCCCAGGACCCCCAAACACCTCGTTCACTACAGATGAACCTGACTGCCCTGCCCTGTGTTGGATGTCATACCGAGGCTCGAAGCCTGACACAGGGCAAGTGTGACATACCTGGGTGTATCCTCGAGGTCAAGTCACAAAATCCTGTGTCCATTTGAGGGGGAGCCTTTCACAGCTGCTGCAGCTGCAGAGGCAAGCGCAAGTGCACATCTCCAGGCATGACGAAGCCTGACTTTCCTGTGGGGTCTCCACGGGAGCCCCAAGATTTATGTCAGCATGGGCGAGGAAAACTCAGGTACCAGCTTCCGCACCAGACGGGGACTGAAGACTCGGCAATGACTGGGAAGGAATCCCCAAAGGCGCATGGCCACTGGCAAGAAGACTGACCTCTCCTGAGGCCACAGGAGCCGGTCTACGGGCTGCCCGGCTTAACTGGAATATCCCCAGTGCAACTAGGGGATATTGCAAGCGTGGTGAAGCCCTTTTCCACTGCGGGAGCTCTGGAGAAATCACTGTTTTCTTCTTCGACATCGAAGGGCTCTTACACACATTAATGTGACCCAAGAATTTCCCCGCCTACAGGTATCAACTCGAGAGGAACTACAAGGGATCAGAAGCGACTCAAAAGAACCCTGTTTTGACCTGCTAAGCTCCAAATGAACGTCCACTTTCCTTCCCCTTTGTGAAAGGTTCCCTGGAGTTTCGCTCGAATACCAAGAGAAGGTGCTCACAACAGGTCCGTCAGGAGGAGCATGAGGGATTCGTCCCCCATTCATTAAGACCCCCAAAGGCCTTGTTTACTGCAGATGAACTTGACAGCCCAGCACTGCCTTGACTGTCACCATGAGACTCGATGTAAGATTCCCTGGCACGTGTGACAGCACTTTGGACCTCGAGAGCAAGCAACAGATCTCTCTGTCTGCTCGACATGGAGCCTGATACTGCTGCTGCTGGTGTTCAGGAAGGTAGCCGTGCGTGTGTCCAGGTGAGACGAAGTCTGTCTCCTCTGTGGGAGCCTCAGGGGATCCCCAAGTCATAGGTCAGGACGGTCGAGGGAAGCTCGGGCACTTGCCTCAGCACAGTCAATTACAGGGCAACCAGAAACGATTGGAGAGGATTCCCCAGAGGTGACTGGCAACTCGCCTGGTGACTGTCATCTCCTGCGACCACAGGGGCGCGTCCCTGGGCTACACGTCCTATGTCGAAATACCACGCCCCAACTCGAGAAACAGGAGAAGCTTCTTCTTTGCAAGCGGAGTGAGGCCCTTTTAAGATCCGCCTTCTCGTGGGAAATCACCCATTCCATCTTGGACCTCGAAGGTCTCTTTTAATCCATTGCTGTGACACAAGGAGTTCCCGATCAAAAGCGTCACAGTGAAGAAGAACACCAATGAACCCACTGCGAATCAAAAGGAGCCGAGTTTAACCCTACTAAGCTCTTGATGTTAGTCACTTTTCCTACTCCTTAGTCTAAGGTGTCCTGAGGCTGCCATCGCATCCCAAAAGGAAGTGCTCTTAGTAAGAATCTCTTGAGGAGCATCTGGGGTTTGGCCACCATTCTCCACATCCCCCACATGCCGTGTCCACTGCCGATGAACCTGTCTACCCTGCACTGCCTTGACTGTGACCCCAAAGCTACGCCACAAACACCTGCACGTGTGACAGCACTTTGGTCCTCAAGGCCAAACCACAGATCCCTGTGTCCGCTTGACATGGATCCGGACACTGTCGCTGCAGCTGGTCATTCAAGTAGCAGTGCAACTGTCCAGGCGAGTCGAGGTCTGTCTCCCCTGTGGGGCCCTCAGGGGTACACCAAGATATAAGTCAGGACGTTGGAGGAGAGCTCAGGCTCCAGCCTCAGGAAAAGTCGAACACTGAGCACCGAGGCGATTCGGGAGGTATCCCAAGTGGTGCCTGGCAACTGGCACTGTGACTGTCCAATCCTGAATGCTCAGGGTCGAGTCCCTGGTTTCCAATTGTAACTCAAGAAGACCCCGCCACAACATGTGAAAAACCAAAAGATGCTATCCTTCATGAGGTTTTAGGACCTCGTCTACTCTGGGATCTCGGGGGAAAGAACCTTTTCTCTCTGGAACTCCAGAGTTTCGTTCACCTTCTTACTGTGAAATAAGATGTTTTTGGCTCCTTCCATCCTCACTCGAGGGGAACACCCAAGGTCCCGCCATGAAAGTAAAGGAGCTCCAGTATCCCTGATGAGCTCCATATGAGGGTCCCTTTTCTGCTCTGTCAGGAAAGTGTTCCGAGCACTTCCCTCGCATCACAACAGGAGACATTGGACAGGACTGTCAGGAGCAGCATCAGGTGTCTTGGCACCATTTCCCAAGACCCCCAAACACCTCGTTCACTACAGATGAACCTGACTGCCCTGCCCTGTGTTGGATGTCATACCGAGGCTCGAAGCCTGACACACTGGCAAGTGTGACATACCTGGGAGGTACCTCGAGGTCAAGTCACAAATCCCTGTGTCCATTCGACGGGGAACATTTCACAGCTGCTGCAGCTGCAGAGGCAAGCGGAAGTGCACATCTCCAGGCAAGATGAGGCCCGACTTTCCTGTGTGGTCTCCACGGGAGTCCCAAGATTTATGTCAGCATGGACGAGGAAAACTCAGGAACCAGCTTTCGCACAAGACGGGGACTGAGGACTCGGGAATGACTGGCAAGGAATCCCCAAAGGCGCATGGCAACTGGAAAGAAGATTGACCTCTCCTGAGGCCACAGGAGCCGGTCCAGGGGCTGCCCGGCTTAACTGGAGTATCCCCGGTGCAACTAGGGGATATTGCAAGCGTGGTGAAGCCCTTTTCCACTGCGGGATCTCTGGAGAAATCACTGTTTTCTTCTTCGACATCGAAGGGCTCTTACACACATTAATGTGACCCAAGAATTTCCCCGCCTACAGGTATCAACTTGAGAGGAACCTCAAGGGATCAGAAGCGACTCAAAAGAACCCTGTTTTGACCTGCTAAGCTCCAAATGAACGTCCACTTTCCTTCCCCTTTGTGAAAGGTTCCCTGGAGGTTCGCTCGAATACCAAGAGAAGGTGCTCACAACAGGTCCGTCAGGAGGAGCATGAGGGATTCGGCCCCCATTCATTTAGACCCCCAAAGGCCTTGTTTACTGCAGATGAACTTGATAGCCCAGCACTGCCTTGACTGTCACCATGAGACTCGATGTAAGATTCCCTGGCACGTGTGACAGCACTTTGGACCTCGAGAGCAAGCAACAGATCTCTCTGTCTGCTCGACATGGAGCCTGATACTGCTGCTGCTGGTGTTCAGGAAGGTAGCCGTGCGTGTGTCCAGGTGAGACGAAGTCTGTCTCCTCTGTGGGAGACAAGTCATAGGTCAGGACGGTCGAGGGAAGCTCGGGCACTTGCCTCAGCACAGTCAATTACAGGGCAACCAGAAATGATTGGAGAGGATTCCCCAGAGGTGACTGGCAACTCGCCTGGTGACTGTCATCTCCTGCGACCACAGGGGCGCGTCCCTGGGCTACACGTCCTATGTCGAAATACCACGCCCCAACTCGAGAAACAGGAGAAGCTTCTTCCTTGCAATTGGAGTGAGGCCCTTTTAAGATCCGCCTTCTCGTGGGAAATCACCCATTCCATCTTGGACCTCGAAGGTCTCTTTTAATCCATTGCTGTGACACAAGGAGTTCCCGATCAAAATCGTCACATTGAAGAAGAACACCAATGAACCCACTGCGAATCAAAAGGAGCCGAGTTTAACCCTACTAAGCTCTTGATGTTAGTCACTTTTCCTGCTCCTTAGTCTAAGGTGTCCTGAGGCTGCCATCGCATCCCAAAAGGAAGTGCTCTTAGTAAGAATCTCTTGAGGAGCATCTGGGGTTTGGCCACCATTCTCCACATCCCCCACATGCCGTGTCCACTGCCGATGAACCTGTCTACACTGCACTGCCTTGACTGTAACCCCGAAGCTACGCCAGAAAAACCTGCACGTGTGACAGCACTTTGGTCCTCAAGGCCAAACCACAGATCCCTGTGTCCGCTTGACATGGATCCGGACACTGCCGCTGCAGCTGGTCATTCAAGTAGCAGTGCAACTGTCCAGGCGAGTCGAGGCCTGTCTCCCCTGTGAGGCCCTCAGGGGTACACCAAGATATAAGTCAGGACGTTGGAGGAGAGCTCAGGCTCCAGCCTCAGGAAAAGTCGAACACTGAGCACCGAGACAATTCGAGAAGTATCCCGAAAGGTGCCGGGCAACTGGCCCGGTGACTGTCCAATCCTGTGTGAACAGGGACGAGACCTTGGGATCCCCATTGTAACTCGAGTGGACCCTGCCACAACTTGTGAAAAACCAAAAGATGCTACCCTTCCAGAGGTTAGAGAACCTCGTCTGCTGTGGGGTCTCGGGGGAAAGAACCTTTTCTCTCTGGAACTCCAGAGTTTCGTTCACCTTCTTACTGTGAAATAAGATGTTTTTGGCTTCTTCCATCCTCACTCGAGGGGAACACCCAAGGTCCCGCCATGAAAGTAAAGGAGCTCCAGTATCCCTGATGAGCTCCAGATGAGGGTCCCTTTTCTGCTCTGTCAGGAAAGTGTTCCGAGCACTTCCCTCGCATCACAACAGAAGACATTGGACAGGACTGTCAGGAGCAGCATCAGGTGTCTTGGCACCATTTCCCAAGACCCCCAAATACCTCGTTCACTACAGATGATCCTGACTGCCCTGCACTGGGTCGAATGTCATACCGAGGCTCGAAGCCTGACACACTGGCAAGTGTGACATACCTGGGAGGTACCTCGAGGTCAAGTCACAAATCCCTGTGTCCATTCGACGGGGAACCTTTCACAGCTGCTGCAGCTGCAGAGGCAAGCGGAAGTGTACATCTCCAGGCAAGATGAGGCCCGACTTTCCTGTGTGGTCTCCACGGGAGTCCCAAGATTTATGTCAGCATGGACGAGGAAAACTCAGGAACCAGCTTTCGCACAAGACGGGGACTGAGGACTCGGAGATGACTGGCAAGGAATCCCCAAAGGCGCATGGCAACTGGAAAGAAGATTGACCTCTCCTGAGGCTACAGCGGCCGGTCCAGGGGCTGCCTGGCTTAACTGGAGTATCCCCGGTGCAACTAGGGAAATATCTGAAGCTTCTCCCTTGCAAGCGTAGTGAGACCCTTATCCTTTGCGGGATCTCTGGAGAAATCACTCTTTTCTTCTTCGGCATTGAAGCGCTCTTACACCCATTAATGTGACCCAAGAATTTCCCCGCCCTAACCGTATCAACTCGATAGGAACAACAAGGGATCAGCTGCGACTCAACAGAACCCTGTTTGACCTGCTAAGCTCCAGATGATCGTCCCCATCCCTGCCCCTTTGAGAAAAGTTCCCTTGAGGTATGAGCGAATACCAAGAGGATGTGCTCAATACACGAAAGTCAGGAGGAGCATGAGGGATTCGCCCCCCATTCACTAAAACCCCCAAATGCCTTGTTCACAGCAGATGAAATAGACAGCCCAGCACCGCCTTGACTGTCACCCCGAGACTCGACGCAGGAAACACTGGCACCTGTGACAGCACATTGGACCTCGAGAGCAAGCAACAGATCCCTCTGTCTGCTCGACATGGAGCTTGACACTGCTGCTGCAGCTGGTCAGGAAAGTAGTCGTGTGCTTGTCCAGGTGAGACGAAGTCTGTCTCCTCTGTGGGAGTCCCAGGGGAACCCCAAGACCTAGGTCAGGACGGTCGAGAGAAGCTCAGGCACTGGCCTCAGCACAAGTCGAGGACAGGGCACCCAGAAACGATTGGAGAGGAATCCCCAGAAGTGTCTGGCAACTCGCACGGAGACCACCCTCTCCTGAGGCTAGAGGGGCGCCTCCCTGGGCTTCCAGGCGTAAGTTGAGAAACCCCACCCCAACTCGAGAAACAGGAGAAGCTTCTCTCTTGCAAGCGGAGTGAGGCCCTTATCGGATCTCCCATTCCCTCTTGGACCTCGAAAATCTCTTTTACCCCCTTGCTGTAACACAAGGAGTTCCCGGCCACAACCGTAGCACTGAAGAAGAACACCAATGGACCAGCTGCGACTCAAAATGAGCCCAGTTTACCACTCCTCAGCTCTAGATGATAGTCCATTTTCCTGCTCCTTAGTCTAAGGTGCCCTGGGGCTGCCATCGCATCCCAAAGGAAGTGCTCGCAGTAGGAAACTCGAGAGGAGCATCTAGGGTTCGGCCACCGTTCTCCAAGACCCCCAAATGCCGTGTCCACTGCCGATGAACCTGACTACCCTGCACTAACTTGACTGTCACACCGATTCCCGACGACAGAAACACCTGCACTTGTGACAGCACTTTGGGCCTCTAGGCCAAGCCACAGATCCCTGTGTCCGCTCAACATGGACCCGGACACTGCTGCTGCAGCTGGTCAGGCAAGTAGCGGTGCAAGTGTCCAGGCGATTCGTGGCCTCTCTCCCCTGTGGGCCCCTCAGGGGTACACCAAGCCTAAGTCAGGAAGTTATAGGAGAGCTTAGGTCCAGCCTCAGGAAAAGTTGAACACTGAGCACCGAGACGATTAGGGAAGTATCCCGAGAGGTGACTGGCAACTCGCATGGAGACTGTCCACTCCTGAGGTCACAGGGGCTGGTCCCTGGGCCACCCGTCGTAAGTCGAGGAACCCCAACTCTACTGGAGAAACAGGAGAAGCTTCTCCCTTGCAAGAGGAGTAAGGCCCTTATCCCATCCGGGGTCTCGTGGGAAATCACCCATTCCCTCCTGGACCTCGAAGGTCTCTTTTACTCCCTTTCTGTGACACAAGTAGTTCCCGGCCACAACCATCGAACAGAAGAAGAACACCAATGGACCAGCTGCGACTCAAAAGGAGCCCAGTTTAAACTCTGCTAAACTCTAGATGATAGTCCCTTTTCCTGCTCCTTAGTATAAGGCTTCCTGGGGCTGCCATTGCATCCCAAAAGGAAGTGCTCACAGTAAGAATCTCTTGAGGAGCATCTGGTGTTTGGCCACCATTCACCACGTCCTCCTCATGCCGTGTCCACTGCCGATGAAACTGACTACACTGCACTGCCTTGACTGTCACCCCGAAGCTACGCCAGAAAAACCTGCACGTGTGACAGCACTTTGGGCCTCGAGGCCAAGCCACAGATCCCTGTGTCCGCTCAACATGGACAGGACACTGCTGCTGCAGCTGGTCATTCAAGAAGCGGTGCAACTGTCCAGGCAAGTCGAGGCCTGTCTCCCCTGTTGGGCCCTCAGGGGTACACAAAGATATGTCAGGACGTTGGAGTACAGCTCAGGCTCCAGCCTCAGGAAAAGTCGAACACTGAGCACCGAGACGATTCGGGAAGTATCCCGAGAGGTGCCTGGCAACTGGCCCAGTGACTATCCAATCCTGAGGGAACAGGGGCGAGACCTTGGGATCCCCATTGTAACTCGAGAGGACCCTGCCACAACTTGTGAAAAACCAAAAGATGCTACCATTCAAGAGGTTAGAGGACCTCGTCTGCTGTGGGGTCTCGGGGGAAAGAACCTCTTCTCTCTTGGAACTCTAGAGTGTCGTTCACTTCTTAGTGTGACATAAGAACTTTTTCGCTCCACCCGTCCTCACTCGAGGGGAACACCCAGGGTCTCGCCATGAAAGTAAAGGAGCCCCAGTATCCCTGATGAGCTCCAGATGAGGGTCCCCCTTCTGCAATGTTGGGAAAGGGTTCCGAGCACTTCCCTCGCATCACAACATGAGACACTGGACAGGACTGTCAGGAGCAGCATCAGGTGTCTTGCCACCATTTCCCAAGACCCCCAAATACCTCGATCACTACAGATGAACCTGACTGCCCTGCACTGGGTCGAATGTCATACCGAGGCACGAAGCCTGACACACTGGCACGTGTGACATACCTGGGTCGTACCTCGAGGTCAAGTCACAAACCCCTGTGTCCATTCGACGGGGAGTCTTTCACAGCTGCTGCAGCTGCAGAGGCAAGAGCAAGTGCACATTTCCAGGCAAGACGAGGCCTGACTTTTCTGTGTGGTCTGAACTGGAACCCCATGATTTATGTCAGCATGGGCGAGGAAAGCTCAGGTACCAGCATCAGCAACAGACGTGGACTGAGGACTCGGCAATGACTGGGAAGGAATCCCCAAAGTCGCATGGCAACTGGCAAGAAGACTGACCTGTCCTGAGTCCACAGGGGCCCGTCCAGGTAATGCCCGACTTAATTGGAGAATCCCCGGTGCAACTAGAGAAATATCTGAAGCTTCTCCCTTGCAAGCGTGATGAGGCCCGTATCTTCTGCGGCATATCTGGAGAAATCACTCTTTTTTTCTTGGACCTCGAAGGGCTGTTTCACCCCATTCTGTGACCAAAGAATTTCCCCGCGCTATCTGTATCAACTCGAGAGGAACAACAAGTGATCCTCTGCGAATCAATAGAACCCTGTTTACACCTGCTAAGCTCAAGATGATCGTCCCGTTTCCTGCCCCATTGAGAAAGGTTCCCTGGAGGTATGCGTCAATACCAAGAGGAGGTGCTCACAACAGGAAAGTAGAGGAGCATGAGGTTTTCGGCCCCAATTCACTAAGAACCCCAAATGCCTTGTTCACTGTAGATGAACTTGTCAGCCCAGCACTGCCTTGACTGTCACACCGAGACTCGACATAGGGAACACTCGCATGTGTGACAGCACTTTGGAGCTCGAGAGCAAGCAACAGAACCCTCTGTCTGTTCGACATGGAGCCTGACACTGCTGCTGCAGCTGGTCAGGAAGGTAGCCGTGCGCTTGCCCAGGTGACATGAAGTCTGTCTCCTCTGTGGAAGCTTGAGAGGAACCCCACGACCTAGGTCAGGATGGTCGAGGGAAGCTCAGGCACTGGCCTCAGCACAAGTCGAGGACAGGGCACCCAGAAACGATTGGAGAGGAATCCCCAGAGGTGACTGGAACTCGCACAATGACCGTCCTCTACTGAGGCCACCAGGGCACGTCACTAAGGTACCCGTCGTAAGTCGTGGAACCCTACCCCTACTCGAGAAACAGGAAAACCTTCTCCCTTGCAAGCAGAGTGAGGCCCTTATCCGATACAGCGTCTCGTAGAAAATCACCCATTCCCTCCTGGACCTCCAGGGTCTCTTTTACTCCCTTGCTGTGACACAAGGAGTTTCCGGCCACAACCGTTGCATCGAAGAAGAACACCAAAGGACCAGCTGCGACTCAAAAGGAGCCCAGTTTACCCCTGCTAAGCTCTAGATGATAGTCCCTTTGCCTGCTCCTTAGTCTAAGGTGTCCTGGGGCTGCCATCGCATCCCAAAAGGAAGTGCTCACAGTAGGATCTCGGGAGGAGTATCTGGGGTTCGACCACAAGTCTCCAAGACTGCCAAATGCCGTGTCCACTGCCGATGAACCTGACTACCCTGCACTCACTTGACTGTCACCCCGATGCTCGACGCCAGAAACACCTGCACGTGTGACAGCACTTTGGGTCTCGAGGCCAAGCCACAGATCCCTGTGTCCGCTCAACATGGACCCGGACACTGCTGATGCAGCTGGTCATTCAAGTAGCGGTGCAACTGTCCAGGCGAGTCGAGGCCTGTCTCCCGTGTGGGGGCCTCAGGGGTACACAAAGATATGTCAGGACGTTGGAGGACAGCTCAGGCTCCAGCCTCAGGAAAAGTCAAACACTGAGCACCGAGACGATTCGGGAGGTATCCCGAGAGGTGCCTGGCAACTGGCACGGTGACTGTCCAATCCTGAGTGAACAGGGGCGAGACCTTGGGATCTCCATTGTAACTCGAGAGGACCCTGCCACAACTTGTGAAAGACCAAAAGATTCTACACTTCAAGAGGTTTGAGGACCTCGTCTACTGTGGGGTCTCGGAGGAAAGAACCTCTTCTCTCTTGGAAGTCCAGAGTGTCGTTCAACTTCTTTCTGTGACATAAGAAGATTTTTTCTCCACCCTTCCTCACTCGAGGGTAACACCCAGGGTCCCACCATGAAAGTAAAGGAGCCCCAGTATCCCTGATGAGCTCCAGATGAGGGTCCCTTTTCTGCTTTGTCAGGAAAGGGTTCCCAGCACTTCCCTCGAATCACAACAGGAGACACTGGAAGAATTGTCAGGAGCAGCATCAGGTGTCTTGCCACCATTTCCCAAGACCCCCAAATACCTCGTTCACTACAGATGAACCTGTCTGCCCTGCACTGGGTCGAATGTCATACCGAGCCTCGAAGCCTGACACACTGGCAAGTGTGACATAACTGCGTGTAACCTCGAGATCAAGTCACAAAACCCTGTGTCCATTTGACGTGGAGCCTTTCACAGCTGCTGCAGCTGCAGAGGAAAGCACAAGTGTATATCTCCAGGCAAGATGAGGCCCGACTTTCCTGTGTGGTCTCCACGGGAGCCCCATGATTTATGTCAGCATGGACGAGGAAAACTCAGGTACCAGCTTCCACACCAGACGGGGACTGAAGACTCGGCGATGACTGGGAAGGAATCCCCAAAGGCGCATGGCAACTGGCAAGAAGACTGACCACTCCTGAGGCCACAGGGGCCAGTCCAGGGGCTGCCCGGCTTAACTGGTTTATCCCCGGTGCAACTAGGGATATATCTGAAGCTTCTCCCTTGCAAGCGTGGTGAGGCCCTTATCCACTGTGGGATCTCTGGAGAAATCAATCTTTTCTTCTTCGATATCGAAGGGCTCTTACACCCATTAATGTGACCCAAGAATTTCCCCGCCCTACCCGTATCAACTCGAGAGGAAAAACAAGGGATCAGCTGCGACTCAACAGAACCCTGTTTTGACCTGCTAAGCTCCAGATGAGTGTCCCCTTTCCTGCGCTTTCAGAAAGGTTCCCTGGAGGTATGCGTGAATACCAAGAGGAGGTGCTCACAACACGAAAGTCAGAAGGAGCATGAGGGATTCGCCCCCCATTCACTAAGACCCCCAAATGCCTTGTTCACTGCAGATGAAATTGTCAGCCCAGCACTGCCTTGACTGTCACCCCGAGACTCGACGCAGGAAACCCTGGCACCTGTGACAGCACATTGGACCTCGAGAGCAAGCAACAGATCCCACTGTCTGCTCGACATGGAGCCTGACACTGCTGCTGCAGCTGGTCAGGAAGATAGTCTTGTGCTTGTCCAGGTGAGACGAAGTCTGTCTCCTCTGTGGGAGTCCCAGGGGAACCCCAAGACCTAGGTCAGGATGGTCGAGAGAAGCTCAGGCACTGGCCTCAGCACAACTCGAGAACACGGCACCCAGAAACGATTGTAGAGGAATCCCCAGAGGTGACTGGCAACTCGCACGGAGACCATCCTCTCCTGAGGCTAGAGGGGCGCCTCACTGGGCTACCAGGCGTAAGTTGAGAAACCCCACCCCAACTCGAGAAACAGGAGAGCTTCTCTCTTGCAAGCGGAGTGAGGCCCTTATCGGATCCGGTGTCTCGTTGGAAATCACCCATTCCCTCTTGGACCTCGAAAATCTCCTTTACCCCCTTGCTGTAACACAAGGAGTTCCCGGCCACAACCGTAGCACCGAAGAAGAACACCAATTGACCAGCTGCGACTCAAAAGGAGCCCAGTTGAACATTGCTCAGCTCTAGATGATAGTCCCTTTTCCTGCTCCTTAGTCTAAGGTGTCCTGGGGCTGCTATCATATCCCAAAGGAAGTGCTGACAGTAGGAAACTCGAGAGGAGCATCTGGGACTCGGCCACCATTCTCCAAGACCCCCAAATGCCGTGTCCACTGCCGATGAACCTGACTAAACTGCACTAACTTGACTGTCACCCCGATTCTCGACGACAGAAACACCTGCATGTGTGACAGCACTTTGGGCCTCGAGGCCAAGCCACAGATCCCTGTGTCCGCTCAACATGGACCCAGACACTGCTGCTGCAGCTGGTCAGGCAAGTAGCGGTGCAAGTGTCCAGGCGATTCGTGGCCTGTCTCCCCTGTGGGGCCCTCAGGGGTACACCAAGGCCTAAGTCAGGTAGTTTTAGGAGAGCTTAGGTCCAGCCTCAGGAAAATCGAACACTGAGCACCGAGACGATGAGGGAAGTATCCCGAGAGGTGACTGGAAACTCGCATGGAGACCGTCCTCTCCTGAGGTCACAGGGGCTGGTCCCTGGGCTACCCGTCTTAAGTCGAGGAACCCCAACTCTACTCGAGAAACAGGAGAAGCTTCTCCCTTGTAAGAGGAGTAAGGCCCTTATCCGATCCGAGCTCTCATGGGAAATCACCCATTTCCTCTTCGACTTGGAAGGTCTCTTTTACTTCCTTTCTGTGACACAAGTAGGTCCGGCCACAACCTTCGAACCGAAGAAGAACACCAATGGAACAGCTGCGACTCAAAAGGAGCCCAGTTTACCCCTGCTAAGCTCTAGATGATAGTCCCTTTTCCTGCTCCTTAGTCTAAGGCGTCCTGGGGCTGCCATCACATCCCAAAAGGAAGTGCTCACAGGAAGAATCTCTTGAGGAGCATCTTGGGCTTGGCCACCATTCTCCACGTCCCCCACATGCCGTACCCACTACCGATGAACCTGTCTACACTGCACTGCCTTGACTGTCACCCTGAAGCTACTCCAGAAAAACCTGCACGTGTGACAGCACTTTGGGCCTCGAGGCCAAGCCACAGATCCCTGTGTCCGCTCGACATGGACCCGGACAATGCTGCGGCAGCTGGTCATTCAAGAAGCAGTGCAACTGTCCAGGCGAGTCGATGCCTGTCTCCCCTGTGGGGCCCTCAGGGGTACACAAAGATATAAGTCAGGACGTTGGAGGACAGCTCAGGCTCCAGCCTCAGGAAAAGTCGAACACTGAGCACCGAGACGATTCGAGAGGTATCCCGAGAGGTGCCTGGCAACTGGCCCAGTGACTGTCCAATCCTGAGTGAACAGGGGTGAGACCTTGGGATCTCCATTGTAACTCGGGAGTACCCTTCCACATCTTGTGAAAAACCAAAAGATTCTACCCTTCAAGAGGTTTGAGGACCTCGTCTGCAGTGGGGTCTCGGAGGAAAGAACCTCTTCTCTCTTGGAACTCCAGAGTGTCGTTCAACTTCTTACTGTGACATAAGAAGTTTTTTGCTCCGCCAGTCCTCACTCGAGGGGAACACCCAGGATCCCGCCATGAAAGTAAAGGAGCCCCAGTATCCTTGATGAGCTCCAGATGAGGGTCCCTCTTCTGCAATGTTGGAAAGGGTTCTGAGCACTTCCCTCGCATCACAAAAGGAGACACTGGACAGGACTCTCAGGAGCAGCATCAGGTGTCTTGCCACCATTTCCCAAGACCCCCAAATACCTCGATCACTACAGATGAACCTGACTGCCCTGCACTGGGTCGAATGTCATACCGAGGCACGAAGCCTGACACACTGGCACGTGTGACATACCTGGGTGGTACCTCGAGGTCAAGTCACAAACCCCGGTGTCCATTCGACAGGGAGCATTTCACAGCTGTTTAGCTGCAGGTGGAAGCGCAAGTGCACTATTCCAGGCAAGACGAGGCCTGACTTTTCTGTGTAGTCTGCACAGGAACCCCAAGATTTATGTCAGTATGGGCGAGGAAAGCTCAGGTACCAGCATCAGCACCAGATGCGGACTGAGTACTCGGCAATGACTGGGAAGGAATCCCCAAAGGCGCATGGCAACTGGCAAGAAGACTGACCTCTCCTGAGGCCACAGGGGCCGGTCCAGGTAATGCCCAGCTTAACTGGAGAATCCCCGGTGCAACTAGGGAAATATCTGAAGCTTCTCCCTTGCAAGCGTGATGAGGCCCGCATCTTCTGCGGCATATCTGGAGAAATCACTCTTTTTTTCTTGGACCTAGAAGGGCTGTTTCACCCCTTTCTGTGACCAAACAATTTCCCCGAGCTACCCGTATCAACTCGAGAGGAAAAACAAGTGATCCGCTGCGACTCAATAGTACCCTGTTTACACCTGCTAAGCTCCAGATGATCGTCCCATTTCCTGCCCCATTGAGAAAGGTTCCCTGGAGGTATGCGCGAATACCAAGAGGAGGTGCTCACAACAGGAAAGTCAGAGGAGCATGAGGTTTTCGGCCCCCATTCACTAAGACCCCCAAATGTCTTGTTCAATGCAGATGAACTTGTCAGCCAAGCACTGCCTTGACTGTCACACCAAGACTCGACGTAGGGAACACTCGCATGTGTGACAGCACTTTGGAGCTCGAGAGCAAGCAAAAGATCCCTCTGTCTGCTCGACATGGAGCCTGACACTGATGCTGCAGCTGGTCACGAAGGTAGCCGTGAGACGCGGGTCCATGAGCTCCCCATCTTAACTCAAGTATCACCACCGAAACTCGAGAAGCCCAAGAAGCTTCTCCCTTGCAAGCGGGGTTTGGTCCTTATCCGATGCGACATCACATGGGAAATCTCCCCTTCAATTTTGGACCTCGAAGGGCTCATTCAGTCCCTTACTCTGACACAAGGAAATCAGACACAACCGCCGCACCATAGAGGAACACCAGTAGACCCGTTGCGACTCAAGAGGAAACCAGTTTGCCCCTGCTAAGCTCTAGATGATAGTCCCTTTTCCTGCTCCTTTTTATAAGGTGTCCTGTGGTTTCCCTCCAACATAAAACGAGGTGCTCGCAGTAGGAAAGTGGGGAGGTGCATCTGGGATTTGTAAACCATATTCCAAGACCCCCAAATGCCTTTTCCACAGCAGATGAACCTGTCTTCCCTGCACTGCCTGGAATGTCTCCCTGAGGATGCACGCCTGAAACACCTGCACGTGTGACAGCACTTTGGGCCACGACGGCAAGCCACAGATCCCTGTGTTCGCTCAACATGGAACCTGACCTTGCTGCTGCAGCTGGTCAGGCAAGTAGCCGTGCACGTGGCCAGGTGAGATGATACTGTCTCCTCTTCAGGAGCCTCAGGGGAACTCCCAAGTCCTAGGTCAGGACTGTCGAGGGAACCTCAGGCACTGTCCTCAGCACAATTTGAGGACAGGGCACCGAGATACGACTGGGGAGGAATTCCCAGAGGTGAGGGACAACTGGCAGGGAGACTGTCCTCTCTTGAGACCACAGGGGCACGACCCAGGGCTCCCCGTTATAACTCGAGAAACCCCGCAGCAACTAGAGAAAAATCAGAATCTTCTCCTTTGCAAGCGCAGTGAGGCCATTATCTGATCTGGCATCTCCTGGGAAATCACCCCTTCCCTCTTAGACTTCCGAGGGCTACTTCACTCCCATGCTGTGAATCAAGGAGTTCCCGTCCACAACAGTCAAACCCAGGAGGAACCCCAGTGGACCGCTGCAATTCAAGAGGAGCCCAGTTTGATCGTCCTATGCTCTAGATGAGAGTCCCTTTTACTGTTCCATATTATCAGGTGTCCTGGGGCTGCCTTCACATCCCAAAATGAAGCGCTCCCACTAGGAATGTCGGGAGGAGAATCTGGGTTTCAGAAACCATTCTTTAAGACCCCCAAATGCCTTGCCCACTGCAGATGAACCTCTCTGCCCTGCACTGCCTTGACTCATTCAGAGGTTTGATGCGCGAAACACCTGCTCGTGTGACAGCACTTTGGGCCTGGAGTGCAAGGCACACATCCCTGTATTCGCTCGAAATGAAGCCTGTCACTGCTGCTGCACCTGGTCAAGCTAGTAGCCGAGCACGTGGCCAGACGAGAAGAGGCCTGTCTCCTCTGCGGGACCCTCAGAGGTACACCAAGACCTAGGTCAGGATGGTCGAGGAAAGCTCAGGCTCCGGCCTCAGAAAAGTCGAGGACTGTGCACCGAGACGATTAAGGAAGAATCCCCAGAGGCGCCTGGCAACGGCACGGAGACTGTGCAATCCTGAGTGCACAGGGGCGAGTCCCTGGGTTCCCCGTTGTAACTCTAGAGGACCCCTCCACAACTTGAGAAAAACCAAAATATTCTCCCCGCAAGCGGGGTCAGGCCCTCGTCTGCTGTGGTGTCTCGGGGGAAAGAACCTCTTCTCTCTTGGATGTCCAATGTGTCGTTCACCTCCTTGCTGTGACCCAAGAAGTTTCTCCCGCCGCCTATCCTCACTCGAGGGGAACACCGAGGTTTCCACCATTAATGTAAATGATCCCCATTATCCGTGCTGAGCTCCAGATGAAGGTCCCTTTCCCGCTCTATCGGGAAAGGGTTCCCTTTACTTCCCTCACATCCAACAGGAGACACTGGAACCAGGACTCTCAGAAGCTGATCAGGGGTCTTGCCACCATTCCCCAAGACCCCCAAGTACCTCGTTCACTCCAGATGAATCTGACTGCCCTACCCTGGGTCGACTGTCACCCCGAAGCTCGAAGACTGACAACCTGGCACGTGTGACACACCCGGGAGGTACCTCGAGGTCAAGTCACAGATCCCTGTGTCCACTCAACGGGGAGACTTTCGTATCTCCTGCAGCTGCAGAGGAAAGCGCAACTGTCCTTTGCGCTGTCCAGGCAAGACGATGCTTGACTTTCCTGTAGGGGCTCCATGGGAACCCCAAGATTTCTGTCAGCATGGTCGACGACAACTCAGGTACCAGCTTCAGCACCAGACGAGGGCTGAGGACTCGACGATGACTGGGGAGGAATCCCCTAAGACGCATGGCAACTGCCATGAAGACTGGCCTCTCCTGGGGCCAGAGAAGCGGGCCTATGAGCCCCCCATCGTAACTCGAGTAACGCAGCCGCAACTCGAGAAACGCAAAAAGCTTCTCCCTGGCAAGCGGGGTGAGGCCCTTATCCGATGCGACGTCACATGGGAAATCACGCCTTCCCTCTTGGACCTCGATGGGCTCCTTCACTCCCTTGCTGTGACACAAGATCGGAGCCAAACCGCCGCACCCTTGGGGAACCCCAGTAGACCCGCTGTGACTCAAGAGGGGCCCAGTTGCCCCTGCTAAGCTGGAGATGATAGTCCCTTTTCCTTCTCCTTTGTATAAGGTGTCCTGGGTCTTCTGTCCATCCCAAAAGGAGGTGCTCGCAGTAGGAAAATCGGGAGGTGCCTCTGGGGTTTGGCTACCATACTCCAAGACCCCCAAATGCCTTTTCCACAGCAGATGAACCTGTCTTCCCTGCACTGCCTTGTATGTCACCCTGAGGCTACACTCCTGAAACACCTACACGTGTGACAGCATTGTGGGCATCGACAGCAAGCCACAGATCCCTTTGTCCGCTTAACAGGGAGCCTGACCTTGCTGCTGCAGCTGGTCAGGCAAGTAGCCGTGCACGTGTCCAGGTGAGATGAAGCCTGTCTCCTCTTCAGGAGCCTCAGGGGAACCCCCAAGACCTCGGTCAGGACTGTCGAGGGAAGCTCAGGCACCGTCCTCAGCACAATTTGAGGACAGGGCACCTAGAGACGACTGGGGAGGAATTCCCAGAGGTGACGGACAACTGGCAGGGAAACTGTCCTCTCTTGAAGCCACAGGGGCACGACCCTGGGCTCCCCGTTATAACAAGAGAAACCCCGTCCCAACTCGAGAAAAATCAGAATCTTCTCCCTTGCAACCACGGTGAGGCCATTATCCGATCCAGCATCTCCTGGGAAATCACCCCTTCCCTCTTAGACCTCGGAGGGCTTCTTCACTCCTTTGCTGTGACACAAAGAGCTCCTGGTCAAAACCGTCGCACCCATGAGGAAACCCAGTGGACCCACTGCGATTCAAGAGGAGCCCAGTTTGATCTTCCTAAGCTCTAGATGATATTCCCTTTTACTGTTCCATATTATCAGGTGTCCTGGGGCTGCCTTCACATCCCAAATTGAGGTGTTCCCAGTAGGAATGTCGGGAGGAGCATCTGGGTTTTGGAAACCATTCTTTAAGACCCCCAAATGCCTGGCCACTGCAGATGAACCTTTCTGCCCTTCACTGCCTTGACTGTAATCCGGAGGATCGATGCGCGAAACACCTGCACGTGTGACAGCACTTTGGGCCTCGAGGGCAAGCCACACATCCCTGGGTTTGCTCGAAATGGAGCCTGTCACTTCTGTTGCAGCTGGTCAGGCAAGTAGCTGTGCACGTAGCCAGAAGAGACGAGGCCTGTCTCCTCTGCGGGGCCCTCAGAGGTACACCAAGACCTAGGTCAGGATGGTCGAGGAAAGCTCAGGCTCCGGCCTCAGAAAAGTCGAGGACTGTGCACCGAGACGATTAAGGAAGAATCCCCAGAGGCGCCTGGCAACGGCACGGAGACTGTGCAATCCTGAGTGCACAGGGGCGAGTCCCTGGGTTCCCCGTTGTAACTCTAGAGGACCCCTCCACAACTTGAGAAAAACCAAAATATTCTCCCCGCAAGCGGGGTCAGGCCCTCGTCTGCTGTGGTGTCTCGGGGGAAAGAACCTCTTCTCTCTTGGACGTCCAATGTGTCGTTCACCTCCTTGCTGTGACCCAAGAAGTTTCTCCCGCCGCCTATCCTCACTCGAGGGGAACACCGAGGTTTCCACCATTAATGTAAATGATCCCCATTATCCGTGCTGAGCTCCAGATGAAGGTCCCTTTCCCGCTCTATCGGGAAAGGGTTCCCTTTACTTCCCTCACATCCAACAGGAGACACTGGAACCAGGACTCTCAGAAGCTGATCAGGGGTCTTGCCACCATTCCCCAAGACCCCCAAGTACCTCGTTCACTCCAGATGAATCTGACTGCCCTACCCTGGGTCGACTGTCACCCCGAAGCTCGAAGACTGACAACCTGGCACGTGTGACACACCCGGGAGGTACCTCGAGGTCAAGTCACAGATCCCTGTGTCCACTCAACGGGGAGACTTTCGTATCTCCTGCAGCTGCAGAGGCAAGCGCAACTGTCCGTATCCAGGCAAGACGATGCTTGACTTTCCTGTAGGGGCTCCATGGGAACCCCAAGATTTCTGTCAGCATGGTCGACGACAACTCAGGTACCAGCTTCAGCACCAGACGAGGGCTGAGGACTCGACGATGACTGGGGAGGAATCCCCTAAGACGCATGGCAACTGCCATGAAGACTGGCCTCTCCTGGGGCCAGAGAAGCGGGCCTATGAGCCCCCCATCGTAACTCGAGTAACGCAGCCGCAACTCGAGAAACGCAAAAAGCTTCTCCCTGGCAAGCGGGGTGAGGCCCTTATCCGATGCGACGTCACATGGGAAATCACGCCTTCCCTCTTGGACCTCGATGGGCTCCTTCACTCCCTTGCTGTGACACAAGATCGGAGCCAAACCGCCGCACCCTTGGGGAACCCCAGTAGACCCGCTGCGACTCAAGAGGGGCCCAGTTGCCCCTGCTAAGCTGGAGATGATAGTCCCTTTTCCTTCTCCTTTGTATAAGGTGTCCTGGGTCTTCTGTCCATCCCAAAAGGAGGTGCTCGCAGTAGGAAAATCGGGAGGTGCCTCTGGGGTTTGGCTACCATACTCCAAGACCCCCAAATGCCTTTTCCACAGCAGATGAACCTGTCTTCCCTGCACTGCCTTGTATGTCACCCTGAGGCTACACTCCTGAAACACCTACACGTGTGACAGCATTGTGGGCATCGACAGCAAGCCACAGATCCCTTTGTCCGCTTAACAGGGAGCCTGACCTTGCTGCTGCAGCTGGTCAGGCAAGTAGCCGTGCACGTGTCCAGGTGAGATGAAGCCTGTCTCCTCTTCAGGAGCCTCAGGGGAACCCCCAAGACCTCGGTCAGGACTGTCGAGGGAAGCTCAGGCACCGTCCTCAGCACAATTTGAGGACAGGGCACCTAGAGACGACTGGGGAGGAATTCCCAGAGGTGACGGACAACTGGCAGGGAAACTGTCCTCTCTTGAAGCCACAGGGGCACGACCCTGGGCTCCCCGTTATAACAAGAGAAACCCCGTCCCAACTCGAGAAAAATCAGAATCTTCTCCCTTGCAACCACGGTGAGGCCATTATCCGATCCAGCATCTCCTGGGAAATCACCCCTTCCCTCTTAGACCTCGGAGGGCTTCTTCACTCCTTTGCTGTGACACAAAGAGCTCCTGGTCAAAACCGTCGCACCCATGAGGAAACCCAGTGGACCCACTGCGATTCAAGAGGAGCCCAGTTTGATCTTCCTAAGCTCTAGATGATATTCCCTTTTACTGTTCCATATTATCAGGTGTCCTGGGGCTGCCTTCACATCCCAAATTGAGGTGTTCCCAGTAGGAATGTCGGGAGGAGCATCTGGGTTTTGGAAACCATTCTTTAAGACCCCCAAATGCCTGGCCACTGCAGATGAACCTTTCTGCCCTTCACTGCCTTGACTGTAATCCGGAGGATCGATGCACGAAACACCTGCACGTGTGACAGCACTTTGGGCCTCGAGGGCAAGCCACACATCCCTGGGTTTGCTCGAAATGGAGCCTGTCACTTCTGTTGCAGCTGGTCAGGCAAGTAGCTGTGCACGTAGCCAGAAGAGACGAGGCCTGTCTCCTCTGCGGGGCCCTCAGAGGTACACCTAGATCTAGGTCAGGATGGTCGAGGAAAGCTCAGGCTCCGGCCTCAGAAAAGTCGAGGACTGTGCACCGAGATGATTAAGGAAGAATCCCCAGAAGCGCCTGGCAACGGCACGGGGACTGTGCAATCCTGAGTGCACAGGGGCGAGTCCCTGGGTTCCCCGTTGTAACTCTAGAGGACCCCTCCACAACTTGAGAAAAACCAAAATATTCTCCCCGCAAGCGGGGTCAGGCCCTCGTCTGCTGTGGTGTCGGGGGAAAGAACCTCTTCTCTCTTCGACATCCAATGTGTCGTTCACCTCCTTTCTGTGACCCAAGAACTTTCTCCCGCTGCCTGTCCTCACTCGAGGGGAACACCGAGGGTTCCACCATTAATGTAAATGATCCCCAGTATCCCTGCTAATCTCCAGATGAAGGGACCTTTCCCGCTCTATCGGAAAAGGGTTCCCTGTACTTCACTCACATCCAACAGGAGACACTATAACCAGGACTATCAGGAGTAGCATAAGGGTTCTTGCCACCATTTCTCATGACCCCCAAATACCTTGGTCACTCCAGATGAATCTGACTGCCCTACACTGGGTCGACTGTCACCCCGAAGCTCGATGACTGACACCTTGGCACGTTTGACACATCCGGGTCTTACCTCGATGTCAAGTCACAGATCCCTGTGTCCACTCGACGCGGAGACTTTCATAGCTGCTGCAGCTGCAGAGGGAAGCTCAAGTGTACGTCTCTAGGCAAGATGAGACCTGACTTTCCTGTAGGGGCTCCATGGGAACTCCAAGATTTCTGTCAGCATGGTCGAGGAAAGCTCAGGTACCAGCTTCAGCACCAGACGATGGCTGAGGACTCGGGATTACTGGGGAGGAATCCCCAAAGGTGCATGGCAACTGGCATTAAGACTGGCCTCTCCTGGGGCCAGAGACGCGGGTCCATGAGCTCCCCATCGTACCTCGAGTAACCCCGCCTCACCTCGAGAAACGCAAGAAGCTTCCCCCTGGCAAGAGTGGTGAGCCCCTTATCTGATGTGACGTCACGTGGGAAATCACCCCTTCTCTCTTGGACCTCGAAGGGCTCCTTCACGCCCTTGCTGTGACTCAAGGAGATCGGAGCCAAACCGCTGCACCCTAGGGGAAACCCAGTAGACCCGCTTGGACTCAAGAGGGCCCAGTTTGCCCCTGCTAAGCTCTAGATGATAGTCCCTTTTCCTGCTCCTTTGTATAAGGTGTCCTGGGGCTTCCGTCCACCCCAAAAGGAGGTGCTCGCAGTAGGAAAGTGGGGAGGTGCATCTGGGATTTGGCAACCATACTCCAACAGCCCCAAATGCCTTTTCCACAGCAGATTAACCTGTCTTCCCTGCACTGCCTTGAATGTCACCCTGAGGCTCCACGCCTGAAACACCTGCACGTGTGACAGCACTTTGGGCCTCGACCTGAAGCGACAGATCCCTGTGTCCACTCAACATGGAGCCTGACCTTGCTGCTACAGCTGGTCTGGCAAGTAGCCGTGCACGTGTCCAGGTGAGAGGAAGCCTGTCTCCTCTTCAGGAGCCTTTCGACGGAAGCTCAGACACTGTCCTCAGCACAATTTGAGGACAGGGCACCCAGAGACGACTGGGGAGGTATTCCCAGAGGTGACGGACAACTGGCTGTGAGACTGTCCTCTCTTGAAGCCACAGGGGCACGTCCCTGGGCTCCCCGTTATAACAAGAGAAACCCCGCAGCAACTCGAGAAAAATCAGAATCTTCTCCCTTGCAAGCGCGGTGAGGCCCTTGTCCGATCCGGCATCTCCTGGGAAATCACCCCTTCCTTCTTAGACCTCGGAGGGCTACTTCACTCCCTTGCTGTGACACAAGGAGTTCCCGGCCACAACCATCGCCTCCAAGAGGAACCCCAGTGGACCCGCTGCGCTCAAGAGTAGCCCAGTTTGCTCCTTCTAAGCTCTAGATGATAGTCCCTTTTCCTGCTTCTTAGTTTATGGTGTCCTATGGCTTTCGTCGCATCCCACAAGGAGTTGCTTGCAGTAGGAATGTCGGGAGGAGCATCTAGGGTTCGTCCAACATTCACCCAGACGCCCAAATTCCTTGTCCATTGTAGATGAACCTGTCTACCCTACACTTCCTTGACTGACATCCGGAAGCTCAAGGCCCGAAATACCTGCACGTGTGACAGCACTTTGGACCTCAAGAGCAAGCCACAGATCCCTCTGTCTGCTAGACATGGAGCCTGACACTGCTGCTGCAGCTGGTCAGGAAAGTAGCCATGCACGTGTCCAGGTGAGACGAAGCCTGTCTCTTCTGTGGGAGCATCTGGGTAACCCCAAGACCTAGGTCAGGACGGTCGAGGGAAGCTCAGGCAGTGGCCTCAGCACAAGTCGAGGACAGGGCACACTGATACGATTGGGGTTCAATACCCAGATGTGAATTCGAACTGGCACGGAGACTGTCCTCTCCTGAGGCAACAGGAGTGTGTCCCTGGGTTCCCTGTTTTATCTCGAGAGGACCCCGACACAACTTGAGAAAAACCAAAAGATTCTCCCATACAAGAGGGGTGAGGACCTCGTCTGCTGGGGCATCTCGGGGGAAAGAACCTCTTTTCTCTTGTACCTCCAATGTGTCTTTCACCTTCTTGCTGTGACCCAAGAAGGTTCTCGCGCTGCACGACCTCACTTGAGGTGAACACTGAGGTTCCCACCATGAATGTAAAGGAGCCCCAGTATCCCTGCTGAGCTCCAAATGAGGGGCCCTTTCCTGTTTTGTCGGGAAATGGTTCCCAGCAGTTCCCTCACATCCCAACAGGAGACACTCGAACCAGGTCTGTTGAGAGCAGCATCAGGGTTCTTGCCACCAGTCCCCAAGACACCCAAATTCCTCATTCACTCCAGATGAAATTGACTGCCCTTCAATGGGTCGACTGTCACACCGAGGCTCGAGTCCTGACACTGGCACGTGTGACTGACCTGACTGTTACCTCGAGGTCAAGTCACAGATCCCTGTGTCCACTTGACGGGGAGGCTTTCACAGCTGCTGCAGCTGCTGAAGCAAGCACAATTGTACATCTCCAGGCAAGACAAGGCATGACTTTCTTGTGGGGTCTCCATGGGAACCCCAAGATTTATGTCAGCACAGGCGAGGAAATCTCAGGTACCAGCTTCAGCACCACACGAGGACTGAGGACTAGGCGATGACTGGGGAGGAATACTCAAAGGCAAATGGCAACTGGCACGGAGGTTGTCCTCTCCTGAGGCCACATGGGCGGGTCCATGGGCTCCCCGTCATAACTCGGGAAACCCCGCTGCAACTCCAGAAATACCAGAAGCTAGTAACTTGCAAGCGGGGTGAGGCCCTTATCCACTGTGGCCTCTCTGGTGAAAACACTCCTTCCCTTTTGGACTTCGAAGGACTCTTTCCCACCCTTGCTGTGACCCAAGAATTTCCCCGCCCTACCCCTCTCAACTCGCAAAGAACAACAAGGGATCCGCTGCGACTCAACAGAGCCCTGTTTGCTCGGGCAGAGCAAGGGCATGGGAACAGACATCTGTAAGTTCTCCCTTTTGGGAGTACTTGTTTCCTTTCAGGACTATCCATTCTTCAGTTCAGAGAGGTTCTATAGGAGTACCATTTTGGCAAGGCTGCTGCTCTGCATCTGGGTACTCCCCCATGCCCAGTTGCCACACCGACATCCCCACCCCCTGCCACACCAGTGGATGCTCTCATCATTCTGCGTCCCCTGTGGTCTTCTGGGACCCTTGTCCACATCCCCCCAAAATGGATCTCTTTCAAATTGCACTCAATGTATGCCTGGCATGTATTTACTGGGAACTGGCATGTCAGTTGCCTTAAACTTTAGGATCTACAGTGCCTGTAGCATGCGTTCTCCAAGTGCAAGGGCCTGTATCTATTCGTTTAGCAAGAGAGGCCTGGGTCTCTTCCCTGCTCTCTGTCTTGACAAGGGATGACGTGGATGTACTGGAGTCATCTGGTCTACTGTATCCAATCACAGATGACACCCATTCCCTGCCAAAGTCCATGGCTCCTATTCAGATGCAAGCCAGATTGAGCCTCCCATATTCATTTGCTCAGACATGTACAGGTAGAGAGGTTGCCAGACTCTGCTGGCATTCTGTCTGTGGAGATCACAACACCCTCAAACCCCAGTTTCTTTGTCCGCCAATTCCCTTGGCTTCCCCTCAGCTGATGGATTCCCTCACCCCACCCCTCCTCCTGTTCCTGATTCTTCTCCTCCTCCTGAGCATGATGATGGGCCTCCCTGGATGATGGCACTTCTCTGACTGGAGATACAATTTCTCTTCTGATGGTCTTTCCTCTGGAGCCTATTAGGCTATGGGGTCTTTGTCATTTGCAGAGCTCAGCTCACCCTGCAGGGCTACCAATGCCTCCAGCGCCTCTAGTGGGGGCTTGTCGCTCGAGGCTCCAGTCCTTGGATATTCCTGGCCTGCTCCTCTTACTCTTCCTACCGCTCTTGCGAGAACAGCTTCTCCTGCTCCTCTTCTGCCGCTAGTTCAACCTCCACAAGGATGTCTTCCACCAGCAGCTGGATCACTTGCTGGACTACACCACCTCTGAGTACTCCAGGGCCACTCCTTCCTCCACTACCTGCCTGCTGAAGAAAGCAGCCTCATTGACTGGTGGGCACTCTGTTGCCTGCGACATACACCACAGCCCCAGCACAGCTGCAGGTCTCAGGGCCCCAGCACCCTGCATCATTGGGCTCATACCAAATAAGGCCCAGGGTCTCCATGAGCAGTAGGACCCAGGGAAAGACGATGCCTACAAATGTGATTAATTCAGCCTGCCTCCGTGAGAATCACGTGGGTTTCGCAGGCTTTAAACATAACTTCTCTGAATGAGCCTAGGACACATGAAGCACCCAAGCCTTCAGTCTCAGCCTGTCACCTGCAACCCACATGACCTGAATCCAGACTCTACATCTAGGCTGCATCAGCCTGAGCTTTGCAACCTGGGAGAGGAGAGGGTCCTGGCCTCTATACAGATCTGCATTCAGGCCTCATGAATGATCCCCTCACAAGCTCTGTGTCTTGTCACTTATGTCTCACTGGAAGACCTACTGATCTGCTGGCCACACAGGGAAGATTAACATGTGAATGACCAGGCCGTGAGCCCTCCATGGGCAGCTAAGAACCCCAGCATCCCTCGTTCATTCTGGGGAGGCCCAAAGGTACCTCCCTCAGCAATCCTGCTTCATCCCGGAGAGTTGTGTTCCAACAACCAGTTGAGCAAGTTCAGGCTCATTGTGACTCGCCTGAGACTGGATGTACCGCATCCATTCTCACAGAAGCAGTGGAACGGATAGGACATCTCAGGCACAGAGAGGTCATTAAGGAATGCAGCTTTGGCATCGCTGGTCGTCTGCAACTCAGTACTCCCACTTGCCCAGCCACCACACCGACATCCCCAGCCCCTGCCCTAGCATCCAATGTGCTCATCCCTCTGGGTTCCCCATGGTCCTCTGGGACCCTTGTTCTTACCCCTCAAGGGAGGATGTGTTTCTGACAGCTCCTGATGTATGCCTGTCATGTGTGTCCTGGGCAGTGGCATGCCACTGACCTGGAACTACAAGGTATACTTCTATGGGAGAAGAGGAAGAGGACTTGATGTTTCTCTGTGTGAGTTCAGAGATGGAAACTTAGCTGGGGAGGCCTTGTCATGTGTGGGGTGGCAGTGTAATTTGCTAAAGAGGCATAGAAGGAAGGAACCCTATAAGAAGAAGGGAACATTGATATTTTGCAGCCACATGGGAGATATACTATTATGTAAAATAACACAGACAGAGTTAGATGAAATACTGTATGACATCAGTTACAAAATCTAAAAACACCACAAAGTAGAGAATATAACAAAAATGGAGGCTCAGAGATATAGAGAATAATCTACTGGTTAACAGCAGGGAGTGAAAGAGGCAGGGGCAATACAGAGGTGGGGGAGTGGGAAGCACACCATGTTAGGTGAAATTTGAGCTCAAGGATGGACTGTACAACATGGGAAATAAAGCCAGTACTCTGTGATAACTATAAATGGAAAGCAAACGTTAACAATTTTATAATAAAAAGGAAAAGAAAAAATATGGAGGAAGAAGGAGGGAAGAAAGGAAGGAAAATATTGGTGTTTTTGGAAGTCACAAAGCCAAAATTAAATAGGCCCTTTTAAGAAAGAAATTTACTTTATATTTTAAAATTTATTTATCTTAATTGGAGGATAATTACTTTACAATGCTGTTGTGGTTTTTGCCATACTTGACAGGAATCTGCCACGAGTGTACATGTGTTACCTATCCTGAATGCCCTTCCCACCTACCTCCCCATCCCATCTCTCTAGGTCATCCCAGTGCACAAGCCCCGAGCACCATGTTGCATGTATAGAACCTGGACTGGCGATCTGTTTCACATATGATAATATACAGTTTTCAAACATATTCTCTCAGATCACCCCATCCTCGCCTTCTCCCACAGAGTCCAAAAGACTGATCTGTACATCTGTGTCTCTTCTGTGATCTCACATATAATCTTACCATTACCATCTTTCTAAATTCCATAAGTACGCATTAATATGCTGTATTGGTGTTTTTCTTTCTGACCTATTTCTTCCTGACTCTGTATAATAGGCTCCAGTTTCATCCACCTCATTAGAGCTAATTAAAGTGTATTCTTTGTAATGGCTGAGTAATATTCCATTGTGTATATGTATGGCTACTTTCATATCCATTCGTCTGCTGATGGACACCTAGGTTGCTTCCAGGTCCTGGCTACTGTAAAGAGTGCTGTGATGATCGTTCGGGTACACATGTCTCTTTCCATTTTATTTTAGAATACTGGAGTATGGAGATGGTAATCAAAACAGAACCATCATTTACTTGGTTTTATTCTCATAATAAAATTATTCGTGGGCAATGCCCCCCAGTGTTTCCTGCATGGAATGTGGGCTACTCCCCCTGCCCCACCTGTTAGAGCCTACTGCTCCATTATAAATTCCTTTCTCCGAAGAAGACATACAGATGGCTAACAAACATGTGAAAAGATGCTCAACATCAGTCATTATCAGAGAAACGGAAAACAAAACCACAGTGTGGTACCATCTTACGCAGATCACGATGGCTGCTATCCAAAAATCTCAATCAATAAATGCGGGAGAGGGTGTGCAGAAAATGGAACCATTTTACACTGTTGGTGGGAATGCAAAGTAGTACAGCCACTATGAAAAACAGTATGGAGATTCCTTAGAAACCTAGAACTAGAACTGCCATATGACCCAGCAATCCCAGTGCTGGACATACACACCGAGGTATCAGAATTGAAAGAGACATGTGCACCCGAATGATCATCACAGCACTGTTTACAATAGCCAGAACCTGAAAGCAACCTAGATGTCCATCAGCAGACGAATGGATACGAAAGCCATACATGTACACAATGGAATATTACTCAGCCATTAAAAAGAGTACACCAGTACAGTATACTGACACATATATATGGAATTTAGAAAGATAGCAATGATGACCCTGTATGTGAGACAACAAAAGAGACACAGA